>JAYDZK010000113.1:149664307-149700045 GCA_034509185.1 Euphonia xanthogaster | reverse complement strand
AATGCATTGTAACCAAAACCAAAGGGTCTCCAGGCCTGCCTGCAGCTGGAGCTGACAGCTGTAGGCACAGGCTCTGTTGCCCACGACCCTGGACTGCTGTAACATCTTGGCTGTAATAAACTGCATTTTGAAGACCCACCTGGAGTCCTGCATCTCTCATTCAGGCTCTTACACCATGTTTCCCTTGCCAGATTGAATTCCTAGGGTGGCAGCAGAAAGGGGAGCAGGCAGTGGGTCCAGTGTGGCAGAGAGAGATCTATTCCATCTCCAGGCCAAGCCCACCTGGAGAGGGACTTTTGACAATTGAATTCCCAGATATTGAGCTGGGAACAGAATTTTCCATCGGTAGCATTTGTAAAATGAAACAGTGCTGACACTTTTAATAGTGGAGCTTGTGTGAATTTTATTTAATTTTGCTTGTTGACTGTTTTTTTACTAAGAACCCAGATTTACCAAAAATAAAGGCAGTTGCTTTTGCAGTGCTGGAAAGATTCAGGTTTTCCTTCCAGGAGAACCTATTTACAGCAAGATCTGCTTTCTTGGGAATGCTGAGATGGAACAGCTCAACTTCCCCCTGTCCTGGAGAAATGCCATGATGGAAACTTGGCTTTGGGCAACTTGGAATGAAGAATGGTGAATTTCATTACTTGAGGACTGGCTTGATTCCTCTTTGGACCACTGAGGGGAAAAAAAGATAAGTTTCTGTTTGGATCAATCATGAAAAAAAAAGACATCTCCTTTTCATGGCTCCCTGTTGAATTTTGTGGTCCTTCCTGATTTTTTAACCAGGTTGATGTTTGCACCTATGAAAATGCAAAGCAAACAAAAACTAACAACCCTACTGATGATATTTTTCAGTGAAACTGTGAGATTTCTCCTCTGCCACCTGAGATCTGGTCTGAGAGACACTGCTAGGGAAGGACAGATGGAGTCCAGGTTCTTTTTGCTTTCACTGTTTATTTTAATCTCTGCAGTCCCACACCTTTTACAGGCATGAAAATAAGCTTCCAAGCAAAGATCTTCTGCTGGTATAAACCAGAAAAACTCAATCCTATCAACAAAGAAATGTCATTTCAAAGTGATTCATTATTTTTTAACATGGGACCAGAGAGAGAAAGTTTCTTTTCTTACAGTCAAATGATGCCTCTCCTTATCAATTCAAGGGAGTGAGGCTGGGAAAGTGTCTGGAGCACAAGTTTACTGGGATTGTTTATTTTGGAAAAAAGGAAGCTCAGGATTTTTGCTCTCCACCTGACAGGAGGGTGAAGCCAAGTGGGGGTCAGTCCCTTCTCCCAGGTAACAAGTGACAGAATGAGAAGAAATGGCTTCGAGTTGCTCCAGGGAAGGTTTAGATTGGCTATTAGGACAAATTTCTTCACAGAAAGGGTTGTCAACGACTGGAAGAGGTTTCCAGGGCAAGTGGTTGAGTCACTATCCCTGGAGGGATTGAAAAGACTTGTGTAGATGTGGGGCTTAGGGACATTGTTTAGTGCTGGCCATGGCAGTGCTGGGTTAATGGTCAGACTCCATGATTCTAAAGGTGTTTTCCAACCTAAAATGTCTTTTGTTCCACTGAAGGAATTAAAAAACCACCATGCTCCAGCATCCTACATAGCTTTTGATCCCTGAAAAAGAAACAGCCCGGCTTGACGTTCTCACACCGCCAATGAACCAGGCAAACAGTGCTCTGGAGGGTCCGGTCTCACACCCTCTGGGACTGAACAGCAGTGATTACTCAGTGCAATAATCCCCAAAAAAGAGCTGGTCATTTTCCAAAAGCTAATGACAAGTTTGTTAGTTAATGGCCCAGATCAGAGCCAAGGGCGATTAATGATCTAACAAACCAGTCGATGAACTGGTAATGAAGACCAATTATGATCCATGTCATCACCCTCCCCACCAAAGAATTCTCTTTTATTAGTCTTTTCTCCCCTCTGTAGAGGGTCTTGGACAAGCCAGGGGCTATTTCAGGAAATTGCTGGCTCCCTGGAAATCAATAACCAATCAACACCTGGAGCTTGTTCTGAAAAAATGCATATGCCAGGAAACAAACCCTGCAAGAAACATTTTACCTAGAAAATTAATGAACCCAACATGTAATGTGATCTGCCTTAGACTCAGCTGTTCAACAGCTTGTTCAAGGAACTGTTTTTTCTTTGTTTAAATCCCTTGCTAAAAATTTACAATGAAGGGGAAAAGCACATGGAAGGGGAAAACCATTTTCTAAGTTATGATACCGACTGAGAGACCAATATGAGCTCCTTTGCTGTGATAGTCAGGGAAGCAGAGTAAAGGTTTGTCCAAAAGGGGCATCCATAATGTAGGGATGTTATTTTAGGAACTGGAGAGCTCACAACAAACTTCCCAGGTCCTTAAACAACCCTGGGTGGTTGGGAGAACATTGAATCATAGATAAGACATGGAGAGATCTACTCCATCTGCAGGCCAAGCCCATCTGGAGAGGTACTTTTGACAAGGGCATGCAGCAGTAGGACAAGGGGGACAAAAAAAAATCTAGGAAAAGCTCTGCTATGTATAATTTGTATATCCAGCACTGCAATAAAAGCTAATGGCTGGGTTCTTTTGTCCTGTAAATCCAGAAAAACATCCTATTTCCTTTCTTTGCCACAATTCCTCCTGTACTCCTACAGCAGGCAAAGTGGACTCATATCTCTATTGTATTTTTCTGTAGACAGGAAAAAAAATTACTTATTCTTCAGCATTAGTTGTATCCTAATCTAAAGTTTGAACTCACCAGGTCATTAGAAGCTGAGTAAAAAAATACTCTACCATAAAATCTTAATACTCTGCTTCCAGCAGCACCAAAAAGAGACATTATTTGGGGTGAATACATCTCTCCTATTTAGGATCTAGAACTGCTGATTCAGAGGCATTTGAGGAGACTCTTCCTTTCAGTATCCACCCAATTTCATCACCAGATAGCTTCTTTTGAGGACATCATATGGCAGCAGTGGGCAGTGACAGACTCTGCTCAAAAGGGAGTCAAAATATCACTCAGGAGATTTGGGAATTCTTGGAGACAAGGGCTGGGGACTCCAGAGCTGGGTACTATCCCAGGATAAGACACCTGCATTCTCCTAAGTCTTCTGTGATAAAAGTATGAAGAGCTTTAACTCCAACAATCAGCACCTACACAAGATTTACTACTGGTTTTAATATTGACAGTGCTGGAGGCTCAGAGGAAGGAAGAGTGGTAAAAGCATGGGAGCCTTCAAGCAGTCAAGAGAGAATGTCAGCAGCCTCCTACAAGTGATTTATCTCACCAAAGAGCTGAATCACTTCTAGGAGCAGATGATGGTGGTGCTTTCAAGGTCTGGGTGTGATTTCATGCCTGGTTCTGCCATGAGGCTCTGGCTTTGGGGGGAGCAGTGGGAACAGTGCATTGGTGCAGTCTGCATTGATGGCAGCTGCCCAGCCCAGCTCTGATTGCTTGAGCTGCACTGGTGTAAATCATCTCTCATCCCCCCACGATAATGTGAGTCACTGATCCTGGCACTTGGCTGTCTTGGCAGGTCTCCCAGAATCTGTTGCATGGCTCTCAGCAGCCAGGGGATGCTTTCAATGGGATTTGTGGGTAGAGGGATATTGACTTTTCTATGCCTTGGTTTCCCCGTTGGTGGAACAAAGCTAATAACCCTTACCCACTCCTTCAAATAAGAAAGGAAAACCTTATAAAAAAAACTTAGCCAACTGTGGTTTATGTAATGCTTTGTGATCCTATGGCAGAGAGAACTCTAGGAGAGAAAAGTCCAGTTATTCTGAATAGTTTTAAAAGTCTCTCCTCCACACTGTCGATTGGCTCATGCTGACTTAATCTCTGAACTCAGCTGAGCATCTGCTCTCCCAGAATTAGCCCTGGGGATGGGAAACCCAATTCACATTCCACTTGCAACCTGCAAGGTGAGGCCCTGATCTTTTCTGCCAGCTGGAGCTGGTTAGAGGGTATTGTCTTGTTTCCCTTTTTAAACAGTGAGCTGTCCTGCTAAGTCTTGTCTCACTCCTTTGTTCCCTGGTGATCAAATTGATCTAATTCATTCTTTTTCCACACATTTACAAGTTCTTTATAATACAGCACCTACCACAGCTGCCAAACTTTTTTTAATTTCAAGTTCTTCTCCCCCTCCACTTCATCTAATCTTTATTAATTAACTAGTTAATAACCATCAATTATTCTATAAATAAATGAGTGGCTGAGCAGCCTCTGTGCAGTGCTTTCCTCCTTCTGAGCAGCATGGTACCAAATTCTCCAATTCACAGTCTTTGAAGCAGCTATTTTAATAGAACAAAATTTGTACCCTGGGACAAACTTTTTGCTGTTGCCCAAGAACAGAACATTTCAAAAACTTTGAGTACTCGAGAGCAGTATTAGGACTGCCATCAGTCTTCTGAGCTTCAGGAAAGTTAAAAAATCACATCAGAGCTCCTCACTTCCACAGGCACCTTTCTAACACTCCAGCTTTTGGAAGAGTCCTGGAGAAATGCAGACATCCATGCTAGGCCACTAAATTTGGGATAGGGGGCCATCAGGGTTTCTATTTTGGACCCATGCAAACCCAGTGGGTCAAAAACTGGTCTTTCTTCTACCAGAAGAAACAGGAAGGCCAAAGTAATGAGAATGGGACTAATATTTCTCTTCAAAACACGATAATGGGTTGGGAACTGTGTTGACTTGATTCTCAGGTTCGTGACTTGTGGGTGCTCTCGGGTTAAGTCACTTGGTTCTGTGCCTTGTTGCTCTACTAAAAATGCACTGTGGTGGGGTACCAAGCCTTCCTTAGAACATCTCAAGAAATGCTTTGGAGTCTCCCATGAAAGGCTTTGTGGCAGGGACCAGCTGTTACCAGCAGGATCACACCAGATTCATGCAGATGTGAGTGCTGAGGGGGTCTGCAAAACCACAAATCAGAGAATGGGTTGGGCTGGAAGGGACCATTGTGGGGTCATCTGGTGCCCCTCCCTGCTCCAGCAGGACCACCCCAGAGCACAGGCACAGGATTGTGTCCAGACAGTTCTGGAATATCTGCAGAGAGGGAGACTCCACACCCTCCCTGGACAATCTGTTCCAGTGAGTTTTCACCTGCACAATAAAGTTCTTCCTTGTGTTTAGGTGGAACTTCCTGGGCATCAATTTCTGACCCATTCCTCTTGCACCATGGAGCAGAGCCTGGGCCCTGCTCTAAGCCCTCCCTGCAGACACTGCCAGACATTGATAAAGTCCCCTCTCAGTCATCTCCTCGAGGCTGAACAGGCCCAACCATCCCAGAATTGGCCCAACTCTCTCAGAAATTCCCAATGTTTTCTGTTATTGCCCTCTCCAAAACAACATTTCAGTGCCCTTCTGCTCTCTCGCATAAACAGGGAGCTGGGGTTGTTTAGCCTGGAGAAAAGGAGACTCAGGGGTGACATTATCACTCTCTACAACTCCCTGAAAGGTGGCTGTGGTCAGGTGGGGGTTGGTCTCTTTCTCCAGGCAGCACTGACAGAACCAGAGGACACAGTCTCAAGCTGCACCAAGAGAAATATGGGTTGGATATTAGGAAAAAAGTTTTTCAGGGAAAGAGTGATAAAGTTCTGGAGTGGTCTGCCTGGGGAGGTGGTAGAGTCACCATCCCTGGATGTGTTTAAGAGCAGACTGGGTGAGGCACTGGGTGCCATGGTTTATTTGATATGTTAGGGCTGGGTTGGACTTGATGATCTTGAAAGTCTCTTCCAACCTAGTCATTCTGTGATTCTGTGAATTCTGTGAATTCTGTGAATTCTGTGAATTCTGTGAAACACAGAGGGTCCCAATGCCACCAAGACCAGACCTGTTACAGCCCATACAAGATGGGAGCAGGACAACTTTACAGATGAGACCATGGGCATAGCAAAAGTTTCAGGTTTACATTGTTGACTTGGGCTCCAGGTGAGCCAATGTTTGGCCTTGTTCACTGAGACTTGGCTCATCCTCTTGTACCTATGGCTGAGGTACTCCCCAGCCTCAGTTTTGGAAATCTTCCCTGTGCTCCCCCAGAAAAGAGACTTATCCTTTCCATCATAGAAGATCAGCCCTGTTCTGACTCAGTCTTCCCCCGACATGCCCCTGAAATTAACAGCAAAATTCTCACTGATTCTAGGAAAGAACATGTCAGGGCATTAATTTCTTGCTCTTCCTCCCCAGAAGGAACCATTTACTATTCTCTCCCCTGAAACAGTTGGAAAAATTTTTCACCACTGCACTGATGGAAGAAACGACTCTGCTTAATAGAAGCAGATAGAAAAAATATGAGGTCATTTGGTCACAAATGAAAAACTTGCCTAGTCTCATAGTTTAGTGCTGAGTTTGCCTGGCCCCTTTTATGATTAGATTATTACTTATTCACTTTTTCGTCTATTTAATCATATCAAGGAAGAGTGCCCTACATGACCCTTCTGGGTACTTGCTGATTCCTTTGTTCTTTTATTCTGCTTTTAACTGAGATTATTTCCATACAGGTTCCTTTCATAATGAGCCTTGAATTATTGTACTTTATCATCCATAAGGTGCTTCTCTGGTTTGCTGGTGTATCCCTTTCTACCTGAGCTATTCCTGCAGGACACATTACTCTTAAATGACTCACAAGGATTGGCCATTCACAGAGTCCTGGATTTTAAGGATGGCTGGGCCCTTCTCTTTCTTAACCTCCTGAAATGTGATGGCCTTAGACATTACATTGTTCCTGAACTTCTTGGCTGTCATAGTGTGTCTTTCAAAACTAATACAAACTAAATCAAAAGGTACAAAACTAATACAAACTGAATCAAAAGGTACAAAGCTTGTCAGGGCACTAAGCACCAGCAGCATGTATCAATGAATTAAAATTTCAGATGTGTTTTTTCTTTTTTTTTTTCTTTTTAAAATTTTACCTCAACTTCCTTAGACAGAAATTTGGAGGTTTGCTGGTGTGGGGTATTTTTAAGTAAAGATGAAACAGGTTAAGAGAGAAGAGAATATGAAATTCTACATAGGACATGCTGTTTACAGATTTCTTGTGAAGCTGTCCCTGTGAACACCTATAATTTGTTTAAAAATTGACTCCGTGTTTTCTGGTTTTACCTGGTTTAACTGAGAGTCATTTCATACAGGAAGGCTTCTTCTATCACAACACATCCATGAGGCAGTAATATTATCCCTATCTCACATTAGGGAAAACATAGGAAACAAGGGGACTTGTTTATGGCTGTATTTCTTAGTTAGTAGCAGAGACAGAAGGAAAATTATTGGGTGCAGATTCTCAGTTTTATTGTTCAGTCATTAGACCACATCCAATCACTGCTCCAAAATGTGTTATGATTTATTTCTATTTCTGCTTATCTTTCCTTAGTGATGGGACTGCATTGGGTGACTTCTTGGGTTCCTTCTTAGCCTCACCCCCCAGGTATCAAGCTGGAAATTGAACTCTGCTTGTAAAATCAGAGGATCCTTTTGAAACAGCAAAAAATAAGAGTAAGAGACAAGTTGTGAATCTGCAATGGCACCGATGCATCTCTTGCTAAGAAAAGATGCAGTAAGTAGTCAAAATTTCATCTTAATTTTATCTAACTGACCAGTCAGAAGTACCCACTTTAATCCAAGCAATAGGAAGGACAAAGCTCAGAATGATGACTCACATCCTGAGCCAAGGAAAATATAAAATTTGCATGTTCAGCTTTGGTCCAGAGCACAGAAGTTTGGACTGACACTCTTTCACATGACCGGCAGCTGAAAGCTATGCCCTGGGAGACAACCTGGGAAGAAAACATGATCCAAGAAATTCCAGGGAAGCAATGAGGCTCTCTAAATGCAGCTGTCCTGCCTCACCTCATGGGCCAAAGGTCACAACCACGAAGATTTCATCCGGCACAGGAGCTGTGACCTGCAGCAATCTGTGCAAGGCCTTGGAAGGTACAATACTGACTGTGGGAGGGAAGAGCTGGAAAATGTGACAGGCACCTAAAGGGCACTCATGGCACTGAACTGCTGCAGGACAGGCCTTGGAAAAGTTCACAGAATCACTGAGTGGTTTGGGTTTTGGAAGGGACCTTAAAATTATTTTATTCCGACCCCTTTCCATGGGCAGGGACACCTCCCATCAGACCAGGTTGCCCAATCCAACCTGTCCTTGAACAATCCAAGTGATTCCCATAAATCCATGGCTTTCATGGCATTGCATGAAACACGTTGAGTCCCACACCACCAAAATATTCAGGTGTGAGAACATCAGAGGCATGGAGCAGTGTTTGTTGGCAATGATGAGTCAACATATAAAATGTGTGTGTGTGCAGCCATGTTTTCAATTCCTCCACCAACAGTGATCCCTCCAACCTACTTGGAGAAGATTCCTGAGCCCAGCCTCCACAAAATTTGAAGAGGAGTTCCAGGCCCTTTTTAGTTGTCTCGGTAAATTGAACCAGGATGGACCAAACTTCTCCAGCAGATATTCACTTAAGTCCTCAAACATGGTTTACTTCCAAATACAGGATCTGAAACCAATGAATATAGACAGTAGGCACCTTATTTCCTAGTTTTATCTGTTTTCACAGTGGAGATACTTCCATAAAAACAAGTTTTAATGCTCCCCAAGTAGGCAGTATTAGTATAGAAAATGGAATCAGTGAAGAGTCACCACATGTGACTGACTCTCCAGAGGGGCCACAGCAATGACTACTCTGTCATTGTCAAATTGTGTGATTTCTGGACATTTGAGATGTACAAGAACTCCTAAAAGAATTGGTGCTGCAATTACAACTGGCTTTTTACTGGAAAACAAGCAGTGTATGCTCATTGGTGTTTGAGCAATGCAGAAGACTGGCCAGCATGTTAGACAGAAATGTTCATCAGAGTTTGTTCTGCTGTGACCCAAAGCTCCAAGAACCAAAGTAGTGAGGAACTGGAGGAGTTGACATGGGGAGATTACAGACAGAGTCTTCAAATACAGCTAAAAGTTGAAAAAAGAACACCCATGGATAGGTGCCTGGTAGGAGAAAAAAACCCTGTCCTTTATTGTCCAGATTCACAGTGTGCAGGAAGATATGATCAGGGACAGTGTTTGCCCTGAAAAAATGCAATTTTAATTCTTTCAGGAGGGTGGGGAATGAACTTGACTCTCTGAATTACGTTCATTCACAACACAGAATCAGAAACACCTTCACAAATAATATCCTTGTCATGCTGTGTTGTTGTTAAAGCCTGTGGGTTTTGGAGGGACTGGGAGCCAGGCACTGGTTTAGACAAAAGCTGATCAGAATTCTGAGCAGCGATTAGAGGACAAGTTTATAAAAGAAGCTGGCAGGTGATGAAAGGAATTTGTCAGGTGATGCAAGCACGAAAGGCAAACAAATAAAAACAAATTCAGGAAGTAGCGATTTCTTTTTGAAGGCAGAAGAATCAACATGTCTAAAAGGAGAGGGAAGGGAGTGTGGAGATGAAGGAGAGGAGACAAGATTGTACTTCCAGAGAAAAACCAAGTTTCAGACATGACAACCCAGTGGAATAGTTTATTACTTCGGCTTTCTGCTATTTGTTGCTGTCTATTTATCCTATTTTATTAAAGTACTGAATCCATCTCTTTTGTGAAGTATCCATTATACAGAGTTAAAAATAACTTTTTAAGCCTCCTCTGATACAGATTACAGCAGGAGCAATGAGTCAAAAAGGGAGCTATTTCTCATCTGCTGCTTCTATTTCCAAAAACCAATCACATGGTTGTGCTAAAATGGACTTAATAGGATCAGAGCAGTGATTGGGATCCTGGAAGGAAATGGGGTCACAAACACAAGCTTCCCAAAAACCGAGGCCTAAAATTATGTGTCTTATAAGGCCAAGTGCAAGGTCCTGCAGTGGGTTGGAGCAACACCTGGTATCAATACAGGCTGGGGGATGAAGGGATCGGGAAGAACACAAGGATCCTGGTGGATGAAAAGTGGGACATGATCCAGCACTGTGTGCTTGCAGGCCAGAATGTCCACTATACCCTGAATTTCTGGGATTATCCCCCTCAGCAGCACTCTGGTGAGAGGAGAAGGCCCCAAGGAGACCCTATTGCAGCCTTCCAGTACCTGAAAGGGGTTTGTAAGAAAGATGGGAAGAGACCTATTAGTAGGGCCTGTAGTGATAAGATAAGGAATAAAGATTTTAAGCTAAAAGAGGGAAGATTCAGGCCAAATATGAGGAAGCAATTTCTTACCACGAGGATGGTGAAACGCTCGGCCGGGTTGCTCAGAGATTGCTGGTAGATTCCACATCCCTGGGAACATTCAAGATGAGGTTGGCTGGGGCTCTGAACAACCTGGTCTACCTGAAGATGTCCTTTTTCACAACCTTTAAAGGACATCTGGTCCAATCAAAGCTATTCTGTGATACCATGGTTGGGTGAACAGGTTTATGTTATCACCATGAACCCCCTGCCAGCACACCAAGGTGGGAAAATGTCCTGGTTGGCTTCCTGATATTACCCTTAAACACTGATATCCTCCCAGCTCACCTAATCAGCCTCTTCAAACATGGCAGAAGAAGAAAAAAAAAAAGCAGAAAAAATAGGACATTACATACCCAGTGGGGTTCTAAATTTAATCATTGTGGGGGATACCAAACATCTCATCTCAGGTTTCTCTTGCTGGGAAGTAAGAGGTGCGAAAAGAAAAACCCAGCGTAGAGGGATTTATGATGATGTAGCTTAGAAAATGACAGGGAATTGGTCAGAGAAGAATTAGATTCTAGAATTGGATTCTGGAATAATTAAGATATAGTAGAATTGGAATAACCTAGAATTAGATTCCAGAATAATTCTAGAATTAGAATGACTTTCACAGTTCTGGCGGTACTCACACTAACCTGGCAGTGAGCTGTTCTCACAACAGGGCAAGTCCTGCAGGATGGACTCAGGATCAAGCAGGAGCAGCCTTTCTCTGGTGTTTAAGCATCACTGGCTGCTGTTCTTTGGGAGAAGAGTGAAGATCTACCTGGCCATCTCAGCTCTGAAGGAGCCCTTGTAAGTCACAAATGAGTGTCCACCACCTCTTCATGAAAGGACTCAGAGATGTTTTGTCCATGTTTCAGACTTGGACTTCAGGCTGAGACATGGAACAAGTTTTTCAGGGTCCCACAGGGCTCCTAAAAGTTGTAGTTTCCTGATGATTAAATCAACCCTTCTTTGGAGGGTTTGTCTCTCTTTCCAAGCTCAAAGAATGAAAGAGTCTGAATGGAAATGGCTGGGAATAGAGGGGAAAGAGGGAATACATTTCCAGGCTCCTTTTGCACTAGAAATATTCACTTCACTGGCATCTCATGGAATCATAGAATTGCAGAACATCCTGAGTTGAAAGGGACCCACAAGAATCATCCAAGTCTGACTTCTGGCCCTGAACAGCCCCAAGAATCTCACCATGCATCTGTAGTTACTTAGCCAATTGCTGCAGCAACCAGGGAACTTAAATACATTGTAATATAAATATATGTACATACAAATGCATAGATAAATATAGCTACGTATATAAATGCATGAATGAATATGTATTATATGCAAATATATACATATATATTTATAAAAATACATTTATATATGCATTTAAATACATTATACTGGTTTAGGAAAAAAGATAAAGGCAACAGCTGCTGCTTCAAAAAGGGAAAATAAAAACCCTGGAACAAATTTCTCAGACTCCTGTAGGGCTGTCTTTTACAGCAGCTCTCCCAGGCATAAAAAGAAATCTTTGCTGCCCTGGGTAGAAGGGCATATCAGCCCTGCAGCTCCACTGTTACGTCATTTAATGCCTATTGCCTGGATTAATAGGCCTCTCAATTGAAAATACTTTTTGGAGCAGAACTTGGCTGCAGCTGTTTTCCTTTCTGGGGATCTCCTACAGTGCTCTATAAAGCAGCAGATTAAATACTGATGGAGCAGTGCTGGGAAACAGCAATTGTAGCTCTGGTGATTGTTCATACTTGTGCCTGGACATTAGAGCTCGGCAACTGAGTGAGAGAATATTACTTGAGATGATGGGGTCGTGCTTTGGTGTACCCAGACTCATATTTAGGAGGTATAAATAGAGCAGCAAACACCTTCACAGGGCTAAAGGTACATTAATTATACTTTCTGTGACAGTCTGTAGTCTTGGTAGAGATAGATACACTGGTGATACATCCTAGCCTTGAAAATCCAGGTGCTCCTTGGATTTATTAACAGCAGAATGGTTTCTCTTTAAACAAAACCATTTTAGAAAGTTCAATATATAATTGATCCTATAATATAGAATCTGGATCAGCATCGCTGCTTCTCATTCTCCTGAAGATACTTAGCAAAGCCCAATTTGTTTATGAGAGTCCTGGGTGAGAAGGCTTTGGAGAAAGGAATGCTATCCCATCCTTCTTCCTTTGCTCCTCATCCAAGGCCACTGGATGTAGGATCTTTTAAAGTATGGGCAACATTGTTCAAACACAGATTTTTGTGGAGCGCAGAAAGCCCAGCTGGCAGCAGCTGCTCCATGAGTGTCCCCACACCCTCCCATCCCAGGAACTGGGTCCAGTGCTGTGTGACCCACAGGCTGATGGGAAGCAGCCTCATCCCCTCGTGATGCCAAGGCTGAAGTCAGCAGGAGCCATGGCATGCCTGGACATTTTCCAGAGTGAGCTATGCTGGATGCTGACCCTCCTCTGAGGTGCTGATCTGTGTCGTGGTCTGTCCTGCAGAGAGGCCAGGATAATTTTCCCTGGGATTGCTCTGTTGGTCTGGGTCTGGGGATGGAGGTGAGCAGATTTCCTTGTTCTCCTCTGCCCACCTTGACCAGGCCCTTGGAATTGTTCATTCATTACCTGTGATGTGGCTGTACCTGGCTATAAATTATCAGCACCATCAACCTCAAGTAGCACAAGGTCTCACTGCTATCAGCTAGTTCCTGGATTAGCAGGAATTTCCAGACCTCCATCCTCGGTCCAGACAGACCTTCCTACTGCCATCCTTGTGTGCAGGTTGCCCAGAGATGTTCCACAACATCCTCCCCATCCCTGGAGGTGTTCAAGGCCAGGTTGGATGGAGCTCTGAGCAACCTGGTCTAATGGAAGGTGTCCCTGCACATGGCAGGGGGGTGGAACAGGATGATCTTGAAGGTCCCTTCCAACCCAAACAATTCCAGGATTCTGTCATTGCATTTTCAATTACAACCCAGAATAGTGTTCCAAAGGGATATCCAGTAAAGATTCTGACAAAGACTGGCCTGACACAGGTCACTCCTGTTTTCTTGCAACCAACATCATGGAGTAGTTCTTAAAATACTGCAGCATCCTGGGCTTGGGCAGTAACCTTAAACTCCCTGGAGACAGAAATGCACTGAGAGGCAGCCTCGTGTTTTGCCTCAAGCTGAGAGGGGGCAGAATCACAGAGTTGGTGATTTGGGTTGGAAAGAGACCTCAAACATCATCTCATTCAACCCCCCTGCCATGAGAAGGGACACCTTCCACTATACCAGATTGCTCCTTGTTCCATCCATCCATCCATCTGGCCTTGAAGTCTTCCAGAAATGGAGCATCCACAGCTTCTCTGGGCAATCTCTGGGAAGATAAGATGTTTTTTATCTCTTCCAAACAACCTCCTGCAAGGGAAGGTCACCAATCCCTATCTGCTGCCATCCTAGAAACAAGCAGTTTGAGAGGAAGTAGCTGTCAAGGAGAGGAGAACAGTAGGAATCTGGGAGCAGATCTAATACTAAACCCAGGCTTTCTAAAGCCTTATAAATGTCAGCCTTGTTTGTTTTCAAGTAGGTGGTGGGAATAGAGCAAAGGCTGCTCTGTGTTACTCCAGTCTGACTAATGCTGCCAGAGCCAGGCTGGTGAGCTGCTGATGAAAATGTAACTCAACAGGTCTCTGACACCTTTAAACACCTCTCTCTGCTTCCCTAGAGGAAACCTGGATCTGAGGTCCATGGGGATGATGTGAAATGGCAGAAGAGGAATCCCAGAGGGACATGCAGCCAGAGGCTTGCAAGGGAAAGAAGCAGAGGAAAGTTGTGATGCTGTCTGGAAACATAATTCCCAGGGGTGTAGGAAGCTTGACTAAATAGCTTTTCACTCTCTGTTCACTCCATTGAGGTCACCCTGCCACACACCCACAAAAACCAGGAGCTCCTCTTGGTCACCCCCCTGTCAGCAGTGCCAGCCTGCTCCTTCTGGGAGCAGATGTCAGGGTTTGAAGAGCATCATCAGGATAATAGCACGACTGCTGTTTTACTCCTAAATTATGCATCACCCCCCCAGCACACGCTCCCAGCAGGTGTCTGTCTCTGAGCTGTACAAGGCCACTGTCAGCTCCACGCTCATCACCAACCTGGAGCAGCTGAAGAGGAGGTGGTCCCACTTCTCCTGGGTGCTCCCAAGCATTTTAAACATGAAGTTAGGTCAGCAAATTGAGAACCAACACTGGTGGAGAAGTAGGGACCAGAATTGGTAACAATTGAGGGATGGTGACCTGAGTGTTCTGTGACCAGGGGATGGTCAGAATTTTTTAAGCCAATCAGAGCAGTCTCACCTATTTTATATTATCATGTCCACCTGTTTTTTGAGACCGAAAGAAAGGGTTTCTTTTTTGCATAAGTAGCTTTACTGAGTCTCTGTTGGGTCGTGGTCTAGCTCTGATAGGATTATATTGGCTTTTCTGCAGCACAATCAATACAATTCTTTCCAGTTTAATTTATTTTTTTGATCAGGTGAGAAAGAGGGGACATCCAAAAAGAAGCTGAGCAGTGAAGTAGAAGAGTCACAGTGCTTTTGTGCTGGCTCACTGATCTCCATTTTTCCTGTACATTATGACCTGTGGTCCCCTTACACAGCAGGACCTTGCTGGTTGAAAGCATGGTGTGACTTACATGTGCCTCACTAGAAAAAAGGTCCTTTCTTATCGTGGTGCATTCACAGCTCTGGCACGAGCCCATAAGTGCCCCATAAGTGGTAAAGAGAGGGCTGAAGCTGAACTTATCTCCAGGGAGGGAGCAGAACTGGAGAAGGGAATTTAGTGAAGCTCCTTTAATGTGGATGATGAATGCCTGACCTAAGGGGACTGACTGCAGCAAGTGACCTTTCCGACATCAAGACTCCTTCACCACAGCCTGAATTAGCCTGTGATCCTTGCAGAAAGAACCCCGGGATCTGTCATTCTAGATTCAAAATGCCTTTTAAGGCCATCTGCCCCAGGCCTGACCCTCTTTGCTTTCTGATCCCAAATAGGTACCATGGTCATTTCTGGAAGCAGGGATCACTGCCCTTACATACACAGCCCACACAAAACCTCTTTCCAAACATCTAATCCACGTTCATTTTTTTCCTCCTTGGACTTTCCTTTGAGTTGATCTTTCCAAAACACTGACCCAGTGACCCCATTCCCTCCCCCACCCCCCAGCCCTGCCCCCAGTAGGTCTCCAATTAAATCCAAAAATGCCTCTTCACAAAAGCAGCTCTGTCAGCTCCATTCAGAGAGGAACAAGTGGCCTGAATAGCTTTGGGCACACTGGAAACTGAGAAACAGTGTGGTCTTGTGTTAAAGTTGAATGGTGGTGAGGGGGGCGGTTGGAGGTTGAGGGGGAGCCTTGAATCAGTTAAAGTAATTATTGAGTCATTCAGGAGGCTGGGGATGGAGCAGGATTCTTCTCCAACAAAGCCCTGCAATAGACACATAAGGCATTTCACCCCTTAAGGACGTCTTGGGCAGAAAAGGAAAGTATCAGGTATAAAGCAGCAATTTGTACAAGTCAGAGCTATTGTGATGCTCTGGCTTCTTGTTCCTCTTTCCAGATGGTTGATCTTGGACCTCACTCTTCTTCGCTTTTCTTTTCAATTCAGGGAGTCCAAAGGTCTAATTCAGTTCTCGTGGTGCAGGGGGGAACAGCTGAGGGTGTTTGCTTACATGGTGCAGACAAGGGATTAGATTGCTTTGTGTGTCCTGGGCTCATCTCGGCGGTGACAGCCGAGGAAACGCTGTCAGGATCATTACACAGAGAGCTCTGTCATTTGTCTGACAGCCCATACCAACCTGACAGCCTCCTGAGCAAAGTACTCTGGGTGTAACCCACACCCTAAAAACTGTCACCCATCAGCTCAGAGGGAAGACCACATCCGTGGACGTGTCAGTGCCATCCATCAAAAACCACCCCACAGGCACAGGGACAGAAGAGAAGACAGGGATTTAAAAGGCCAGGAGAGGAACTGTCCAGCAGGAAGATGAGGCAGCACTCCAAAAACAGCAGTGGCTTTCTACAGAGGTTCCTCTGCTGCTGCAGGGCATGTGCATCTCTCCCAAAGCAAGCTGTGATTCAGGGGCAGGCAAGCAGGCTCTGTTACTCTGTCACAGATAGTATTAGCCCAGTAGCATTGCATCCACGGCAGGCCGCCTCTCCCTTCCCTCAGGATATCTCAAGACAGTTTTGGACCAACTTTTAGTCAAGAGACTCATGTTGATGCTGTACATGTCAGACCATATCATGCTTATCAATCAGAGAACACTGAAAGGACAAGATTTGTAGCAACAACTTAGTTCCACTACTCATTTCAGGTCAGGGAAGACTGCTTAAATGTTCTTTTTTCAGTGTTTTGACTGTTCACACTGAAATGTGAGTCCTTAGTGCATAGCCCATCTCAGGTAATGATCCAATAAAATTTGTTTTTTTCCCTACTGAGAGATTAGGCTTTCAACATATTTATTAGTTATTTTCACGAATTCACTTTTTTTTCCTCCTTGGTGAACGTAATTTTTTTTCAATGCCACAAAGGCAAGAAGAGCCATAGAGCCATTTGGATGCCATGCTGCTTCTTGATATCAGCAGAACATCCACAGATTGCTGCTTCTGCTCCTTCTTGGACAGTGTGTGACAGTCCTGCTGTCAGAAACACTCTTGTGTGAGGGTAAAAATCAGTGCACATTAACTCTCCTCCCTCCCAGAATCTGTTTTCCCTGCCAATGAAATATTCACTGTGTTTGTTACTATTTATTCACACTGCAGCAGTTTGCACAAGTGTGGGCCACTCAACAGAAACTATTAATCTCCCATCCACATGTCTAGCATGGAATAAGTTAATAAGAGAGATTAAAAAAACAGAATAATTTGATATCTGCTGGAGGTTTTTAAAAACGTGAACAAATATTTATAAAAGACCAGAGATTTTTAAGATTTTGACAAAAATACCTCTTTCCTTTTGGGCTATAAAACCACAACTTTGCAGAGCTTTTCACTGGCAAATACCCTAAATATCAGCTGCATGCTTTCCCCCCTAATTACCAGAGTTGATAATAACCCCACTAAAATTCAGCATAAGGTGCTGTAGAATGTTTTGGTTGGAAAGGACCTTTAAGATCACTCAGTGTGGGTCCCATGGGCAGGGACACCTTCCACCAGTTCAGGTTGCTCCAAGCCCCATCCAATCTCACCTTGAAGACCTGATGTATCCATGCCCACAGTCTTAGCAGGGAATTGTTGAAGTCCAGGAATATTTAATCAGTTTATTTCTGCTTAGCTAGGCCATGCTCACGTGTCTAAGATGCTTCCAAAGTGTGACATGATATAGAAAGGACTTACCCAGGTTTCCTTACAGCTCTGTGCTGTGCCAGTGCAGAAATTCTCTCAGATAATTCTGAAATTGTTTTCACTCCTGGAAACTCCCTCTTGCTCCCTGACACAATCTTGGGGTCCTTGTCCTACTCGACCTTTTGCTTCCAGCATCTTTCTGCTCCCCAGGCTCATCTCAGCAGCTGGGGGTTGATTCCTCCCCTCTCACAATAATTAAATGTGCTACTACAACCTGCTGAGTCACAATTTGGCACAGCCCAAGGCAGTGTCATCCCCCAGAAGATGCTCACGGGATCCTTGCACGTGTGAATCTGTGACAGCAAGCACGTGCAAAGGCTGCCAGGGGACTTCTCATGCCTCTCATGCCACACCTTCCTCACCATAGCAAAACCAGGTTTTTAAGCAGAGCATTCCCTGGTTCATCCTGTGACCAGAATTGCCACGAGCAGCGGCACCAAGAGAGGAGATAAATCCCGGCTAAATCCACCAAAACCAGCAGCAGGACTCAAGCTGAGCTCATCTGAAAGCAAAGGTGCTTCATGCCATTCTTACAACAGGCAATTAGCCGTGGACTGTTAATGACTTGGCTGGCCTTTGTGGGAACTGCTCCCAGGTGGAATCAGAGTCACTGGAGCCTGACTCATCGACTCTGTCCTGACAGAAATATTTTGTACCTCAAGCCCAGAAAAGGCCCATTACCTTGGAGCTGAGTTTGCAGTCACTGCAGCTCTGGAAGCTCTGCTTCACTGCTACAGCCAGATCCTGCAGGTGCTTAAGCAGCTGTGGAAGAAGTGTCACCTCCTGCTTGTGCCACCAAGCTGGAATGAGTAAGTCTGAGTGTGTTCTGCCCTAAAAAAAGCCTTGATCACTTTGTTCATTGCTTGTCTTTGGAACAGCAGGGGCAAATCAGGGTTCAAGTCTCATCAGCTCAATGATTTTAGGGAGCTTGTTGCTCTAAATGAATCGTGAGTGTGGCCCTGTGTGTTTGTTAAGTACCTGATGGAATGGAGAAGAGTTTTAGCCAGAGCTTTTAAGCCCTTCCATTACACTTAAAAAGTCCTTTCTTTTACAGTCCTTTTCTCCATCCTCTATAAAGAGAAGGGCAGGTTTACAACATCCATCACAGTTAACAGGGTGAAATAGGGCAGGGGAGTTGATACTTCCAATTGTGCAGGAGCCAATTAGGGTTTTTAAGCAGAACATTCAAGTCATAAGACACTTATCACCCTTTTGGAACCCATCCTGGAGCAGTTACCTTCTATTTTCCCAGCTTTACCTCTCTCCCTGCTTGACTCCAGATCCATTTCCCTCTAGGCTATTCCTACTCTCCTACCAGCCCAGAGCACTGAGTGCCACATCCATCTGTCCCTTGAACATTTCCAGGGTTGGTAACTCCACCACCTCCCTGGGCACCCCCTTCCAATACCTGACCACCCCAATTCCAGGAGGAATTTCTTCCTGATGTCCAACTAAACCTGTCATGGCACAGCTTGAGGGTACATCCTCCTGTCCTGACAAATGGCTCTAGTCTAAGAGGATAGAAAAAATAAAAACACTGTGGGGTTTTTTTTCCCCTTTTCTCTCAATTTCCAGAATTATTTCATTATTCTTCTGAAGTCACATATGAGGCACAGAGGAAACAGTGGGCAGACCTTGTCAAGGTAAGTGAAATGCATTATGCCTCTACAAGGTACCAGCCAACTGTATCATTAACAGCAATGGTAATAAAAAATGCAGCTCTCTCTCACCTTAAGGGGATTTGAGTCACTGACATTTTATTTAACAAGGTTCCCATCTCCCAGCATCATGTCTGCAGCCTGCACAACTTCTTCTTGCTGGAAGGGATGGAGATCAGATGTCCTTTGCCATGACGATTCCGTGTGGAATGGTCTGTCCTGGGCTCTGGGGACTCATCTCAGGAAGAGCCATACATGGAAAATTATGATCTTCCCCATTTTAGGAGCAAAAAATCCAGAGGAAGGAGTTGCAGAGAGCAGGCTGAGGGCAGCCAGTCCACATGAGTCACAAAAAATGGTCACCAAACCCTTGAGTTTATCAAAATATGCAAACCTGGAAACAAGTGAATGGTTGGGAAATTTAACGAGATGGAACTGGGGACAAAGCCTGTCACAAAAATCTTGGAAAGATCATGGGATTATAAATTACTCTAAATCACAACAAGAAATCTTTCAGAAGTCTTTTTTCACAGCCTCCCAAGCCATGGACCAGGCTGGCCAACCTCTGTGTTCTGTCTGTCACACAGGTGAAGCATGAAGTATCTCCCCTTTTTCTTCCCTGACATTGATGGAGATTAAAAAGGGCACCAAAAAATGATTGACACCCAACTTTTTTTGCTGCTCAAGACAATAAATCTTTGGTGCAAGGAGGAACTGTGGGATGGCTGGAAGGAGGCCAAGGAGAGAAGGGATGAAGATGGCTTTGGCTCTAATAGAAAAGCCTATAGAAAAGGAAAGAGAGAACATGGATAATCCCAGTATCCATGCTGGAAGATCCCAAAGATAGGTGAGATTTGAACAGATGCTACCAAGAATGAAGTTATATCCAGCCCCTCATCAACCTGGCTGGCACCTTGACCAACCAAGCCCTTCACCCACCATTCCCATCAGCATTCCATGGACAAAGCCTGGCATTAGCTCATGATATGGAATACACACAGGAATTAATGGAAATAAAATGGCTTTCTGGGTGGTGTGTGTTCTAAACTGTGATAACGAACCACAGAAGGGGCAGATGCTTCTCTGTCATTGGAAAATGTTGAATTGGACTGGATCTAATTCTCCTGCCTAGTCTGAGTTAGGGAACTTTCAGAAACTGCTGAGTGCAGCTCCCTGCTTTTCTCCACGCAGATGGTAGATCATCCTGTTCCCTCCTGGCTTTGAAATGGAGTGAGGCCTCGGGGGTCCTCTGTTCTCTGTGCTGCCCAGCAGCAAGGAGCACAAAACATCTTTAAAACATCTTTATTTGGTACATGTTTGGTTAGGAAATCTCTTCAGCTAGAAATTATTCCAGGTTAAATTCAGCAAAATTGTTTGAGTGCCCCCATTATATAGATCATCGAATCACAGAATGGTTTGGGTTGGAAAAGACCTTAAAGCTCATCCAGTGCCAAATCCCCTGCCATGAGCAGGGACACCTTCCTCTAGAGAAGGTTGCTCCAAGCTCCATCCAGCCTGAACATGATGGAAATAAGGACGTGAGATCCCATCCTCCAAGCTCATGCATTTTGAAAGTCAGCCCATGCAGCCATAAGACAGAAGTTGACTTCTGCAGACTCTCAGGGTGTTGATGAGATCTGAGATTGCCCTTTCCCTGCCTCCTGAGAGTCACAAAACCCTTTTTTGACTCCAATATAAACCTGTACAGCTCTTTCATAACAGCACATTTGCCTCTGGGTATTACCTTGTCTCGACACAATCCATTTTTAAACACCAAAGCTGCCAGTTGGCTCAGGGTTGAATTGTGTGTCTGGAAACCAAATGGTTCTTTGAAAATCGAAAAAATTGTATTTACAAGAGCAGTCACTCCATCAGCACCGTCAAATTAATTTTTCAGACGTGATATTTTTGATGAACTGCTTTTCTTCCCTCACTCTCACTTTCTGGCACAAAGGTCACCTCTGAACTCTGTTTCATCATAGTTCATTTATAACTACCTTTAAAATATTTATAAGGACAACTTATCTGTTGTTTCCACAATGCCTTCTTTCCTCCATTTAAACTTCACCCATCCCACTGGAAGGCACTGACCACCACTTCCTTATTTGGATCCCTCTCTTGAAAGCAGAGTATTGCAGGTACAACTTCTCTTTGCAAATTTGACATAAGCAGCAAATCATGCTTGATCTTTGAGGACCATTTTGATTTTTTTAGGAAAAAAAATTGGTTTTTATTATGCTTGAGTATTCTTTGGTTGTGAGGTGCCACAGGGCAGTCTAAGCTCTTTAACAGAAATAAGAGAGAATCCCACGTGGAGTTTGGCAATGTCTTGCGTATGCAGTGATGGCAGGTGTGATTTATGGGACCAAGACATTCTTGTCACCAGGTCCATTGACTTCCTGATTAAGGACATCACAGACAAGCATACCCAAACATCTGGAACTGTTGATCCTTGGGTGCCATTCATGGCCAAACCCATATTTTCTAGATCTAGCCCCCTGGTCACAAAGTGGTGACCCTGGGATGGAAATCTGTACAAAATCCCACACAGATATTACAGGGAGGCAGAAGTGGAAGGGGGAATCAAACCAGTTTTGATGTGTTCTTTCCAACTTCATAAACACGTGAAGGAGCCTGGTTTCCCAAAACACTTCTCTATTTCATGTCTGAGGTCTATGTATAAATAGAAACAGGATTGTGCACTGTTGGTATAACAGCAGGCAGAATAAGGGGGAAAAGAGTGAAGGCAAATAAAAACAGTGATAAAACTTTCTAAGTTCACAGGACCATCACATCTATTGTCTGCATCATCCAGTGGTTCCTTTGTGGAGCTAAACAACTTGAAGCTGAGCTAGGACCTGTCTTTCAAAACCACAGGCAGCTCAGATTTGAGCAATGGAAAATCTACCACTTCCCTTGGGAAGATGCTGTAGCAGTTAATTAATTTTTTGCTGTTAAAAATGTTTGCCATGGCTCCAATTTGAATTTGTCTACGTTGCTCCAATGAAGGATTTCATCAAGACTGTTAGGAGCTCCTGGTACTTGCACTCCACCTCCATAAGATCTTCAAACACTTGATAAATATTAGAGAAACCTCACAACACCCCTGTGAGACACAGAAATGTAATTACCTTAGCACGTTCCATGGATGAGAACAAAGGGAGAGGGGAATTGAAATTCTACTCAGGCAAAGCTGAGGTGAATCAAGTGGGATTCCCAGGAATAAAAGCTACCACCTCCATTCCCTGCTCCATGGCACTGTCTCCTGCATCCGTGCTTGAGGGACAGTCACAGTTTTGTGTCCTTCATGACTCAAAGACAATCCCAAAGAGGGGAATCTCTGCAGGGCTGAGCAGCTCCAGGAAGATCTGAGGCCACCAGGAGCAGACAGGTTAGATCTCCCTTTTCTCTGAATCTTGCATTGATCCACACAGGATCTCTTTATGTTGTGAAGTTTGATAGCAGGAGATACTTAATGGGGAGTCCAGCATCTCCTCCCCAAAGCCAGCAAGGAAGACAGAAATTACTGTACAAATACTGGCAATTTCCAAGATATCTCACTCAGGTTTGTAATTCCCTCAAGCCCCTTAACAAATCCCTCATCCCTATTCCATGTTAACCCCTCACTCAGTCTGTGACTGGCACTTTTTGTCTCCACAAGCATTTTCTCCACTACTTAGCCTCCAATGTCACCTGCTCTTCTCAAATGGGATTATATGACATGGTTGGCTTGATGACCTAGAAGGTCCCTTCCAGCTTTATGTTTTAGTAGAATATTAATGACTCTGCTAATTCAGAGCTGTCTGACCTCCACTCTGCACAGCCACAAGCAAGATGATCTCTCTCTCATTATAGCTGTTGTGCTCTCAAATAAATTGTTCATGCAAAATGCATGCACAGTTTTCTCCTTCTTCCTGCAATACAGAGATTGCTCTCTACCCAGAAAAAAAAGAAAGAAAAAAAAAGCAAAAAAAAGTAAAAACCAGGCACTGTTCTGATTATCTTTTCTGTAAAACATTTTGGAGGTTATTTCCTTATTATTCCAAAATCAGGGATATAACTATGAAATAAACTGAGTTCTTGGTGTGAAATAATTGGACTTAAAATCTGGAAGGAATCTAATGGGATTCATTTATCTCATATACCCCCACCTCCCAAATAATGCAAGCAAGGGCTCAATGAGTTGTCAGGGAAGGAAAGAAGCTGCTTCTGTTCCTGCAGATAAGGATGGCTCCTGCTTGCCTTCAAGAATGCACTTCCCTGCCTGTCACCTTGGAAGCTCAACCAATTCAGGCAATTTCAGGTACCTGTGTGTCCCATGTGCAGCAGAAACATCAGGAAATCACCTGGAGGTCTCCTTCCAGCACTCAAATGAATGCCCAAAAGGGTGGAAGAAGGTGAAAAGTGGAGCACACCACATTCATGGTGCAGTGCCACCTCTGAGGAGCTGTGTAGATACACCAAGGGATTTTGTGTAGCTCTGAGGAGTTTGCAACAGACCCCCAAACCCTCTGCCCCTTGTTAGACCTCACAGGGGGATCTAAGAGTCTAAAGGATGGACCAAACTCATAACCTGTGCTGTGCAAGCATGGAAAGCTCTTCACTTTACCTTAAGATCTCATAGGAAATGCCTTCACAGAATTGTTGTATGGAATTAGTAATAATAATTATGATAATTACAATGGATTTTTAAAGACTTGTCAGCTGATTTTAGGAATGTAAATTTTATGCCTTACAGATTAAGGCCTTTAGCCAAAGTTAGGCCAAAAGAGAGATGGCAGGGGAATAGGAATTAAAGATATGGGTGAGTGTGGAAGGAAAAAAAAAACTACTACCTCTACCACACAGCAATATCAGATTGATTCATATTTCAGAATGGGCTAGAAGTTAGATTTAGTCTGACCAAGGACAACAACTATTTGCAGTGATACAACAGACTGTAAATCTTGTGTCAGAGGCTGGACAACGGGCGATTTCTTCCCTGGAGCAGTGTTTTGCTTGTACTGGCCTCCTGCTGGTGCTGAAGTTCCCACTTGCAGGTGAAATAAGACCCTCATTTCCTTGCAACTTAATATTTGAAGCTTGGGAAAGATTTCCTCCTACTAGGCTGGCCATCTGTTATCCTTCCTTAGTCTCTTCAGACTTCTAAAGATATCAGTAATTTTCCTCACTGTCTGTCAATTTTATAGAAATGATACTGCCTTTGCGTTTCTCTCCTGAACTATTTCTATTACATTATTGTACTTCCTTTGTTGCATTTCATGATTAATATTCTCATTAAAATCTCTTTTACAGGCAGCCCTGTGGCATATTCTGATTTTCTGGAGCTCAATCCTTAAACATCTTTAGTTCCAAGCTCGTGTCTAGTCAACATCTGCTGTTTGCCAGTAGTCTAAAACCAGTAAAGTCTTGTACAAACCCAGAAATTTTGCAGCTCACTGGGATATCTCAAAGGAAACCCAACTGGGAAGACACATGTCCTTTCAGATATTATTTTACAGTGTGCATAAATCCTCATCCCATTGCAAGATGCAAGTCTTTTCTGAAGAGAATAGAGACAGACTTTTTTAAAAAAGTAAGCAGAATATTAAAAAAAACCCCATCAGAATTAAAAAAAAAAAGGAAAAAAAATTGGAAATTTAGTCCCTGTTTTCTCAGAATGGTGGAAGCCTGAGCTCTTCCTGTGCCCAGGGAGTTGGAACAACACTGGGAAGGGTCTGCAGGGACCAGCTGACTGATAGAGATGAACGATTTGGTTAAGTGAAAGGTCTTCTTAATTTTTTTCCAACCATGATCCAAGGGCAAAAGCCACTGAAGAACAACAAACTCTCTTAGTGAAATACCTGTTGATCAACAGGGAAGCATGGAGCACAATATTTTGTTTTAGTGAAATATTTGGCATGTCCTGCAGTGATCAATGCCAGGGCTTTGGAGGGAGCGATGGCAATGGACTATAATTAGCTGTGATAACTCCTTACAATAACAACAATATTCTGGTTTGAATTATTCATGACCCACTGTGTTATTTATGGCAATTGCAGCCTTTCTCTTCCTCTGATAATGTGGGGTGGTTGTGTTTTGGGTATTTCTCTCTCTTTTTTTTTTTTTTTTTTTTTTTTTTTTGCCAGAGACCATGTTTTAATTCCTAAGCATGGGAATAAATAAATAAATAAGATTAGGAAAAGGAAAAAAAAAAAAGAAAGTTTTCAGCGAGAATCAAGAATCAAGTTTTCATTCTCAGTAGGGGATGAGGAGGGAGCAACAGGCTGTGAATTTCTGTGTTCTTCATCAATTCCATATCTTTCTGACAAAGCAGAATATGGAATGCCTAATTGGAAGCAAGGAGGGACTGTCTCTTTGGGAAGAGCCAGGCTCCTCAGCTTTCTCAGCACGATTTCTCACTGAGCAGATGGAGGGATTCAGCTTTCCCCAAGGTTTCCTCAATGAAGCACCTGAGGAAGAGCTTGGTCAATGTTCTGTGTCTGACTGATGTCTCTACTCCCAGCAAATTGACCCAAAGGCCAGGATTTCTCTCTTTTTATCTTGAGAGATGCATTGTTTAGTTAAGTTCCAGCTAGAAAAAGAGATGAGGGAGGTATTATGCATTAAAAATTAATTTACATTGGCAGCCCAAGATAATGAAGTTCTCTATTCACAGACCAGGCACTTAAGGGCTGCTGCTTCAGTTTCATGTTGCTCCACCTCCCATCCTTGTCCTTAGGAGAAAATTTCCTTAGGAGAAAATTTCCTGGGAGAAGAGGAGGTCTCTGCCTTACTGCAGGGAGCTCTACTTGTCTTTTGGCTATAAAAGGATCAGTCCTCCAGGAATGAAGGCTCTGAACCAGAAAATCAGAGAAATAACTTCACGTTCCTGTAAAATCAGGAGGTTGTAAGGAAAGCAAAGCAGATTGCAAACCTGATCTGAAGCAGATTAATGGTCATAGCAAAGCTCCTTCCTCCTCTTCCATGGCAATCTTTATCTTAAAACAGTTTCAGCCCTGGAAGTGTCCGAGGCCAGGTTGGATGGGGCTTGGAGCAAACTGGGATGGTGGAAAGTGTCCAGGCCATGGCAGAGGGGCTGGAACAGGATGAGCTTCAAGGTGCCTTCCTACCCAAACCATTCTGGGATTCTGTAGGAACGTTTAAATGACATTTAGTCCAACACCCAAATTTTGGAGATTTGGGAGGATCTCAGATAAAGAATTACTGATATTTAATTCACCAGATAGTCCTCCAGCAATAAAAACTTCCTATCAACAAAATCCAATTTTCACCAAGACATAGAACATCTGTTTCAGAGGTTTTCTGTACCTAGATTTTACAGACCACTGGCCCTGTGCAGCAGCTTCCACACAGAGCTGTTCTGAACTGAAGTGTTTCTTTCCAAGACGTGAAGCAATCGCCACTTTGCATCATCAGGTAGGAAATACTACTTCTCACCACATCCTCCCTGAAGAAAAACTGCTACATATCTCCCAAAAGGGAATGAGAGTAATCTAACAGTCATACGAATGAATTAATTAATAGATAACTTGTTAAGAGACTGATGAAGGAGCTGTTATCTCAGCTACTGATACATGGCATGAAGCTCTATGCTGTGAAAAAGCTCACTGTGCACACTCTTTACTAATTATCATTTACCCAGAGGAGAGGAAGGGCACTGATAACACTGATCACAGAGTCAAAGAATGGTTTGGGCTGGAAGGTTCCTTTGAAATCGTCTTGCTCCAACCTCCTGCCATGGGCAGGGACACCTTCCGCTGCCCCAGGTTGCTCCAATCTCCATCCAGTCTGGCTTTGGACGCTTCCAGGGATGGAGCAGCCACATCTTCTCTGGGCAACCTGTATCAGGGCCTCACCACCCACACAGGGAAGAATTTTGTCCTAATATCCAGTCTAAACCCACTCTCTTTTGAAGCCATTCCCCCTTGACCTGTGACTAAAAGCCCCTGTCAATGGCTCTCTCCATCTTTCCTCCCAGCTCTATTCAGGTACTGGAAGGCCACAGTTTGGTCACCCCACACCTTCTCTTCTCCAGGCTGAACAATCCCAATTCTCTCAGTCTTTCCTCACAGCAGAGCTGCTCCATCTATCTGATCATCCTGGTGACTCCTCTGCACTCCTCCAGCAGCTCCAGGTCCTTCCTGTGCTGACCTCAGGGCTGGAGGCAGCTCTGCAGGTGGGGTCTCACCTGAGCAGAGGGGAAGAATTCCCCCCTCACCTACTGCCCACACTATGGGAACAGCCCAGGATACATTTGGGTTATTTTTGGCTGGTTCATGCTCAGCCTCCCATCCCCATCACCCCCAGTTCCATCTCTGATACCCCAAGGGCATTACTGGCGGTTGGATTTCTGGACCCTTTAAAATCAAATAACACCACAAGATATTTGGCATTGAAAGAGCTTTTACAAAACTTGGCTTTGAGGCCTGCCAGCTCCAGGGTGATCTCTGTGTGCCCTAGAGACCAAGAGAGGACAGACACTGTGTTCCACCAACAAAGATTCTGCCTTGGGCTTATGATGCATTTCAAAAGTGCCCTCCTGGTTGTGTAACACTGTCCTGAGACTTGCCCCCTACGGTGGGAAAAAGAAACACCCCTCAAGGGACCCTTCCAGGTTTCCCTGGCACTTAAAAGCAGTGGCTTGACTCTTCAGATGAGACAAAAAGGTGAAATTCGGTGGGAGAATGAGGGTGAGGAAGTCACAGGACCGTGTCTTTAGGAGAGCTCCCTGTTCTCAGCCGTGCAGAGGATGTGTGAAGCACTGCTGAGCTGACTGTGCAGCTTTCACCCCCGCTGCTGCCTCTCCCCACCGGCAGCAACTGGGGCAGAGGACACATTCAGTAGCTACTGAATATAATTAAGTCTAATTGAAAAGTTAATTGTTGAGGAGAAGGGGAGTGGGGGGGAGAAAAACAAACAGCGTGAAGCTAAGTGAGGATATCAGAGCTCAGCAGTCTGATACCCTCAAGATAGAGCTGGAATTCAGCTTCCTTGCCCCATATTCACTGCATCCTCCTCTGTGCGTGTCTGCCACTCCTTGCTTCCCTGAATGAACACCAGCGAGTGCCAAACCTCTCTCTCCCCAAGAAAGGATCAGCTCTGTTAGCAATTAAAGCACCAAACAGCTCTGCAGAATTCACTTGGAAGCTTGTTCAGGCTGGGACTCAAGGAGAACCAGGGCATCTTGGTACTAGGAGGATGTTTTTTTGTCTGCATCACAAGCCTGGCTGTCCGTGGTTATATTCCCAGATGATATCCATGGCTGGAAGTTCATTGACTAGGACAGAGCCATTCTGCTCCTACGGCTGCTGAGTTATCCCTCAGATGCTTCTTCATTCAGAAATCAAGCTTCAAGTCTTCCCAAACCTGACCTACTCTGACAACTCAAGGCCTCCAGCCTGAAGGAAAGTCCCTAGGGATATTTTAAATGTGGAGAGTGCTTGGAGACATAAGAAAGAATGAAAAAAATTGTTTTCTCTCCCTGCTGATGGGCTCAGGGAAGGGATATCCATCCTTCAGGGCTTAAATTCAGCATAGAACTTTGGGAGATTGGGGTGGGATGTGCTGTCTGTCCACAAAGGGACCAGTTGTGGCCACTGTCAGAGGTGGGGTGCCAGCCCACCTGGGTCTTTGCAGGGGTCCAGTTGGGACTGGAGACCCCAAGGACTATGGTGCACCCAGCTTGCTGGTTTTGGCAGTGAACAGGACCTGGAAGCATTTTCCAGCACTGAAAGAAGAGTGTCAGGCAGGGAATGCTGGGAATAAAAGGGTTTGTGACATGGCAGCACAAACATCCCCAGACAGCCACTATTCTGTGATGCAACATTAAATATCAATTTGCAACTGCAATGATTTCCTGTTCATTCAGGGAAATTTCTTCTCCACCCCATGTTCCATACAATTTTGGTGTTTCCCTATGCAGAGCCAAAAGGAAAGAAGGACGAAAAAGCACATCAGTCATCTCTTTTACAAAAAAAAAACAAACCAAAAACAACACCAAACCAAAAGAGGAGAAATGAAGGCTCAGCCCCCTGAAATATGCACAACAATCAAATTCCTCCTGTGTTTGAGTGACACAGTCAGCCAACATCTCACCTATGCTGGGTGATGCCAGATAGACTTGAGCATGTCTGTGGGCACAGGTGAGGTGCTGAGAGTTGATGCAGTGACCTCTGACAAAGACCTGGGCTTGCTTCTCCTCTGAGCTGTCACGGGGGGAGCAGCACCACCAAAACTTCTTCTGGCTCCAAACCCCAAATCCTCTCATGGAACAACAGCAACAGCCCCCAAAAAGTCATAGTCACCTCCAAAGATATTTTTTGACCACAGCTCTGTCACTGAGCTCAAAGACCACGGGAGAAGTACAGAGAAAGGTCTTCCCATCAAGGGCAAGCAAACCAAACCTTTTTTTTCCTTACCATCTACAAGCAAGAGTCACAAGATTGTTATACCAGCAACAAGGATGCCAGGATTTGCACTGGGAAACATGGAAACAGGCCAGGTGATTTTGTGGAGGAAGAGGGTTCTTTGATTCCCAGCAACTGTTATTTTTTCTGTTGTTTGAATGTAATCAGCAGGGAAGCAGGGTGAGAGGGATGAAGGAGATCCAGCTGTTGCCATGGCAGCCTCTAGCTGGCCATCTCCCACATCTCTTGGGTTGCTCGGTGCTGTTCTCCTCCAGTGCCAGCTCCTGGTTTCACATCAGAGGAGTTTTCCTCCTGGGGGTGGCAGGGAGGGAGTGGTGAACAAAGCAGTGGAGAGAAGGGAAATCTTCCCAGAAATCTTGGGAAGAGGTGGCCTGGGAGAAGGAAGAACCACAAGAGAGTGGTGAGGAAGGAGCACCAGGAGTGAAGGTAAGTGCAGTAGTGGATGGAAGGGAAGAGTTTAAAGGCAGAAACAGCATTTTCTTGGTGGGGACCCCAGGCAGACACCTAGAAACTAATCTAATTTGGACTGACTGGAACTTCCCCAGCCACAAGAGCTCCTGAAAAAAAATACTCCACTCCTTTCCCTCTAAACCCATCTCTTGGCTTCTGCCACAAATAGCAGCAGTGCTCTCTGAGTTCAGGCTCCAAGTTTAGTCTCTGTCACGTTCAAGATCTTAATGCAGCCCAGACGTTAAAAATTCATGTTCTGGCAGTTCCCATTTTCATAAGGGCCTGTTGGAACTAATGATGTTGCCTCTGCGAGCACTTCATAAGTTAATCATACACTTTCCCTTCCCACTTGCCTGAAGATGGGAGCAGGGAAGTTATGCTCACAAACTTGCAGCATTTGTGGCTCTTGTTTGAGGCAATTTTTTGTTCCTCTGCAGGATTTAACCAACTTCTTGCCGAACTCTCCAGGCAGGAAATGTGAGGAGCTCATAGGGCCATCTTTGGGATCAAGTGAAAAAGACTTATCAAGGAATTTTCTGCTTTCCTTAGTACTAAAAGGGAATACACATTCAAAGGTTAAAATGCATGGCCTTCCCTGTATTTGGCATTATGCAGCTCTGGAGGATCCACTGAGAGTTTGCTCCATGCACCCGGGAACGCTCCTCTTGCTGCTTTAACGTGGTGCATTAGGGTTTAGCGGCTTGTAGGGATTTTCTTCTAAGGAAACCTGTTTTTTAAGGGTTCCTGTGGGTTCTCAGTTCATATTTTGGTGTCTCTGGTGCTCCACTATAGAGATGGGCAGGTGCTTGTGTATCCTGTTCTCAGGCTTTGGCTGAGATCAAGGTGCATGTGGGATATCAGAGAATCTAATCAGATATCACAGCTTCCTCACAGACATGACAGGGCAGAGATTTGTTGTTCTTTCCTCAAGTAACAAGAAAAGGCAATGTTAACTCCTCTTTCCCTCCCCAGTTCCAGTTACAAATGGAGCTTCCAGTCCCTGCTCCTCTTTCCCTTCTCCTCCTCCACCTGGGGTTGCCGCTTTCCACCAAACGTTACCCATGGCATTTTCTAGGATAATTTTTCCACCAAAGCTACAGATCTTGCTGCACTGGGATCCTTTTATATTCCTACTCTGACTCCTGATCCATTTTACTCCTCCTAAGCATCACTCAGGTACTTCTCCTTTAGTCAAAAGTGTATTTCCCTCTGCAGAAAAGGAAATTAACACCACAAATTATCCCCATACCTTTTAACCCTTCTAATTCCACTGATGTTCTCTTTCAGCCTCCTCAAACTGAAGGCAATCCACTGATGGTTCCTTAAGCTCAGCCATGAGGAGAAGGCTAAGGAGGAAGAGAGCAGCTGCTTTCTGTCTTCCTGGGATTGTTATCACAGATCTTTTGTTTTCACTGTCAGGAAAGGCCACTGATGAGGGGAATCACACGGAAAAGCCCAGATCAGAGCAAGAGCGAGAAGGAACAGGCCAGAGGGTCATTTAAATCGATGGCCACACACAGTAATTGCATAAATCTAAAGCTAAACCAAGCTAGGGATACATGGTGTGATTTCAGAGGCAAAACCAGAGATTATCAGTGATGAATATGGATAGAGATGCTACACTGAGAGGTTTTTTTTGATGGCTTTTCAGGAATGAACACTCATAAACATGACAAGGGAGTCTTTCTCTCCACAAAAAAATTGCTGAAAGCATTGGAACAGCCCTACCACTGGTATTTGAAAAAGGAGAGACAGTTTGGGGAACCCAAACTGAGCATGAAGTGTAACCTAAGCCAGGCCAACACCCAATTTATGATAAAGCAACTGAGGAGGATTAAAAAAACATAATAAAAAGGAACTTAAATAACATTTATCATTCACATATTGGGTAGGAAGGGCCACAACAAAAAGTCATCACAGAAGGGGATTTATCTTAGGAGAGAAAACCTCTCCTGACTTGAGTGCAGAGCACCCCAGTGACCCCTAGCCAAGGACCACAGGGCACTGTCTGTCCTGGCAGCATCAGGAATTCCAGCCCTGTGTGACGTTTGTCCTCTTCCTGCCCTTTGGAGGCAGGTGCAGTCACAGCTCCCCTGGGATGGTTACGTCCTCTGATGTGCCCGAGCAGGTCAAGATCTGTAATTTTCCATTCCTGCGGCTGATCAAATGTCAACCTTCTGCCAACCTTCAAGAAGGTCTGTTCCCCTTGGCACCACTGGCACCTAAAACATCTCTTCCCCTCAATCCCTGTTTGGAATTTAGAGGAGGGGCTCAAACCTTAAGAAAGTTGTGGCAAAAAGGGAATTATCAAACGTCATGTTTGTGTCACCTATTGTTCTCCATCCAGTCTAGCATCGTTTTCCATTCTTCACCCAGGACATCTCTTGCAAGTATTCAATACCAAAAATACTGTTTTTAAGGTTTTGAATGATCCTCAGCACCCTTCAAAAGCACAGAAAATGCTGTGGTATCATTGTTGTCACTAGTAATGAAGGGATGGGACTATTTTTGGTCTAAGAAGGATTATTGTTTAGATAAACATCAGTTTCAGAGGCTGTGAGATTCTAAAGGAGTAAGCTGTCAGCCGTAGTTTAGGAGTAGTCACAAGGTAATATATGACTTTCTAACTTAATAGACAGTTGTCACAGGCTTTATTTTGGTTTTTTGAACCTATTATTTTTACTTACTTCTGCTGCACTGTGGATACTATCGTCTAACAGGCTTCTGTCTCACTTGAACACACACTTCCATTATAACTTCTAAACTTTTAGCTACTCTATGAAACCACACCCTGACATCATAAACCCTTCACCATTTTATCAATACAGTTTTTCACTTGCTTAAGGCACATCCTTACTTACAACTATAGAAGCATAAGTTTATGATTTTTCTGTTCAATGTCAGCTCAATGTCTGTGCGTTGTATTTTTTCGTCCATCCAAGCTCTTTCTAAGGCTGCAGATCAAGCTCTCCCAGTATCTATGGAAGTTTCTGTTTTTCCAGTTCCCATACTGTGGCACAAGAGATTTGGAGCTGCTTTCAGAGGCCGAGACATAAACCAGCGTAAAATGGGCCCCCCCTCTGCAGAGAGAATGAGGAGATGTGGGATGTCCGCAAGAAAAAGAGGTGGATTGAAGAGTGCCTGATGGTTAGACAAAGTCAGTGACACAAACTTCATGGGTCTTGTATTGGGAAAGTCCTTGGTGGCTTTATTTATTTTGGCTGGAGTGTTTTCAAGGCATCCACGGGCTTAGGAGAGTTTTGGGGAGGACCTGTGACCAAACATTTTCCAGTGCTTTACTGAGGTGTCTGTTGAGTGTAGGGGGAGCCACATCCAGCCAAACCTGGGCAAGAGACAATCAGTTTTTAATCACTGTCCTTTGGAAGGGGCTGCCCAGGGAGCTGGGGGAGTCACCATCCCTGGAGGTGCTCAAGGAAAGTCTGGACGAGGCACTCAGTGCCATGGTCTGTTTGATGTGGTGGGTTTGGGTCATGGGTTGGACTCGATCTCAAGAGGTTTTTTCCCAACCTAAATTGATCCTGTGATTCTCCATGGAGTTACAGCCTCCCTGGAGAGGTTTAACAGTTCACTTTCACATACCAGGTGGGCAAAACTTGGCCTATACTTCTCCTCCAGAATTACCTGGACACTTAAACCAACATTAACAGCAACTCAGGGGTATTGGGACTACAGCTGTGCCTTTTAGCTCTTTTTAGCCACTGTAGGTGAAAGCAGACGTGCAAATGGACAATAATAAGCTGTTTTAAATTCCCCAGTCACCTTTTCTCATCAGGCTTTCAGCCAGACACCAACACTCTTCATAAAGAAAGACAAAGAGATCAAATTAGAATTGACCTTGAGTTACCCTTTCAGGCAGCTTGGGTTCATGGCAAGTCTTGCCTTGGAAAGAGCTAGTGGATCAAAATTTGGTTTTTGAGTTCCCTGGCTCAGAACACCCTAGTTCCATGCTACAGAACACATTTTGCAATTGTGGGAGTTGGAAGTCTTGGATCAGGAGCACATTATCCTCTGATGAAAGATGAGGTAATTAATCTCCATTTGGACTCTTTTTTTCTGACCACAGATGTTTTATGTGTAAATCTTGTGATTTTATTTATATGGAGAGTGGATACCTCTATTTAGAGGAGTAGGGAAGAGATGCATTCTTACCATCAAAGTGGACGAGACCAAAATCTATCAATGTTTTCAATAGTTATTTTTAATGTTATTTATTTTTAACCCAGCAGACAAATTCTATGTGTCACAAATGCACAACTAAGAAGAAAAGAAACCCGCAGAGCTTCAACCTTCCTGGCTGATACTCCAGAAAAATTAGCAGGGCAGTCACTTAAGATGGATAGAAGGAAAATCTTTCATGGGAGTAAAGAGCCAGTGGGACTCACTCACACAGGTCATGGGAGGAAAAGACACAAAGTCATTCTTCACACTCTGATTGGCCATTAATGACAAATAGTAATTAGCAATGTAAGTAACCTTTCAGCAGAGCTTTTAATCCTCACACATTCAGGCTGTTTGGGATGGCACTAAAGCAGTTTAGGCTGAAAGCAGCAGGTTTTTAATCTTTGTGATTTAGGTAATAGAAAAGCCACTACAGAGAAAGAGAATCTCTTTTTCCAGGTAAGGAAAAGATCAAAAGTGCAGTAATCTGCAAATGCTGTTGCAATTCATCAACTCTGCATCCTTTATTTTAATATTAAAAAAAAAAAAAAATCAGTATTTTTCTTTCAGTATGCCATTTTCAGAATTGGATTCTCACGCAGCCTTTAACATGCTTTGTAAATCTTCCAATTCCTTATTATCCAAGACATTCTCCTCTTACCACCATCTGATATTTTTTTCTTAGCAAACTCCTTCTACAGATGGAAAATCTTCAGATTTCATAAATCTGGTGGACCTGGGCTGGAGGAAGAAGGAGGAGCAGGCAACAGAAGCTGTAAGAGTATTTTACTGCCTCTTATTTTCCTTCTTCATAAAGAGCTTCTCCAGGCCCTGGGACATTGTGAAAAAAATGCCTTATTTATTATCAACTTCTCAGCACTCTTTTTTCTGGTCCCCTATTCACAAAAGGGACAGATTAAATGTATGCATATTGAAATAGGTGAAGAAATATGTGCAATCTGAAATAAGCCCCAATAAAAAAGCCCCAATATTAAACCCCAATCTGAAATAAGACTTCAAAAATCCCAAAATCTGTATCTGGAAGGGTTATTATATAACTAACATATCTCATTTTAAAAAAAATCTTGGAAAACTTCCTGTACTTGTTATATGTGGACTTGCTTGAACCACTTTGTGAGTGAAATGATCGTGATTCACAATCTCTATTTTATCAAATATAATTTGGTATGGAATTCAAGTGAAGGGATCATTAATATCTGACAGGCAAAGAGAGTTTGGCAAAAATCACTGGCTAAAAATTAGTTCTGAGATAACGTGTTCTGAATGAAAAAATGATTCACAAAAATTTAAAAATCTTTTAGTAATGGATTTAGGAAAAAGAAGGGAGGGAGGGAAGTGGCGGAAGGAAGGAAGGAAGGAAGGAAGGAAGTGGCGGAAGGAAGGAAGTGGCGGAAGGAAGTGGCGGAAGGAAGTGGCG
>JAYDZK010000113.1:149634202-149664112 GCA_034509185.1 Euphonia xanthogaster | reverse complement strand
AAGGAAGGAAGGAAGGAAGGAAGGAAGGAAGGAAGGAAGGAAGGAAGGAAGGAAGGAAGGAAGGAAGGAGATTAACTGGGGTTTTGTTTTTATTAACAATTAAAATGCATTGTTAATAATATTTAATTGTGTTTGTTGTTAATTCTTACAACTACCCTTATCAGTTCCTTTTTCTCAATCAATTTAGAAAAAAAGCACATAGAAAGGATTTGAATTTTCTTTCTGAAACAAATTCACTTTCATTTCAAAATGCCTCTTGTTTCCCAGTTTCAGCAGGAGAAGAGCTCAGGGGTTAAGGAGCTGTCACAGCCTGAGTAACAATTTGCAGCCTTGGATTCCAAGTGGTTGCCTAGCAGTAAAAGACTCCTTCCACACCACTCCCAGTTGGAGGTGTTCCCTATTCCATATATATACTTAGCTATAGAGACCACATTTAGGGATATATACAAGATTTATTAATAGGAGCTCCCTGTCAAAATCAGAGTATTGAGTAGAACTGGAAAAAGCCAAATCCTTGCAAAAGCAGTGGAGCATCACACAGAGGCAGTGGCTCAGCACAGGAAATCAGTGTTGGATGCAGAGCAACAGATGCAAAAATCAACTACCAATAAGCACTTTTCTCAAGGAATTTTTCGGGATTATTCCTTCAACTCAAGAGAAACACTGGAACAATACTAAATCTATGTAATTCCTCATAGAACATCCTGAATATGTTTAGATTTTTTAAGAATATATTTATATAATGACAGAAGAGACATTCATGTTCATGCAGTTTGTCCTCAGGCAGAACGAGGCCATTGACTCTCATCTGAGAATTCCTGTGGTAATTAACCCAAAGTTCAGCACAACCCCCCGCCCCCCCAGTTATACCTGGCTTGTGTCTTTTCCCCATGAACTTTTCAACAGTGGCAACCAACACCACAGTGGCTTGAATCCAATTTTTTTCTTTTAAAAAGCAGAAGTGATGAGCTGTGCAGAAGGAAAACTTGTATTTATCCACAAGGCAGAGTCTCCTGACCCACCCCATGAGTTTGCAAAGGCATCAACTACCCCTTAACCCCCTCCTCATGGGCAATCCATGGCTATTAATGATCTTCCCTTTCTGCTCCATGGATCACAGGCAGAAGCCATCTGGCTTTTCCTCGGACCAGTGGAACAGGCTTTCCATAAACTCCAGGCTCTTTTTCCCTATTTAGGTCAGGAGTTAATATCCCCTATCACAAGCAAGGGGTCATGTCCTGCTGTTTAAAGTCAGCACACTCCATGAGGGCTGGCAGGATGAGCTGCCCCTCTCATCCAGGGAAAGCTGGGCTGAAAGGAGACCTGTGCCTGAGCACAGCAGAGCGAACAACACCACAATATGCTGCCAAATACTCACAGTGCATCTTGAGTGAGCTTTGCACAGAGGCCTTTTCTGATCTAAAACACAAGAGATAAAGAAATAGTGCTAAATCCCCCCTCTTCTTTTCTTTTTTTCTTTTTTTCTTTTTTTTTTTTTTTTGGCAGAAAGTGCTACACTGTCCCAGTCTATTAGACTTGGCTTGCTGAAAACTGAGAGGTCAGTAGGAGCTGCCCTAATCTGCAATAAGTCTGGCCCCACCATGCTGCCTGGGGAGATTCTCTCCCTGCAGGGTGAAGGACTTCAAGTCCAACGTGGATAATGAGTAAAATGAGTTTCAGCGTCTCGAGAACCCTAAAAATCCTCCTGCTCAGATCACATGGATTGACCTGGCCCTGTCTCCACAATTGCCAGGCCCCAGCAGCTTTGGGGAGCAGCGGTGCAGAGGTGATCAGAGGAGCTGTGTTTTTCTCCTTCCAACTCCACCACACATTCACACCTGCCAGGAGAATGACATCCACCTCGCATATCTCAGGATATCACCACCGTGGACAAACCACAGCTCCCAGCTGGATATCTCCCTCTCTCCCTTTTCACTGCTACCTGCATTGAAGACAAAATCTGAGCCGTGATCTTTGCAGCTGGCACAGCCCTGCCAGCTGGCAAATCCTTCTGGGACAGGAGTAATGCCCTGTCCTGAGGCATGGGACAGCATTTCTCCTCTTCCCAAACACCTACTGCCCCCTACAAGGAGGAGAGCTGTCTCCACCAACAAAGGGAGGCAGGGGACAAGGATGAGCAGTCCTCTAAACATACAAACTTCACCTTGCTGCCGACCAAAACCCCTGCCAGGGGGTTACACCAACCTCCTCCTTCCTCTGGCCCTGCTCCCTCGTGTCTCAGCAAAGCAAACAAGGCAAAGGGCTCTGTTGTTTCAGACCCCTGAGCAAAGAGAAGGGCGACAAAGCCGCCCATCCTCCCCGCCTCGCATGTGACGAGCCACAGAAGAGCAGCGGTGCTGCCAAGCCTGGGGACTAAAGGCCAAAGAGAGAGGAGATAGAGGAGCACAAGGGGCTGCTTGTGTGGGTTTTGTTTGGGGAGTTATTTGAAATTCAGCAGCGACTGGGCTTGGAGAACAGAGTCCACTCAGAGCCTCTCTCTTCCCATTCATCCCCGTCCCGGCGAAGGAGGGAGGGGGGATGCAGGCTGAGGAGCAGGGAAAACAACCAGGCTCCTCATGAGAATTCCTGCCTGGAAGAGGCAGCCTGTGCCCACAGGGAGGCATTGGAACCTCGACTTCATTGGGGCAGGACAAAGCCCTGATGCCAACAGCAGCCTGGTGTCCAAGGAATCACTGTCTCCTTGATTTTGGCAAAGCTTTACCACCTCCTCCCTGAAGGTCAAGTAATTTTTTTGCCTCTGCCTTAGTTTCCCCAGGTGTGACGTGAAAACAACACTGTCATGTTTGGGTAATGAGGACATTCCTAAGCTAAAAGCTGAAAAAGAGTAAAGTGATTTCAGCAGAGCAGAAAAGAACGGCAGAAGATAAAGACAGAGATTGGGTAAAAACAAATAACATGCTGTGAAAAAGACAATGTATCAATCTAGGACACAGTGAGGGGGAATATTGCCAGGTTTCCAGATATTAGGAAGACACTATCTTTGACCATTTCTTAAATATCATATTCATTTTTGTGCTTGGCTTCAAGTAACATGAATTCACAGTGAGACAGCATTGAAAAGAATGATCGCTAAGATGACCAGACTTGCCACAAGATACTGGTGCACTTGGCTTTGCAAAAGTAAAATGAAGAGAAAATTAAAATGCTATAATTAAAACTCTGAGAATGAAGCACCAGCGGTTTAAAAAAAAATCTCAAATTAAAGGGCAGTGATGCTGTGAGAATAGAAAGGCTTGATTTTGCAAAGAAAAACCAACATACCTGGGTTGAGATTTTAGCCACCAAGAAAATTATTGTCCAGGACAGTCAATCTTGTATGATTAAAAAGGAAATCTCCCTGCTAATGTTGAGGTGGATTTCTTTAGGAAAGCCTTTGGGAAGTGGTTTTCCTGTTCTGTCCTCTGTGTTTAATACAGAAAGGTGGAAACTTCACCCCTCTGCAGCTCCCACCTATAGAGCTGGACACAACAGGGCTTTCCTTTGTTGTGGTTCTCCACCCCTGAGATGCCTCCTCGGTTTCCTCGCAGGGGTTTGGTGACTCATCAGCAACCAAGTGAAAGTTTTCTGTTCTAACCTTGCATCAAAGTCTCCCATGGCTCAAGCACTCAGGTGACAGCCTGCAGTCTGACTGATGACCTTCTGCAGGCAGCAGAGACTCGTTCCATTTCTCTGCTCATTTTTAATTTAAGGTCCTCCACCTCTAATGCCTTATCCTCAAGGATACAGAGATTTTAGGAGTCCAGGGAAAATTCCAAGGAGCAGCCGCCTCCTGATAAGATATGGAATGATGTTAAAAGCTGGGACACTTCTAAACTACTCTGTCCAAGCCCAGCAGACCTTCCCATTGAAGGATGATCCATTCTATGATTCTCCTCTTCCCTGTCTGAGCTTCCTCCTCCTCCTTTGAGCCACAATCTCCTGGTAAAACCTCTGGGGGGGGGTGTTGAACACCACGGAAATGGGGACAGAAAACTCTTCCACTCCTGCCTGACTTTCCTCTCCATGTCAAGCTGAACATTCAGGAGTAATGAAAAAAACCAATGATGAACCATCTCCTGCCCCTCTTAACATGGCAGAAATCTTTGCAAATGGGCAAATCTGAATGAAATGATGAAATGATGACTGAGTACAATGGCCCCTGACCTTTTCCTGTTTTTATTATCCCCTCTCAATCCCACCCTTTCCCCATCACAGGTGCCATGAGCATATTTGGAATCATAGAATCATTGAGGTTAGAAAAGATCATCAAGCCCAAGCATTAGCCCACTTATTTACAGCAGAGGCACAAGGCTCTTCAGGACTTTTCTCCCCATAGGTGTGACTCAACCTCTATCCCATGTTTAAAATCTCACCTCCAAGTCCAAAGCTGGTTCATTTAAGTTGTCTAATTTTGGGCAAATTTAAGTAAAAAAAATCAGGTTTTCAATCTTTACATGCACAATGAACCTAAATTACATGACTTTTTCAGCCAGGATGCTGATAAATGTGGCTCCAGTGCCAGAGAGACCTTCACTCCCTGTGAACTGCTGCTTTCAGTTTCTGAGATGCTGCTGTTCCAGAGACAGGGCTCCTTGGAGACCAAAAGAAAAGATGCAGAGGAAAATCCTTCACTCCCCATGGAGACTGTATTCAGTCCTTATTACTGTTTGGTAATCTCCTGCTCCTTTCTGACATATCTCTGCCCTCAGATTCTCATTCCACCACTCTCGTAGTACCTGGCATTCAGATCAAAATTTCTCGAGTTCTGTGCTTATGAAAGACAGATGATATTAAAAAAACAAGTACAAGTAATACTTAAAATAAAACCTGGGTGTGATTTTTGAGTCACTAGAGAGCCTGATCATGGTCCATAGTCAAGACTGAAAAATAAACAAAACAAAACTAAGCAACTCAACTTGTCAAAAATTTTACAAGATCAAGTTTTATAATTTTCAAATTTTATTTCTTTTGGCTTTGTTTCATTACTCAGTGAGCAAAGATGAGCCCACAGATCTCTCCACTCAGAGAAGATTGTTCTATTGCCAGTTAAACCCAGTTTGGCTTTCAGGAAAGACCCTCAGGAGGAGCAGCAGTGTGAACCTGCTCGTGGAATGAGGGGTCTTTCTTCACCCCTTGGATCCCAACCAAGTGGTGCTTGTCCCTCACCACTAGCAGGTATTTTGGTCCAAGTATCCCTTGCCACTTTGTTCATACTCCTGGGTGTCCTTTGTTACCTTATTCTCATTGCAACAAAGGAAAGAAATTAAAATATATGCAATCAAACAAAAAGCAGCATCCAAAAAAGCCCCATAATTAAAAAAAAATCCACTCATTAATATAAACAGAGTCTGAAAATAAGGATATCTCACTGAAGTCCTGAAGCAAATGACATCTTCTCAGGAGAACACTGATGTGGACACAGGCACATGTGTTTTATTTATAGCTCGAGTTTTACTGCAGTCTCTCAGTCAAGCATGGCCAGGGCTGTGTGTAGGCAAATGTGGCTCATTTTTCCCCAGCTCAGCTTTAAAGGGCAGTTAACAGCTTGTCTGGGGGGCTTGGTAAGGATTTTATGAGCACAACTTAATCACAGAGATAGAAAAATGTTGCCACAGGAATGCAGCTGCAAGAGAGGGAGGCAGATCCCTGCCTTGCTGCCCTCCCAGAGAATGGACTGTGATCTAGACATGCTCCCATTCCTGTCAGAGCCCTGACTCGAGGCTCAGATCTCCTTCTAAGTGCTCCATTCATCACCTCTTGGAAGCCTGTAAATCAAGGGAAGGCACCTCTCTGAAGCTTTACCCAACTCCCACCACAGGTCACAGCATCCACGGAGCTGCTGTGGGATGGACACAGCAGCCCTCACCAAAGGAGTTCGTAACAACTCCCAACAATTACAATTCCTGCTGCTGCCTTTCCTTGACTGCCCCTCTTTCATGTCCTCCACTCTGCAAAGACACCACTGAACTTGTTTAAGGTGTCAAAGGTGCCAAAGTGTGGGTACAGAACACAAGTGCTGCAGGTAAAGATCAGGTGGTAAATTTAGTCTAATTTCTCTTGGTGTCACCCCATTCCCTCTCTTCCCTTCTTGAAACTCCCTTAAAACTGTCCGAAGACTTTCCTGGAATAAAAAAGTAACAATTCTTCACTATGACCTCCTCTGAACATTATGTCCCTTGCCTAAAATTTGCTGTTGAATTTAAGGGATGTGCCCACATCACATGGCCATGGCAGGACCAAGACACCCACACCAGGTCACCTACTAACCCCTTGTACTTCACCCTGACTCTGAGCTGCATTTTCCCCTGCAGACTGCAGCTCTCTCCTCCTGCCCTGCATTGTGGCAGGCTGGCAGAGATGGTGTTCCTTCCCAAATACCCAGGAATAGATCTGGGCCAGTTCCATTCCCTATAAACTTGCACTTTGCAGTCCCAGATGTCATCCCTGACGTGTTTAGATCCACCTCAGTCTATCTGCTGGCTTAAAGCAAAGGGGAGGGCAATCAGAATCTGCCTGACACAGCAAATCTAGGGAGGAGAAAAGGGGGAATCAATTTTTATAATACATGTTTGGCACTACATAATAGATATAACTCTAAATGCAAGCCATAAAGTTGGAGAGGATTATAAATTAAATCCATTCTGTCCCTTTTAACTAAAAAAGTGACCTTACCATAGAATTAAATATGGTTTTTACCCAGTGATCTATGGAGCTGTAAAAGTGCATTGTGGCAGGGGGATGTTACAGCACAGAGAGGAGCCCTCAGACAGGCATCTCTACCCAGCTCAGCCCATGAGCTGCTGCTTGATTCAAAATGCGCACAGGGCAACAAAGGTGAGGATATCACCCCTCTACAAGCCAGAAGGTGACACATGTCCCTGCTGGGAACAGTTCCTGGCTGTGTTTTCCTCTGACCTGGGACCAGTCTTGGGATGGGAGAATGCTTCCTGAGAAGATATTCTAAAACATTTCTAAAACTTAAACAGTCTGCACAAAACCAGGGCAGTTTTTGGATCTGTGTCCTATCCCTGTTTAGTTTACCAAGCCCTAAATATGGCACAAGAGGGAGAGAGGATTAGAAAGTGCCCTGGAATTCATCTAAATGCCCCAGTGGTGGTGAAAAAGGGGATGGAAAGTCCTTGATTGCTCATGTAGTGACTCCATCCCCCTGCTCCGATAATCATACAGGAGAATCTGAAATACAAAAGATTTGACATTGTAATCCAGCCCAGAGGACACAATTTAGGATGTTCCTGAATGCTTTTGAATGGCCAGAAATTATCAGGTTTTGTCTCACAAGCAAATATGGTTTCAAAGCCACTGCTGGGTTACAGGTTGGCATTTGTGGATAAAAGCTCTCTGAGCCTGTGGGAGTCTCGGTGCCTCCTGAACATAACACAGGACTGAAGGCTGTTCCACTTCCAATCAGTACAGCAGTGAGGAAAATCACTTCCCCCATGAAACAGATGCTCAGGGAAGTCAGTGGTGTGTTACCTCATTACTGCTGAGAAGTGGTGCAAAGGAGGAGCCAAGAGCCTGCCCAGACACTGAAAGTCAGTGAAACTTGGACAAAAAAAAGTGCTGCCAAGCCTGGCTGTCTCTTCCTGTGTGCACTGGGCTGATGTTGCCCTGCAAGCCAAGAGCATTCATCAAAGAATTAGATTTGGTTTTGTTTGGATATTAGGATTTTTTTTTTTTCATGGTAAAGGTTGTAAAATATTGAAATGGACTTCACTGGCAGGTGGTGGGATCATCATCCCTGGGAGTGCTCAGAAATGTGTAGACATGGATGATGGTGAATGTGGTGATGGCGGAGCTGTTGATATGGGAATTTGGTGGTGGTGGTGCTGGGCTGATATTTGGACATGATGATCTTGAAGGTCTTTTTGAATTTTAACAATTCTGTGATTCTATGAAACAGCAAGACTGGATTCAGGAAAGCAGCCCAGATTGTCAAGGTTATGTTGGAGACTCATCTGAGCTGCCACACTCCACTGTGCTGGACTGTGATGCCAGTGGCTTCCTTCTCATTTCAGCCTTTCTTTTTCTCCTGGCCACTCATTATTTATTGGCATTATTTCACTCACCAATGGCATTTTTCCCTGCAATTGAACTGTTGGGCTGCTCAGGGACAGAACCCAGTCTCAGGAACCATCTGATGAACTGTCCCAGGAGCTGGACTTGATGATCCTTGTGGGTGCCTTTCAACTCAGGATATTCCATGATTCTGTGTGGAATCCATCCCCACCATGGATTTTCTACCCAGGAAATACCAAGCAGTACCCAGGGGATGGCATGGGGCAGGGATTATTGCTAATAAACCTTAGGATCAGGAATAAATCACATATGGGGAGACAGTGAGTTTTGTTCTGTGGCAGCAAGTTGCACCAGGTCACTGAGTCAAAGAACAAGCCCTGGCATGTATTGTTAATTAACATTTGATGTGATATTTCATTGATTGAAGTTCTGCAAGGGTTCATACCCCTGCACACACGAGAGATGCTGGAAGAGCAAAGTACTTGCAAGGATTAACCAGAAGGGAAAGAAACTCTGACAAATTCTGAAACCACCTCCACTCCTGAATTAAGAAGGAAAGATGTCTCAAAAAATCTGATTTTACAGAGCACAGCCATGCTGACCTCAGTGAGACCCTCTACCAGCCACCATGGTGCCAACAACAGCGTTGTATTTACTCAGGTCTCCTTGCCATCATCTCACCTTGAATATTTACCAATGTTAGAGACTTTATTCTTAAAGGGGAAGAACAGTTACTACAGCTAATAGCTCACTACAGATTTATGAGATAAAAGGAAACAGCCATAAATCAGCAGATGGTGCCCTCCACCTCCCAAATCTGCCTATCACACCAATGCAAAAATGACAGGCTTTGTGCTATTGCACATTTCAAAGCTATTTGTGGTTAATATTTGGCAAAATTCAAATACTGCAGACATCCAGGACCTGCTATGGATCAAGTCTAGAACATCTGGAGGACAAGACTCACGAGCAGGAGTCCTGATGTCCAAATAAATAAATAAATTTTCCTGAGGGAAAGGGTGCAAAAAAACCAGTTCAGAGATAGTAACAGCTCTGCAGGAACTTCACAGAGGAAAAGGGCTGAGCTGGAGATGAAGCACAATCCCAAGACCTCAGATGTTGACCTTAGCTCTGCAAGAGGTTCACTTTCCACCTAATTCAAGCCACAGACCAAGCAGCTGCCTCTGTGCTCAGGAGTCCTGCATTGGCCATGCTAATAATCAGTGTTGTCCAACACACAGTGATCAAGCGATGTAAATCTAAAAAGGCTCATCAGGAAAAGTGCAGAGGCACAAGATAGTGTTGGTCAATAATTTGGGAAGAAATAAAGCATAATAACTTTAAATGATTCAGTCCTTTGATGAGCCAGGGAACAGCCAATCAAGGCACCATAAAAACTGATAAAATCAGGGTTCATGAAGAGCACCAGCTGCCAGTGCTTGATGAGGGTGACTGGACAGAATAATTACACCACTGAAGTCACCTTCCAGACTGGGAGCCAATCTGCAGGGCTTAAACCCTCTTGGAAATGCTCCTTCTCTGACTCTCTAAGGAGCTGCAGCCACCAGAGCAGCACCTCCAGAGCAGGACAGACCCCTGAGTGGAAGGGTTGGCTGGGCAGCACCATTAATCCCCCACCCCAGTTGTGACCCCTGCTCTGGGGTGATTGATTTCCTTTCCCCCAGCTCCAAATACCTTCCACAGGGAGATTATTACACTGCCTGTTCTGTAATCAGCAGCAACTTCAAAAGGGCTCAGCGCTAAAGTAAAACCCCCAAGGGACCGTGAAAAGTGGGAAACAAACACAGCATTTGGGTTGTAATTTGAGGTGGGAAGCTGGGGTTTTAATAACCACCTCTCCACAGCCTGCTGGGCACCTTAAGGCTCATAAATTTCATTTATGAGAACAGGAGGTTGCAGGGAGGCTTTTGAGTCCACGTGGAAGGCGCCGTGCCTGGCGTGGCGCATCCGCGGCGCTCGTGGCCGGTGTGTTGAGCGCCAGCGCTGCCAGAGCAGAGCACTGCTGACCCAGCTCCAGGACTGGGAAGAACCATGTCCTATTTACATCCAACCACTCTTCTGGGCTAGGGAAGGGAGTTGAGAAAAATCAGTGCTTTGTTTGTCCCACATTCCCCTTGCCAGGCAAAATGGAGAAAATTGTGGTGAGATCTTCTGCAAACACGTTTAAGGTCTGCTCAAGGCAGGGAAGAGAAAGGTGCTTCAGTTCTCTCAAATTTTAAAATGAGCTCCAATCCAACAAAGATACAAAGAGCTGTTAGGGATCACAGCTGGCTTTACCTGCCATCTTCCCCACCCCCAGTAGTGTGTCCCGTACTGTACCTGATGCTGTTGACAGCTAGCTGAAATTCTCAGGGGCATTCCAGGATGGTCTTAGAAGTCCTTCTGGGAAAATCATTGCTCCTAATCACAAGTGAAATACCAAACCAGGCGAGGGACCCACCAGCCATCAGCACCACAGAAAATGGAAGGAGATGTTGCAGCTTTTGGTGGAGTATCTCTCCTTTTCACATCCTGGAAAACTCAACTACAGAAAAAGCCAAGGCTTTTTCCAGGACAGAAGAAGAAGATATTCACAAAAATATGAGTATTTTGTGATGTGAGAGTAAGCATCACATTTTAGGGCAAGGTGAGTGCACATTTCTGACCAAAGATGCTGTGGCATTGCCTCTAGTCACAACCCAGCCAAAAAAATCAGTGTAAGACTCCAGAGAGATGCAGGGGTATGGAGCTGTCAAGAAGGGCCTTGTCCAGAAAACTGAGATCAAGTCAACAGGACATCAAAGCAGGCCTTTGTCCCAACACAGGGAAGGACAGTCTCTACTTTTTGAGGGGCTGCAAGCCTGTCTCACACCACTACAAAAGGTTTTTCTTTCACTCAAAACCTTGGATTTCAGACCCCAGACCTCAATCCCAACCAGATTTCCTCCCTTTTGAGGAGGACAACACAAAGGGTGCTACCACAGAGCCCCACACTGGAGTTTGTCCTGAAAAACATCATTCAGTTCTTCCCCCAGCACACTTTTGAATACCCTGCAGGCCTCCTGCTCACCAGGAGGCAGCTCCTGGGGGCATCTGTGCCCCGTGAGGGCATCAAAATCTGCAGTACTTGTGTCCTGTATTCACATATTCACATACAGGAATCACAGATGCTCGAAGGTGGAAGGGGCCTCTGGAATTCCCCTCCTGCAAGCTGCTTCACCATCTTCCTTGATCTTGGTAGAGGATATCCAGACTGAGGATTCCCCATCTGGAGAATGTCACTTCCAGTGGCATTTCCGTGCCTGCAGGCGCTTCCCACAGTTTCTGCTCCCTGAGGGATGCCTTGGGTACATCCACAATCATGTCAGCTCTCACAGTAAAGGATGCCCTCCTGGTATTTCCACTCATCCCACTTAACTGGATCCCCCAGCCAACTGGCATTTTTCTGGGATCTCTCCCAGCTTCCCCCCTGCCCTCCCAGCTCTGCTGCTCTTCTGCCTGTCACCATCTCTCCTGCTGGTTGTAGCATCATCTCCATCTGGAGACTCTGAAAGTCCTGACAGCATTGCTATCCCTGGTAACATGTCTGAAAACCCCAAGCACTCGCAGGAGCCAGCGAGTGACACAGGACAGGAAATATTTAACATTGTTCATGTCATTTTTTTTAAGCATTCAGAATATGCAGGGAACATTAATTCCCTGTCTGGTTATTCCTTCACTTGCCCTCATGGCTGACCTGGAGGTGCTAAAATGAGTGATTGGGAGGGCAGTGCTGTGTCCAGAGATAGGATCTGATGGAAAAGCTTGGAGCTGTGTCAGGACAGGTTTAGATTGGTACAGGGAAAAGGTTTTTCATCTGGAGGGTGGTCAGGAACCAGAACAGGTTCCTCAGAGAAGTGGTCACAGCATGGAGACTGCCAGAGTTCCAGTTTGGACAACACTCTCAGGAACATGGGGGATTCTTGGTGCTGTTCTGTGCAGGTCTAGGCACTCAATGGTCCTTGTGGTTTCCTTCCATCACAGGGCATTCTGTGATTCTACTGAGATGGGGCAGCTCAGACACCCTCAGGCCTCCTCAGGGTTTTTATTCCCACAGGTGGACATAATTCACATGCTCCTTATCACAGTTTGACCCTCCTTTGGGCTGCACTCACAGAGCAGAGTAAGCACAGGAATGTCTTTTGTCATAGACTCTCCTTAAACCAAAACCCACCCCTGGAGCCATCAGAATTTCCCTAGAAAGATGCTGTGCCTTGGGGAACACTTGCAAGGCAGTGTCTGAGGAACTGAGGAACCACAGCACTGCCAAGCTCCATCCCCAGTGCAAGTGCCAAGACAGCTCAGCCCTGCTCAGGGGGGAGGTTCATTGACATTTAAACATTTAACATCACCCACGACCTGGGAGGCAGCAGCTGTACAGGCTGCTAGGTTACAGAGATTTTTCCTCTCCTCTCATCCCTGATTTCTGCCATAAAAATCAGAGGCTGTGCTGTAATTTTACCTTCACAGACAGATATTCCTGGGGCACATACAAGAGTCAAACTCCCTCACCATCAGCTGCACATGGTGAGATTGCACTAAGCTTCAAAAAGCAAGGTGCTCACCCCTGCCCCTTTCCTTGCATGCAGGAAGGTGTGGAGCATTTTGCTAGCAATTAACCCTTGTTTCAGCTCAATAGAGCTGATCAGATTGTGGAACAACATCTGAGAAGTGGAGATTAGCAGGCCAAGCTCTTTAGTACTTAAGGCACCAAAGCAGCTACTCAAAATCAGATTTCCCTTTCTTCCCTAGCAGTTGATTAAAGCCTTTTCAAGCAATTCTTTCCAACCTGCAGATGTTTAAGTCAGGTGATGGAGAATTTTTTTTTTTTTTTCCTGGCTGGGGAATGGCAGTAGCCTGGACCTCAAGTATCTCAGGACAAAAATCAGGCCCAGAAAACAGACCTAAGTGTGTGTCTGTGTATACACAGGCACTAGAGCAGAGCTTTGGTAGGCCTGACCACAGTGCAAACTTGCAAAGGCTTCGGTTCTAGGAGGGAGAAAACAGAGCAGGAGCTGAATCCAGAAATAGCCTGTGAGAGGATCAATTTCTGCTGCATACTGATTTATTCAGAGCTTTCATGGTGGCAAAGCCCTCTATAACAAAATATCTGATTACAGGGCTATGACCATAAATTCCCCACGCCCTGGAGCAATGGCCAATGAATAACTGACTTGTTAAGGGAAGGGCCCTGCACAATGAATAAATCTACCAACAGGGCTTTCGATACAAAAGACCCCACTGGGACAGATTTCCTTGTGAAGGTGTATCGACTTTCATTTGCAGGAACCAGCAGATATTTGTTTGGAGGAGATCTCCATTGTTACATTGCTGCTCAACAACACCCAGCATAAAGCCTGACTCCTACCCCGGGCTTGATTGATTGGAGTATCCAAGTGGGCTGGACTATACAAAGGAGCATTTTGCAGTGTTCCACGAGGTTCTCTTGGAAAAGGAGGTGTTTAATCCAGAGGAAATCTAAGGCAGGCATAGGAGAATTGCCTCCTTCATTTATAGAAGGACCTCAAGAAATTAAGGACTGAGAAAGGATAAGAAAAGACGGCTCTGGAGGAATGTTTAAGGGTGGACACGTGCTCACAAGTCAAGGCACAAGAAGAATAAATCATCCCTGGTGCTCAGCTGGTGCCCTTCACCTAAGGATCCCAGAGGAAATGTGGTCTGACCACATCCAGCTGGACACAGAGTTGGCACAGAGCCACATGGGGAAGGAGGAAGCCAGGCTTCCCCATTTCACAAATGAGAAAACACCAACCTGCAGAAAGACCAAAGTCTTAATTAAGTGTGCCCTGACTCCTGCCCTGAGCCACGTAGTTTGGCAGGGGCTGAGATCAACCCCATGAGGATGTCCTTGGCCCACAGGGAGAATTGCACTACAGCAGCTTTTAAAATCAGCCACAGGAGTTTGGTGCTGGGTAACCCAAACTCCAGCCATTTGTGGAGCTGTTGGCTTGCAGGATCATCCCCAGGGAGACAGGGGCACAGATGGGACAGAGACAAAGCGTTTCAGCTCCAAATCTATTCTAGCAGGATATCATGATGACCCCTATCCCAAAAACACTGAGACAGAGAGCCATGCTAATTCTCAATGAATATGGAATAGGGCATGTCTGCCAGGAATGGGATATTCCTAATAGCTGACAGAGGGGAGGAAGAAAAGAGCCATTTTGCAAACAGCAAGGACTTTGTTATAGGCCAGCTGAGCTAAAAAAAAAATGAGGGAACATCTCCATCTAGCAAAGCCAGCCTGGAAACAGGCAGCTGACAAGGTGAGCCTGCAGGTGGGAGTGCTAAAATAACGGCAGGAAGTATCACAAGACCTGCCTTGGACCAAAACTCAGTGTTCAGAAAAAGAGCTGGCAACAATAAATACCAGTACCTGCATGAAATGGTGCCCCCAAATACATGCAGGATTCCTCTGTCCTGCTCCCAGGCCACATCAAGCCAGCAAACAGCAGCTCTACCTGGAGCAAATCACCAACCTAAAACCACAATGGTACTTGAAACACTGGAAGGAGGAATTTATATATTTTATATATCTTGTTTCATGAACTCACTTCAGCAAACATATAGTGCACCACATGAGGTGACACCCATCTGTTCCAGTTTTTACCCCTCCCCAAAAATATCTATATTTCCTTACTAGGTCTCTGCCCATTCTTCCTCCAGGTGCCGTTTGCTTTCCCTGATCCTCCCTGTCCCAGGGATAAGGCATGACACCGAGCACGGCAGAGTTTGCCACTTCAACAGCTCGTTTGTCATCACTGGTCACTCCTTAATCAATCTTTTATGGAGGGATATTTTAGAAGAAAATGCAGAGGGAGTAGGAGAAGGAGAGTAAGAAACCATCTTCGGTTTAATTTTGATAACATTGGCAGGGAGTGATTCGCTCCAACAAATTAAAATCATCAAATCTCTCATTTTCTCTGACAGAGGTAACCAATTAAAATTTTCATAAAGGGGGCAGTGATGTGTGTCTGCCAGACAGTCACCAATCTAGAATCCCTCTGATTTAAAATATTATCTTTCCTTTCCTTTTTTTTTTTTTTTTTTTTTTTTTTCCTCTTCCCTCAGAGCTTCCTGGAGCAACGTGACAGATTATCTCAACATAATCAGACTAATACAAAACCCTCGCTCCAAGAGGCACCGCGAGGAAATTCTGAACTCAAGATGTGACGACAAATGGATGTTCTGAAGGGACTTCATTTACTGCTCATTTTCCTTTTCTCTTTTTTTTAAATTTTATTTTATTGTTGTGTTTTGTAGCCTCAGCATGCTGCAAACCACATTAGAGAGCCAAATATCACACAGAGTGCATGGAGGGGAAAGGGAATTACACTCCCCCTGTGGGTTGCCCTTCCAGATTGCTCTCACAGAGAGAAGTTTGGCTTCCAGTTGATGGTTTCTTAGGTCTGAATAAAATACCTCCAATAATGGGCCAGGGATGGAGTGGAAGAATTGCCTTTTTGGCAGCAGGAGCATTAAGGAGGTTACAGGGCAGGTGGGACCTCTGACACTGGGATGCTGGAGATTGGGATGACAACTATGGTGGGCCTGACTTGGGGAAATGAGGGCTACAGCTCCCTGCCATGGTGGTTTGGGATTTAGAGGGCTGGTCTCCTGTGGATTTGGCATCTGATGGGGCCATGCATAAATCATAAATACACAGAATGCTTTGTATTGGAAGACACCTTAAAGATCATCTCATTCCATCCCTATGCCATGGGCAGGGACACCTTCCACTGTCCCAGGTTGCTCCAAGCCCCATCCAGTCTGGCCTTGGACATTTCCAGGGATGAGGCAGCCACAGCTTCTCTGGACAACCTGTGCCAGTGCCTTGAATCATTCACAATAAAGAATTTCTTCCTAATATTTAGTCTGAAGGAAAGCAGTGCGTTTCAAGTCAAAAGGAGCCCCTGCCTCTCCAGCACAGACGGGACATTCAAATGCTGTTTTTCCTGGCAGAGATGTGGTTCAAGGCAACTGAGATGCCAAGAAGGAGACCCCTGTCCCCACCTTGGCTGAGGGAACTGTACACCAGTCCTTTTCAGAGCCCCAAATCCCCACCCAGATTTATGGATGGGCATCAACCCCCATCAGCATTTAACTCGTAGTCAAGTTTCCCCCAAACACAAGCATCACCCTCCTGCCCTTTTTTATCCTAGCAAACTCCAGGCAAGCAGAGAATCTAGGGAATTTGGGGAAGGAGCCATGAGAAGAACTCAGGAGCATCCTGTGAATGGTGAACACTGGGATGTGATGGGGACCCCTGGGCTTTGTCTGCAGCCACACTTTAGCCATTCCAATCCTTGCTGTGACAATGAGCAGGACTCTCCTGCAAACCTCCAGGCCAGGTGCCAGCTCCCTTCCCTTTGAAGGCTCACCTGGGGATGTGAATTTTCTCCAAGGGGAGGAGGCGAGCTGGTTCCAGAGACAGCCTGTCATCCATCTTGAGGAAAATACTCCCCTCTCTTTGCACCTCTCCTAGAAAGGTGGAGACCAGCATTCCACAAGCCTGGGATCAGGCCCGGAGAAAAGCTTTGAGTCATTTGTTTACCAGCACAGGTTTTCCTGGAGCTAATTAATGAGCCAAGCTGATACCCTGCAACAGGTATCGATGACAGAGGATTTCCTGCCTGCTACACTTGAGCAATGGGAGGGGGTGAGGCTGGTTCTGTGAGCACAATGCTTCCCCTTCTCCCTTTCCCCCAAGAAACTGGGAAAGAAAAGCCACCTGCAGCCACGCAGGCACAGCGGGAAGCCCCTCTGCCATCTCCCCCTCGAGCATGGGGCACCATCCCTGCTGGACAATACCACGGGGGGATTCCCGGGAGCAAAGTGCTTGGGCATCCCTTTCTCCCACTTGCAGGGAGTGAGGGATGGTGTGGAGACCTCCAGCAAGCCCTTGGAGCTGGGGCTGCCTCCGAGCCCACCCAGTTCTGGGCATGGGAGTAACAGAGCTGCACTCAGCAGCATTTCCACTCCCGTGGAGAGCCGGTGGAAGCCTCTACTTTCACAAGGATACCGAAATTGGGAGAAAAGGAAGTGAAATGGGATAAAACGTGCGGGAAAGCATGGTGAAAAAAAAAACATGGGAAGGGGGGAGCAAAACTCAACGGGGAGGCGATGCTGCAGAGTGGGAAATAAACTCAATGGGTTTCGCGTTTCGGGTGCGGGGTGGGAGCCAGCGCTTCTTGCGAGCCCCAGCTATGCAGGTAGACTGGGGTTTTTTTTTGGTGTTTTTTTTTTTTCTTTTTTCTTTTTTTTTTTTTTTTGGAGGTGGGGGATAGCGGAGAGCATCGCTCCGCGGGCTGTGCCGAGCATCCGAGCGCTCCGGGGGTGGCGAGCGGCGATATCCGGGCGGCGAGCGCCACCTCCCCGCCGCTCACCGCAAGCCGTGGCCGCCCCCGGCAGCTCCCCCTGTTACGCCTTGGGGATGGGGGAGGCTGAGGGAGAACCCTGGCATTGGGTGGAGATGCCCGACGCCTTTTCCCAACCTCTCCCGGCGCGGGGCTGCAGTGGGGATGGTCCCGATGCTGTGAAAAGGATGGAGTGGGGATGTGGGTATTGGGAGGGTTTCACAAAGTTTGGGGTGGTTGTAAGAGGGGCTTGTGGGGTGCTGTAAGGCAGGGAAGGGTTGTGGGGGTGTCCCAGAGCACCTGTGGGTGCCTGTAGGGCACAGGGCGATGCAGGTCTCGCTGGGATGGCAGAGGATGGGATGTGGGGTGCTCCCCCGGCCGTGGCGGCTGCCTTTGGCTGCTCCTTGGGGTGTGATTGGGGTTCAGGATGTCCCCCCGACTCCCACACACACACACGCAGTTCCCATCCCGGGTATGGGGTCTGGCACACGGTCCCTGCCTCGTTTTCCCTCACATGAGGAGAAGGGGCTACAGTCATTAATAGAAATCCCCTCCACTTTGCAGCCAGTCCTTCCCTGAGCCTGTCCACCTTCACTGGTCAATTCTGGGGTCTCCAAGCCCCTCTCCCTGTGCCCAGGTGTCTGCAGCACCATCCCAAGTGCTATGAAAAGGGCCGGGAGCCCTGCTCCTGCCCTTGCTGTGCCTTGTTCCTGTCCAGTTCCTTTCTGGTCTTCCCTTTCGTCCTCCACAGCAGGAGTGATGCTGCACCCTGACCCCTCTGTAACACCCAGAGCAGGGTATGGAGGTCCCCTGGGCTTTCCAAACCCCAGCAGCCCTGTGCCCCTCCGAGACCCATCAGGCAGGATGTCCTGTCTGCTCAGCCCTCTCCTTTGTCCCCTGCCTGGCTCAGCCCCGTGGCCACCCTGTCCCCTGGCAGTGCGGCTTGGCTGAGCTGGTGCAATTCCTCAGCACCCTCCAAATGTAAAAACCTCCCCAGCTCTGCCCTGCCACCTCCTTCCTCTTCCTCAGCGAGGTCTTGGGCACAGGAAGGACTGTGGGACCCAGGTTAATGAGTCATTAATTAATTAGGGAGCCACTTAATATGCATGGGGAGTTGTTTGTTTCCTTTAAGTAGCCCGGACTTTGGATGAGATCCCAGCCCTGCGAAGCCTCCAGCCTCGTCTCCCAGCTGATAATAGATAATACAGATATTTCAGCACCAGCCAAAGCAGAGTCATGATCATTAATACAGAGCCCTCCGTGCTACACCGCGGAGGTCACCAGGCAACTCCTCGGAGTGCCGGGGGGCTCAGCCCTCCTGGCATTCCTCAGGCTCTGCCTGGCCAGGTGAGAGGAAACCAATAGGTGATCAACAGGTAACAGGGCTGGGGAGGTGCCCCCTGCACCCCGAGCACCCCTGGCTCCCTCCCAGGGCGGCTTTCGAGGCGCTGCGATTTTCGCTGTGCCGCGCACGCAGGTTTGGGCATCTGTCAAAGTATCTCCGCTCTTCCTCAGCCCCCTTCCTCCCCTCCTCTTCTTCCTCCTCCCTCAGCCATCAGCTGTCAGCTGGCCCTGGCAACTCGGCAGACCCAGGGCTGGAGCTGGGTTGAGCCTGAGTCTCGGAAAGCCCCGGCTCTGAAGGGATGGGGCGGTCAGGGATGGAAGGGGGTGTCTTTGTGCCCTCCATCCCTTTGACCTTGCCTTGATGCTCTCCTCCCTCCCCTCTCCTCTCTGTGCCGCTGATTCACAGGGGTTGTTTGCTTGGCCAGGGCAGGATCAGGGACATGAGTGTGAGTCACAGCCAAAGGTACCTGGCAGAGTTCATCTGCAACCCGTGCCTTCGATTTGGGAACCGATGCCTGCTTCTCAGCCAGGACTGAGAAGTCCCTTTGAAATCTCTACCTGATCCCCCTCGATCCCTCTTTTGCCTTTTCCTCGCAGCCTTGGCAGAGCCATGGCTGAAACACCTTTCTGTGAAAGTCTGAAGATGCATCAACAGCCACCCTCCATCAGCGAATGTCAGGCCGTGAAAGGCAAGGGGGCGGTGGGGGAAGAGGGAGAGACAAATTTTGCGGTTCATTCCCACACAGGGTGATTCAGAACAAGATGCTTTGTAATTACGCATCCCTGATGGAGACTCCTTCTCTCTCCACCCGCTCCCCCCTCCCCAAAGAAAGACTAAGCCGTGCCTGGGTGCCAGCATCCTCCAGGAGCACAGCGCCGGGAGCAGCGTGAGTGTGTCTGTGTGTCTGTGCCACAGTTGGAGCTCTACGAAGGCTAAAGGTTAATTTTCACCCCCGGTGTGAAGCGGAGTGCTGAGAAATGGCATTTGGGGGGGGGGGGCACATGAGGAGCTCATCGCCTCCCCAGCCGGAGCCTCCAGCCCTGGGTAGGTGCTACACAATCAGCGAAGAAAGAAGGGACCCCCCCCCCCCACCCCGAGAGCTCTCCGAGGAAAAGGGGGAAGGCAGGAAGCTGCGATGAGGGCAGATTCATGCCAGGGGCAGGCAGCTGCCCGTCCTTCCGGGACTTTGTTTGCCAACATTGCGGGCTGAGGAGTCCCGGACCCCAGGGTTGCCCGCGAAGGCACCGCGGCTTCGCGGCACTTTGCAGTTCAGCCCCGGCTGGCTCTGCAGCTCTCCTGTCGCGATCCCCCGCTCCTCTTCCCTCGCCTAGCTGCCTTCTCCCACCACAAATAGCCCCAGCTCCCTTCCCCGGGACACGTCGGCATTTCCCCCTCCGCATCCTGCAGCCATTCAATATTTTCCACCAGTGCTTGATGTTTGCCCACAGGACCTGCATGCACAAAAGTTAAAACTTCCCGTGTCAGGGTATGATTACGCTCTATCAGTCCAAATTGCGGAGTGGAAGGGACGAAAACATCCTCCGGGCTCTGTTTCCAGGGGCAAAAGGAGAGGAGTGGGTGCCCACCGCTGCCCCCATCGCCGTCTCCCCTGGGGATGGAGACAGAACCCCCTGCGCTCCAGGCAAAGCGCAGCCGGAGAAGTCGCGTTCCCCCTCTCCCTCCCCTCCGTGGAAGAAGGAAGGGTGGCCGGGAGCCCCTTACCTTGCCGAGCTCCCCAGGTTTTATATCCTCCTTCTTCCCTTCGTCAAATTCCAAATGGAAACCAGCAACATATCCAGGGGTAACCAGCCCAACATTGGGCAGTGCGTGAAGTCCAAAAGGATGGCAGAGCTCTCTCTCCCCCTCCGCTTCCCCCACTCTTGCCTCTACATATATATATACATACACATTTATATATATATATATATATATGTATATATTAAATGGAAAAGGTGAAAAAAATCCTAAAAGAAATGGGGTGGGGAGGGAGAGGAAAGGAGAACCTTTGGTGTCTCTGCAGACAGGCAGGTAGAAGAGAAAAGCTGAAAATAATTAAGCCGTTTTTTGAGGAATCCTTAGGAGAGGGGAAAAACGCAGTTAAAAGCCAGTAAATCATTAGATCCAAGCAGACAATCAAGTCTTCTCCTTTGGAAAAAAAAATATACAGCAGGGTTCAGAGTAGCTTTCCCAGCAGCGAGGAGCAAGAATGGTCTTCTTCAGGAAGATATGTTTGTTTAAAATCCACTCGTCTGCTTTTCCTTCTTTCTCTCTCTTCTCCCCCCACACTTTTTTTTTTTAAATTTATTTATTTATTTTTTAAAATTCTGCTTCTGAATCTCTCTCTCTGAAACTAGATCCAGTCTTTGTAGCCAGGGGCTGCATTAAGGATTACATCAGGCTTTTATAAGCTTTCCAGATCACACATTAGAGTGAGAGAGAGAGAGAGAGAGAGAGGGAGGGAGGGAGGGATAGGAGGGAGGGATGAAATGCACACACACATACACACGCACACGCACGGATCGGAGCTTTGTAAAACAGGCAGCTATAGGCGAGGACCCGAACTGACACGGTATCGCATCGGGCATGCTCCGCTAGCCTCCAGAAGGAGAGGATGGATGGATGGATGGATGGATGGATGGATGGATGGATGGATGGATGGATGGATGGATGGATGGATGGATGGATGGAACGGAGGAGCCAGCGACAGCCGGAGCGCGCTGGCGGCTCAGCAGCGCAGCCTCCTCGGGACAGCTTAGCCCTAAGCGGGGAGCCAGGAGGTGAAGAGGGAGCCGGGATGGTGGTGGTGAGGATGGCGAGGCTTCTGCTTTCCCCCTCCACCCCTCTCCCCGCCCCGCTCCCCCAAAAACCTACGGAGGCTCAGCACGGAGAGGTGCCGCTCGCCCGCAGAGGGATGCGCAGAGACGCTGGTGCCGCTGCCTGGGTACCGGCAGGGAGAGGGGGGTGCTGGGGCTCTATCATCGCGCTCCTCGGAGCCTCCCCCGGAGCTGGTAGCCTGGGAGGGGGAACGGGACACTGGACAGGGCGGCGGGGACCAGCGGGGCAGTGGCTCCCCAGCCCTTCAGCCGCGGGGAGGGAGGGCGGGGATGGGGGGACCTCCCCCAGCACCCCGGCTCGGCCGTGCCTTTGCACCAGGGCGCACGGTTTGCCCAGGCAGAAGACGGCGACAGCCATTAACCCTTTCCTAATTGTTTAAATTGTACCTCTTTCCTGGCATCCTCCTCAACTCCCTGCTCCATTAACCCAAAATTTGGGCGGGAGTTGGGGGTCTCTCATCCAGGCAACACCCCAGGGTAGCAGGAGGCAGGGGAGGGGGGAAGGGAAAGTTTGAGCAGATGGAGGAGGAGGAAATGGGCTGGGGTGAAAGGTACGCGCTACATCCCGGCAGATTTGGGGTAAAGGTGCTGCCTCCAGGTTTGCAGCTTGAGGAAGGTCCTCCGGCAATGAGATGCCTGCCGAGCAGAGAAGCGGGGGTGGGAAGGGGATGGAAGGGAGACGGATAAGGCTGGAGGTGCGTGAGAGCTGGGGGACTTCAACATCCCGTCAGACTTCGGGACCTGCCCCTTGTTTTTAACCCTTCCTACTCCAAAAGGGGAAAACCGAGCCTCTTTCCCTGACAAAACCATCTCCTTCCCTCCCCGGGGCTGCTGCTCCCCCAGGGAAAGGGGCACAGACCTGCCCAAGGGGCAGAGGTAAAGATCCCATCTGCCACCACCCTCTGTCCCTCTGCCTCAGGGAGGGAGAGGAGCATCCCATCTCTCCCCCGAGGGACTCTCCAGGGCATCTCCACCCCCTCCTCTCGGCCTTCTTCCCCTTTCCTACCTTCCCTTCACATCATCCAGCACTTCAGCCCCTATTTCCACACCTTCAAACCATTTGCATCCCTAAAAACTCCTAGGAGAAGGAGAAGGAGAAAAGAAAGAAAAATCTTCGTTTAGACGAGCTGAGCAGCAAACCCTGGCTGTGGAGGAACGCAGCAAAGCAGCCTCTCATCCCCAGCCAGCACTGCAGCATCGCTGGCCAAAGGCATCTGTGACATCTCCAGTTAAGCGGTGACTGGAGCAAAGGGGCAGCTGGGGCCTGAAATGCAGGGTTTCAGCCGACAGGCGGCTATGCTGGATTAGCACAGTGCATGCTCCGAATGGAAATCTCTCCCTTTCCCTCGCCAGCATTTTGGGAGTTTGCTTTCCATCAGGAAGGATTCCCTACTCCTCTGAGTCAATCAGAGATTTCCTCCCTCTTTCTGCATCTCCTCTCTCTCCAACCCTCACAGGTGTCAGCAGGAGAGGGGTAAGATTTGGAGGGAGCCAGCGAGTGCATGGCAAAAGAAGCCCAAGCCTAAAATTCACTCTAAACCTAACCCTAACATTAACTCGACCATAATTCTAACCCTAACCCTTATCCTAACCCCAAACCAAAGGCTAACCCTAACCCCAACCATATTCCTAACCCTAACCCCAACCCTAATCCTAACTCTAATCCTAACCCTAAACCTAACCCTAACCGCAACCCTAATCCTAACTCTAATCCTTATCCTAAACCTAGCCCCAACACTAATCCTAACTCTAACACTAACCCTAATCCTAACCATAATCCTAACTCCGACTCTAATCCTAACCCTTATCCTAACCCTAACCCCAACCCTGATCCTAACCCTTACCCTTATCCTATCCCTAACCCAACTATAATTCTAACCCTTATCCTAACCCTAATCCTAACTCTAATCCTAAACCTAACCCTATCCTAACCCCAACCTGAACCCTAATCCTAAATCTAACCCTAACCCTAACCCTTATCCTAACCCCGACTCGAACCCTAATCCTAACTCTAACCCTAACCCTATCCTAACCCCTACCCGAACCCTAATCCTAACTCTAATCCTAAACCTAAACCTATCCTAACCCCTACCCGAACCCTAATCCCAACTCTAATCCTAAACCTAACCCTATCCTAACCCCTACCCAAACCCTAATCCTAACTCTAATCCTAAACCTAACTCTGTCTGTGCCCCTCTGCACCCCGTGGGGCAGCTCTGCTTTTCTTTTGGGGTGCTGGGGGAAGAGGAGGGCACTCACCTTCCCTGTCCTGTGTTTGGGGAGGTCAGGAAGAGCAAGGTGCAGATGGCCTCTCTCCTGTGTTACAGGGTAAAGAAGTCCAAGCAGAAGGACAAAGCACCAAAAAGTGCTGCTCACCAAACCAAACCCATCTTCTGTTACAATGGGGCCTGATGGAAAACTCATCTTTGTGGGAATGGGGAATTGGGCTCCATGAATCTGAGAACTGCAGAATATCCTGAGCTGGAAAGGACCCACAAGGATCATCAAAGCCTAGCTCCTGGCCCAGCACCAGGAATCCCACCCTGGGCCACAGAGCACTGTCCAAAGATACTCACAAATGTAACTGCAGACCATTTTTTTCCAGTTCTAAGCAGAGAGATATGACACAGAAAGCCCTGAAACAGAGATCTCTGCCCTGTTTTCCTTAAAAATGTGCAGAAATAACCAAAAGACCTCAACTCAGCCCAAACTGGCAACCTCTGTCCCATCACAATGTGGTGTGAGGACTCCTGAAGTTCCTCAGGGCAGATATGGGCACCACCAGCACCTTCCAGTGTCATTCCCAGAGGAAAAGAAGCAGATAAGAACAGCAAAACCAGAGGCCACAAGGCCCAAGAGCTTTTGGGACAAACCATCCCCGCACCATCATGGTGGTGCTGATAAGGCAAACCCACCCCTAACTCTCCTTGGTGGGGTGCTGGGTGGGTTTTGTGACAAAGACTGAGTTTGCTGTCCAAAAACACAGCCAAGAGTGAAGTATCTTTCTCCTCTCTGCTCTGTTTTCTGTCTTGGTTTTGGGGGTGGAAAGGCTGAGCAGAATCCAGCTGTAATTCTCCTCTTCCCCCTGTCAAAGGAAAACAGCAAATTCAAGAGAGATAAACAAACCTTTACCTACACTTCAAATTAAGAACATGTTTGTTGCACAGAAAACCCCTTTTGTTGTCAGAGGCAAAATGGGTCCAGAGCAAAAAAAAAAAAAAAAAGGATGGGAATATTCGTGGCTAAATGTAGCACCCCTGGGAATATGCAAAGAGATTTTGGGAGAAGAATTAAGCTGCTCACTTCAGGAGCCTAAGCTGGTCTCAAACTACAAAGTACATGAGGGAGACATGAAAGAGCCAGAAAAACATTTTCTATCTGCCCAATTTTTCCACCTTCTTTTGAAGCACGGAGTACGGGCAGAAAAAGGCTGTTTGGGCTGGTAGCTGCTCAGAGCTGGTTTAGGTTTGTTAACTCTGTCCTCCCACCTCCCACATTGCAAAGGTAGGCTGGTGGTGCTGTTGGAATAATAGATTTGCCCCAAAAATCTGCTGGAAGCATAATTGCAATGTAGAGAAACTGAATTTAGTTTTTTGGAAGAGTCTCCTCCTGCCAGTGGTACCCCCAGATATCGTAGGTGTAGATGAGGGTGGCAAGGGAAAAAAAAAGGGAATGCCTGGGATTCCCAGGGGATCTCTTTGAAAAGGATAACTGCAAAGCAGGACAGCTTGTAAGTAATCAGTTTACTTCCCCTCCAGCAACAGAGGGGACTACACTGTAAACACTGTGTTTACATCTATAACACTTTCCATTTTGTCTGGTTAAAAATCTCCTTGAACAATTCACATTTCGAGGCAGCCACATCCTTCTGCTGAAGGGAGACATGGGATAACTCAGCTTTTTAAAGGGATTTTCCCATGCCTGACTCTCACATGACTGCTGTGCTTTCCACCTTGCTTTTGTTGTTGTTTATTTTTATATATTTTAGTGGCTTTTCATTGCTGTTGCCAGCTGTGGTTTCTGCTGGCAGTGGCTGCTCAGGAGTGTTAATGCTCAGGTGTCACAGGTCAAACCCAGCAATCCCAGCCTCTCCAAAGGGCAAGGAGAAAACTCCTGCTCCTCCTCCCATGGGCTGTGTTTATTAAAGTGTAGCAATTGTCTGTGTTCAAGGAGTGTCTTTGCTCAAACTCCTCCATTTTTGGACGAGGTGCTGAGAGAATTCTCCTAGAACACGAATTTAGCACCAAGCCCATTTTATAGACTTGTAAAGTGAGACAAGGCAGATGTTCCAGCTTTCCCAAGTATGGGAAATCCTAACTCCATCCCTCTTCCCTGACCAGCCTGCTTTGCATGCCAGGGCCAGGGGACAACTCCATGGAGCCCCAAAAAGGCTCTTAGTGAGGGGAACAAGCACCAGCAAAGGTATGGCCACAGCTAGTGATGGTGGAGGGAGCTTGGATGAGTGACTGCTGCTTTGTTGAGAAAGCCAAGCTATTCCCAGAATCCCAAAGCTCTTGGATAACCAGGGGAGAGGATGGAACCCTCCTCTGAAAGCATTTGTGATGCTGGCTCTGGCAGAAGAAAGGAATGATGGAGCCCCAAGCCCAGATGTTCACAGCTCCTCTTTTTCCAGAGCTTTGAACTGATCCTGAACTTTCCTCTTTCCCCTCTCCCTGCCCAGGAAGGGAAGGAGTGGGGAGGAGATATTAATGAAGTCTTCTTCTGGTGAAGATCCTGGGACCAGAGGCTGAGAACCAAGAGTGAGAGCAAAGGCAAAGTGCACTTTGATGTTATTGCCAATGAAGAGAAATCAGGAACATCCCAAATGGTCACAATTAAGAGAATTTCTCTAACAAGTGCTCAGCTCCTCCTTATCCTTGTTTAGAAACTTTCTTCAGGAGGGAAAGTGCTGAGCACCTGCTAAAAATAGCAATGTTAATAATAATTACAGCATGTTTCCAGAGTCACAGGATGGTTTGTGATGGAAGGGACCGTGAAGATGATCCAGTTCTACCCCCTGCCATGGGTAGGGATACCTCCCTCTAGACCAGGTTGCTCCAAGCCCCCCCTGGTCCTCCTGGCTGGTCACCCTGTAGCAGACCCCACTCCAATGTCCCCTGTCTCTGCCCTCCCTTAATCCTGAGCCATAAATTCTCCCTTAGCTCCTCGTCCATCCTCAGGCAAAGCTCCATGTATTCCATCTGCTCCTCAAGACAGAGGGACACAGCTCCTCCTCATCTCCCTGTGCTTGTCCTTCCTAAAGAGAATTCCTATTCCTGTTCTTCCTGGATCCTTCCATTCCACCCCTCCAGTCACAGCAGTCATCCCAACCCAGTCAAAGGAGCCATCCCACCACATCTCCACCATGCCAGCCAGATCACAGCCCTACAGAACACACATCCCTAATCCCCTGGTTCATTCCACATGCTCAGGTATCAGAATAGAGGAATTTAAGCTGGATCAGTGATGAAGCTGTTTTCCTGTGTGGAGTGCCTGGAATTCCTTTGTGCTGCTCTCCAGGTGCTTTCCTGCTGACCTGCAAATCCTCTCCAGGCTCTTGGCATCTGTTGCTGACCCTGGCACCAAACTGGAAGGAGAGGGATGGATTGAGATTCCCCTTCCCCTGGGAACTGTCTTTTCCCACACCAGCAGCTGGGAGCTGCGAGCCACTCGTTTAAAACCCCGGTTAGCACAAAAGGTTTCTTTGACGGTGGAAAAGCAGATTCCTTTGCAGAGCTCTCAATGTGCTTCCCAAGCAGAGCCATAGATGGCAGTACGTGGTATTTACAGAGTTATTTCCACAAGTAAATCTCCTTATTTTAGCAGAAAGGGAGAGAATTTCATTTCCTTGTAGTTACAACGCGTTCAGAATGAGAACTCCTAAATCAATGGAGAAAGCAAGAAAAGCCTCCTTGCCTGAGCACCAGCAGACAGAGCTTGAAATGCAAAATCCCTCTGTGCTCTACAGGATTCTCTATCCCCTTTCACAGGGATGATACCTGAGAAGTTGAACAAGAAAACAATTTTCCATACTGGAAAAAAAGTTGAAGATCTCTCAAGTGACTGTCACAAAAGCTCAAAATAAGCTCAAAATTCTGGGTTCACTTTCACAAACCAGCAGTTGAGCGTGTGAATGTGAATTTAATTCAGGCCAGACAAAAGGTGTTCCTTTGATTTCAACTTACATTTCCACTTTCTTATTGCTTTAATATCACTAGGTTAGCTTCAAAAATCCAAAACAATTTTAAAGTAACAATGTTTGGGATGATTTCCCCTCCTTTTCTCCTTGTTTTAGTAAAACACTGTTTTTCAACACACTGAGGTCTAACTTCAATGAACTGACATTTCTAACCTGAAGTATCATATTGAAGTAATATGCAACTTGTGGCACTTCCTGATTTGATTTGCATTAAATAAATTAACTTCCCCAAGTCCAGTGTGTTTGGCCCTTGAGGGTAACTGGTGACTGATCTCTCACTGCCCTTTTCTCAACCCAGGATCCTTTCATTATTTTTTCTTTCCCCTGTCCAGCTGAGGGTCCTGACAGAGCAGCTGAGGAGGCCACCTGACATCCAGCCAGGGTCAACCCACCACAGTCATCTTCTTGTCTCCATGTTCCCAACACCCAGGGACTTAATCTCAGCTGGTTTCTTTACATCCAAGTACCCAAGTCAGCTTTTCACAGATGTCAGAAGAAATAGGCACAAAAAAAAGAATCTGCAAAAGTTCACGTATTAGTGGTTTCCAACCTCATTTTTCATATTTAGACATTTCGAATCACCTCCCAAATCTAATTCTGGTGAGGCCAAGTGCTTCTAGGCTCCTCCAGAAACCAGTGGAGCTGGAGACTGCTCCGCGCCTTTAAGGATCTGTTCCTTTGATGCTCTCTTGAATGGAAATCTGTGGTTTTCCAATATCAGTATTTGACCTGAGTATCCTGAAATCAAAGGCTGATCCTGTACTGTGTAAATCATTTGACATAAGCATATGTAAAACAACTTTGATCCCATAATTTATAGCCTATTGAAATTGGAAGTCCCTCAGTGGAAGGTGGGATTAATACCGAGCAAGGGAAGAAAAAACAATTAAGAATAAATAAACCATTCACCCCATCTCAGCCTTGTAACTTTTGTGTCTGTTCTATTTTCACTCAGATGCAATTATAGTCTCCTCTGGGACACATCTGTTTATGATAAGGGAGGAGTCATTTATCAGAGAACTTATCTCTGCCTCCTGCCATAAATCGTGGGAGCGGCTGGGACAAGCCTGGCTCTGGAACCAGGTGGTACCAGCACACACCCCATCCTTCAGTGCTGCACGTACTCAGAAAAGCTCTGCAAAGGCTTCCAGCAAAGCTCAGAAGTCCCGCAGGTGCAGGGATGGCTTCAAAAGCCATGACCTGGATCCTGGGCTGCATCTAAAGCAGAACAACCAGGAGGGGAGGGAGGGGATTCTCCACTTCTACTCTGCTCTGGTGAGATCTCATCTGGAGTGCTGCATCCAGCTCTGGGGTTCCCAGAACAGGAAGGAGATCAACTCGTTGGGACAAGTCCAGAGGAGGCCACTAAACTGATCACAGGGTTGGGGTACATCTGCTCTGGACACAGGCTGGGGCTGTGGCACAGAGTTGGGGCTGCTCAGCCTGGAGAAGGCTCCAGGGAGATCTCAGATTCCATTCCAGTCACTTCCAGTCACTAGTGGTGTTCCTCAGGGGTCTGTTCTGGGTCATCAATATTTTTATTGATGATATGGATGAGGGGATAGAGGCTTTCATTAGTAAATCTGCAGATGACACTAAGCTGGGAGCGTGTGTTGATCTGTTGGAGGGTGGGAGGGCTCTGCAGAGAGACCTGGAATGGTTGAATAGATGGGCAGAGTGTAACAGGATGAAGTTTATCAATCCAAGTGCCAAGACCTGAATTTTGGCCACAATTACCCCCTGCAGTGCTATGGTCTGGGCACAGTGTGGCTGGACAGTGCTGAGGCAGAAAGGGACCTGGGGGCACTGGTCGACAGCCGGCCAAACACGAGCCAGCAGTGTACCCTGGTGGACAAGAAGGCCAATGGCTCCTGGCCTGGATCAGGAATAGTGTGGCCAGCAGGAACAGGAAGGTCATTCTGCCCCTGTACATGGCACTGGTGAGGTCACACCTTGAGTGCTGTGTCCAGTTCTGGCCCCTCAGTTTGGGAAGGACGTTGGAATGCTCGAGCGTGTCCAGAGGAGGCAACAAGGCTGGAGAGGGGCTGGGAACACAAACCCTGTGAGGAACCACTGAGG
>JAYDZK010000113.1:149606901-149629025 GCA_034509185.1 Euphonia xanthogaster | reverse complement strand
CCTTCTCCTTCTCCTTCTCCTTCTCCTTCTCCTTCTCCTTCTCCTTCTCCTTCTCCTTCTCCTTCTCCTTCTCCTTCCCTTTCCCCTTCCTCTTCTTCGTCTAGAGTTATTCCTGTTTGTTACTCTACAGTTATTTCTAATCTGCTGCTTATTGTCATTTATATTAAAATGTTATCTGGAGATCTAGAGCAATTTCTGGACTCCTTGAGGCACTAATCATGATATGCTATTTCCTAAACGGAAATATAGGAATAACAGGTTTTCCATTTTTGCTTCCAATTCCTCAAGGTAAGCAAATAAATGAATAAGTTGGAGGCAGATCTTAAATAGAACTAAGAAAAATAAAAGAAAATCATCTGACTGAAAATGGAAAACAAACAAACAGACAAACAAGCTTGGCACATCTGAGTTTAAGTGAATGTTGTCTTCCACCCACAGTGAATTTCTTCGTGTTGTTTTCAAGCATTATAATGTGTTTCCTCAGCACAGCAGAAAAAAAAAATCTAAATGGAATATCTTTTCAAATTAAAAGAAATAAAAATAAAAAGTGAGTATCTTTTTCTTTTAGAAGAAGAAGAATATGAAATATTTTGATTTTATTTGTTTTTCTAAAGATTAAAAAATAATCAACCCTTCTGTCAAAAATTCACATAGAGTTTATATCGATATGGAATCTACCTTTTCCACCAAAATTCTTTCTGATGGAATCTTTTGGACTGCCTTAGAGCAAGTCACAAAATAAGCAAATCTGTGTCTGGGGAGCTGGAAGTGCAAACCTGTACTTCAGAATAGCAGTCCCCTTATCCTAGTCATGATTCCAAGTTTTAAGTCACTGGCATGGAATAAAGGAATCACTTGCTCTGAAAATGTCTAAAATCAGAGAAAAGTAACTGGCAGTGAACTGCAAAATTCACTCATTTATAAATTCAGGGCTATTTAGAAAATATTGATTATTTCTGCAATATTTCTGAATATTCTGAATATTTCTATCAGACACACTGCAACTTTAGGGGTGTTCCTTACTCCAGTGTGTATCCATGAATCCTGCAGTGTTCTTTAATAATTTTTATTAATAATCAAGTATTCAAGAACCTCCTAATAGACAAATCACTGTCTGAAGTAAGGAATTAATCTTGTCAGAACTCCACTGATAAACTTCCTGTGAAATGATATTGATGCTCCCTTCTCCCAAACATCTGTTCCGTGAGGGGCACTGGAGGATCGGGAACTTTCATGTCAATCCACCAAGTGCTAACACATGACAGGGAGAGGAAGCTTTGCTTTTTCTTATGGATAAAGAAGTGCAGATAAAAAGTTTTGAAAAAGCTGCCAACTCTGGAATTCTTTACTGAACTTGGAGTATCTAAAAATCTCCTGAAAGTTGCTCAGCAGGAACCCTTGTAAATCAATAGAAAGAATCATGGAATTGTTTGAGTTGGAAGGGACCTTAAGGATCATTGAGTTCCAACCCCCTGCCATGGGCAGAGACACCTTCCACTGTCCCAGGCTGCTCCAAGCCCCATCCAGGCTGGCCTTGGACACTTCCAGGGATGGGACATCCACAGCTTTTCTGGGCAACCTGTGCCAGGCCTCACCACCCTCTGAGTAAAGAATTTCTTCCTAATATATGATCTCAAACTCTCCTTTAGTTTAAAACCATTCCTCCCTGTCCTTTCGCTATCTGACTGTGTAAAATATCACTCTGCCTTTTTTTTATAAGCCCACGTTAAGTACTGAAAGGTCACAAGGAGTGACCCAGATGCTTCTCTTCTCCAAGCTGAGAAGAGATGGAGAAGTTGACCTCTCGTGAAGCCTGAGTGTTCCACCCACCCTGATGGTCTGGCTTCATCAAGAAGAGCTGAGCTCTGTGTTGATCTCAAACCAGCTGAGATCCAGCCCCTGCCTGTAGCCAGCACCAAGCCAGGGAGGTGACCTGGATCCTGTCCTCCCTAATACAGTGTCTCTTGTTTCTGCACAGTTCTGCTTTGGGTTCATTTCTTCCTGAACGTGCCAAGACACCTGAAAACACAGCAACTCTTGCAGTGAGTCTGTTCCTACCTGTGTGTGACTTTGTTGATTAAAATAAAGGTCTATTCCTGTTCCAAATGCAAAATGCTCCCATTTTCTCTTGAGCAAAGCACAGGAGAGCAGAGTTTCCATCTCTTCATAAAGGCTGCCCTGACTGCCCACGAATTTTGCAAAGCAAACTTGGCCAAAGGGACAGCTGGGGGCATTGTCCATAGCACAGGAGGGCTAGGAGCACCTGCTCACAGCTGAAAGGTTGACCTGTTAGAAGAAATCTTCAGGGAGGGAAGCCAAAAAGCAGGCTGAGTATAAAACTGTGGAGAGAAAAGAGATGTAAAGTGGATCAGGTGAGGGTTTCACCAGTGGGCATTAGGATCAGGGGTCAGTCTGTGAGAGAACATGAAGGCTGTGAGATAATCTGGTGTCCTGAAGGGTCTTCATCCTTGGAAAACTGGCAGAGTTTGTCAAGGAGGCAAGAAAAGAATAATTCATATTAATGTCCCACAAAATAATGCCTGGGATACACCTGGCTGACATTGTGGCCTCCACAGGGTTGTTACCTTCCTTCCTCCTTTTCTGTTTGCTGTGTGGTCTCATCAAATAGTCCGCAAATGTGGATTCCCACTTTGATTTTTCTGCTGGACCTTTCCAGCTTCAGCTGAGCCTGGGAAAGCAGGTTAGGTGGACATGGCTAAATAAAAGGTGACCAAGACTCAAGGAAACATCTCAGGATAATTTGTGTTCTGACTGTAGAAACCAGCTTTCCCTCACATATCAAGTTCTCTGTGTTTCAGGTGCTGTATAAATATTTAATTTCAAAATCTGAGCACAAACAAAAAATAAAATAAAAAATCATTCAGTCTTCTGTTGAGGTGCAGTAGGGAAAGAACTGGAATTGTGAGAGCAGCAGACTACAGCCCTCATCTCCTTACTGATGCATTTCTCACAAAACTCTGTAAAATCTTTCATGGTCTCTGGCATCTTCAGGAGTCCAAGAAAAAAAGAACAAAAAGAAAGATGGAGTTAATTGCAGATCATGATAGCAATTATTGCTGCCCCAAATTCTTACTGCTGAGAGTTCAAATTTCTCCAAACAATAAATAAGCCCCAAAATCTCCCTGGTGTTAGCAAGTGGCAGGCTCAGGGAAGAGGATCAACCTCTCCCAAGCACTAATGAAACTCAACAGGTTTCTGCTGCTATCACAGCAGCTCTGTTATTGATTTTCCAATGGGAACACTTGTTTCCCAAGCAAGGCTCCTGTATAGATATAAAGGCTGCTTTCAAAAAAAAGAAAAGAAAAAAAAAACCAAAAATAAAAAATAATAATTGCCTCTCCAAGCCCTCATTTTCAATCCCATTCCAAATTCGATTGCAGATCTCTCTGATAGCTAATAATTTAATGGTCATTTATGTACAGTTTAGGGTCCATTGTTAGCGACTAAGCCGATTCGATTAGCTTGGGTCTTGCATTCATGTAAAACAAATACATATCAAAGCAATTAAATGTGCAGTTTAATCACTCCCCAACTATGAAGAAGAGAGTTGCCTGAAGCTCTCAGCATTTTTCCTGCCTCCCATTCCCAGCTCCTGATGCCAATGAAAAGAGAGTGCGTTTGGAAGTGCTTATTTAGCACAGCAAGGGACAGGAATCATTGACCTCAGTATTTCCCAGGTGGGGAAGCTGAAGCCCTGAGGGAGAAGAGGTTTCTGCAAGATGGTGAAGGTATCAGCAAGACTGGGAATATTTTTATTTTTCCCTCATTGCCCACATGTGCTTCTGCCCCACAAGATTTGGTTTTCCCTCCCAGCCCTCTCCCACACAGATGATTTAGTGCTGCTGAGGCCTGGCGTGTTTGTACACTGACAGGCAGAGGATGGGAGGCCACAAAAGAGCTGAATTTTTAATCAGGAGTTGCTACTCTGAGAAATGAGGGGGTGATCTCATCCGCCCTCTGGAAGAGACCCTGGAGGGAGATGAGTCCTGCAGAGGGTGCCTATTGCTTCTTGCTAACACAGGGGATTCAGATAAATTCAGGTTCTTCCATCCAGGGCTACTCAAAGCCCAGGAAGACCACCAATCTCTGCCTAAGCAAAACCAGAGCCCTCTCTTTGTCCTCTTGTGAGGTCAGAAGGCAGCTCTGCCTTACCTGGCACTGATTATTTATGAAATTTCCTCCATTATTTGAGAATATTCCATACAGCCACCCTTGGTTTAATGCTTCTCCTGCTGCACCCTGGGAATCTATTTCCTTTCTCATTACATGACTAGAGGAATTGATCCAGGTCAACATTATAACATCCCTTTTTGATGGAAAAAAGAGACTGGTTTGGGTTAGAAGTGACCTTAAAGACCATTCAGTTCCAACCCCCTGCCATGGGCAGGGACACCTTCCACTATTCCAGGTTGCTCCAAGCCCTGTTCAACCTGGTCTGGAACATTTCCAGGGATTGGGGCAGCCACGGCTCCTCAGGGAAACCTCTGCCAGGGCCTCAGGAGTAGGAAATTACGCTGACTGTCTGCTGCTGTCTTATCTCCTAATTGGAAGTGTGCCTGGTCTGAAGGTTATTTACTCAAAAGTTTTTATCATTTTTTTATAGTTCTGGTATCTACAATCCTCAGCTTATTTTGGTCTATCTATCACCCATGCCTGGACTGATCCCAAAGCTTCCCTGGAGCTAGAAATCTTGAAGAGTTGTTTTGGAAAATGCAATGAAAAGGGTTTCCCAAACCATTGCAAAAGTCCAGCTCCAAGTATCTCTTCATGTTAATCACTAGAAACTTTTGGCTGTCTTCAACTGGTTTAGATATTTCTGCAGTTCAGGGAATGGAAGATTGAGAAAACAGATGGAGAGTTTCAGTCTTCCTAGAGGGAAGCATCCCTACAGGGTGTGGGAGAAGCCTTGGTTTGTATCAGAGCAAAATCAACATGGTCAGCAAAGAGCAACTCACAGTGAGAACACCTCACAGGCAATAGGACGAGAGGGAACAGCCTCAAGTTGCATCAGGGGAGGTTTAGATTGGATATTGGGGAAAATTTCTTCACCCAAATTGTTGTCAGGCTGCTCAAGGAAGTGATGGAGTCCCCATCCCTGGAGGGATTTAAAAGATGTGCAGATGTGGCTCTTGGGGACATGGGTTAGTGGTGGCCTTGGCAGTGCCAGGGGAAGGGCTGGACTCAGATCCCAGAGGTCTTTACAACCCAAATGATTCCATGATTCTCCACCATCACTTGTGTTATGTGGTAGCTCCAACTGGCTGTTCTGCACAGGTCAGGGAGATGACATCACCTCCTTTACTGATAAGGCCTGATTTTTGGGGAGCATCAGTGGTCAGAGTTTGCACCAAATGTATTGCCCAGATCTGAGGGTCTCAAAATTCAGGTGATGGTGTCATTTTAGTGTAGGATTCACCTGACCTGTGGTTCTTCCCTGAGTATCTCATCCCAGTGGGCAGAGGAAGGCTGAAACTCCCAGTGGATGATTCATTTGACTTTCTTGTCAAATAAGTCTTCATGCTCAGGTGGTGCAATGATGGAACAGCTGGCCTGTACTCTGTCACAAAGTGGTGCTTAGAAGAAAGAGCTCAAATCCCTGTATATTTAACTGGTGCCATTTAAAGAACAAGGTCAGGCAAACAGAACCTTCAGAGAAATAACAAAATTACACTTATGTTTTTTCTTAATATACAAATGAAGGACATCGGGACATTCTTCACTGGTGGTCTTCTGTTGAGTCTAACAACGTGGTTTTTTTTCAATCCCTGTTTATGTCCATTTGCAGTTGAAAATTCTGCAGCCAGATCCTCTCAGACAAATCTCTGTTCTTCAGCTCTATTTCCTCCCAGCTGAAGCTGTTTTTTTACTGATGGCATCTGCCCAGCTTCGCTCAGGATGTTAAACCCAGAGGAGTCAAATCAAACCACCTTTCCCAGCAAAATCCAGGCAACAAGCAGCTTTTTGCAAGCCTTGCAGATCAAGTCCAAGTGACTGATTTTGGAACATCATTATGTCAAGCACTGTCCTATTTTTAAAAGGCTTTTAAGGAGCTGTCAGCTTTCTTCTTTCTCTTTTACACTGTCTTTCCAACACTGTCCCTTCAGCTGAGCCTGGCAGCATGGAAATGCCAGGTAGCAGCAGTGGCAGTCACAAACTGCAAGTGCAAAGCTGGTGGTGCTCTCGTTGCTGCACCAGGAACGAGGAGCTGGTTATGACACCCACAGAAAATGTCAGCTTGGGCAAAATGTTTAAAGAAATTTAACAATTATGCTATGGGGACTGTCTGAGAGAGTTGGGGTTGTTCAGCCTGGAGAAGGGAAGACCCTGGACAGATCTTAGAGCCACTTCTAGTGCCAAAAGGGTTTTCAAGGGAGCTGGAGAGGGACTTTGGACAAGGCTGTGGGGTGGCAGGACACAGGGAGAGGCTCCCCACTGCCAGAGGGCAGGGATGGATGGGATGTTGAGAATAAGTTCTTTACTCAGAGGGTGGTCAATCACTGGCACAGGTTCTCCAGAAAAACTGTGGCTGCCCTGTCTTCAGAAGTGTTCAAGGTCAGGTTGGACAGGGCTTGGAGCAACCTGGGATAATAGAAGGTGTCCCTGCCCATGTCAGGGGCTTGGAAGGAAGGGGTTTTCAAGGTTTCTTCCAAGCCAGACCATTCTGTGATTCCGTAATGTCCTGAATCTGTGCCCTCTACCCAGCAGTGAGCAGCCACACCTGGAATCTATGTCCCATTCCAGGCTTCCCAGTAAAAGAGAAACAAGAGCACTGGAGAGAATCCACCAAAGGCCATGAGGATGATGAAGGGACTGGAGCATCTCTCCCATGAGAAAAGGCTGAGATCTGAGATTGTTTGGCCTGGAGAAGAGCAGACTTGGGAGGATTTTATTAATGTCTATAAATACTTGAGAGTGAGAGGAGGCTCTTTTGAAAAAGGGAGCATAAACTGAAACACAAGAATTTGCTTCTAAACAGCAGGGAGCACTTATTTTTGTGTTAAGGGTGACTGAGAACTGGCATAAGTAGCCCTGAGAGTTTGTGAAGTTTCCATGTTTGGAGATTTTAAAAAGATGTCTGACATCATCTTGGACTATTGGCTATAGGTGACCATGCTCCAGCAGGGGGGTTGGACCAGATGACCTTCATAGGTCAATTCCAACCTCAAACATTCTGGGATTCTGTGATTCCACATGTCACTTGTTCCCTAAACTGAGTTCAGTGTTGCCTGTATTACACATGACAACAAAACTCAGCATAACTCATCCCCTTCTCAAAGTAAGAGAGAACTCAGAAATGCAGTGCATTTACTGCTGAGAAGGCTGAGTCCTCCCCTCACATCCCACCTACATTTTTTCTCTGTCTTTGCCCTTTCTTTCCCCCCTCACCCTGTGAATTCTGTCAGTTTTTACAGGTGTAGATCAGGGGCAGGGCCACAGTTCAGTCTCGTTCCCCAGAGCCATCTTGGTGTGCTCAGCATTGGGGGTGTCACCCCTGGGTTTTTCTTACACGGAAAATCCTGTAACAAGTCAGAATACAGGTCAGCTAAAAACACTGTGAAACCTGGCAAGCACTTTATTAGCTGTTACTCTCCGGCTCCAGGATGACTTGGGGGATTCAGTAAGTGGGTTAAGAAGTTTTCCCATCAAGGTCAGTGGCAGGAATCTGGTACAAAGTGGTAATAACCACAAGGAGTTTTCAGGCCAACAGGAAGTCAATAAGTTTGGGTTTCAGCTCCTGCTGTGGGAATAGGAACATTAAAAAAGAACCTCTAATAATAAGAATGGAGGGGTTTGGGTTTTTTTTCCTTTCGTTTTTTTGTCCCAGACAGGGAAATGTATGAATGATGGCAAACAGCTCTGCTTTCTCCAAAGCAGTTTATGGAAAATAAAGGGAAGGACAACTCCATCATGATGGCATGGCTTTAGTACTGTGCCTGGAGCCATGGGACAGTGGTCCCTGGATGCTGTCCTTCATCTTTGCAAAGTCACAGTGATTAAAAATGTCTGTGGAGTCCAAAGCATGTGTCCTACATAATCTGGTTGAGTTTTAATACTGGAAAAACCTAGCTGGATCCTTTTCTTATTGAGGAAATTTTGGAATAAAAAATATTCCCAGACCGGACATTGAGGATTTAGCATTGCCAGTATTAAGAGATATTTTTCCACACAGAGATGTAAGGATACATTTCCCATGGCCCAGTTGGTCTGGTTGCCTAAAACTGTGGCCATCTAAATCCTAAACCAGGTGGACACTTCTGTTAGGTGGCTGATCACCTTATTTGCACACTTATCATGGGATGGGTTTGATCACACTCTGAGGTAAAGATATGGAGGAGTTGTTGACAAGTATTTCCACTATTTGAATTTTCTGGGATCCACCCTTCCAGTTTGAGCTGTCCATATTTAGTATTTTCTTTCACTGCTCACAGTAGTAATGGAGAATAAGTCAATACATTCAGTGAGAGCAGGGATGTGATTCATCAAACCTCAGAGAAGCATCTAGTTCAGGATAAACCAAATCTTGTCCTGAACTTATTCAGTGCCACTGACTTGCTCTCCTGTGAGAAGAAAGAGAGTCTGGGTTGAATTGTTCAGTAGGCTCTTCCTCCCTGGAAATGCACAAATATTAGGATAAATCCCATCCCCGAAGATAAATCAGGTGAATGTCTGAGAACAACTCAATCTTCACTGCCTGTCCATGATGTTACCAATGTACTTAAAATCCTTGTTCTGTTCCAGCTGCAAGGCATTCCTGTTACAAAGACAATAAATCCCCTTACAATGAGAACTCCATCCCACAGCTGTGGAAAAGATTTTGGGAAAGCTCTAGAAAGGTCTATATACCACAGATCTCTTGGACTTTTGAAAGCCAAATTATAAGCATAGAAATTAAATTGAAGCATGCCCCAGACCTGTCTTGATTCCACCCTGGCTTCTGAAGAGGATCCAAAGGTCTGACTCGACCTACAAGGTCCTTAAAACCTTAGGTGTCATTCCTGTGTGTCCACCATCACAACAGGGAGGTGAACATGAGTTGAAGACTCATCTGACTGGAAGAGGGAAGAGAGCTGGGGTCAGAGATTCCCTTCTGTGCACAGCACTTGAATGGCCTGGATTATCTTGCATCTGTGGACCTGTCAGGACTGCCACCAAGCTCACCAGCTTGACATGGGCTGGCACATCAGCAATCTTCTCATCTGAGGTTCTTGTTTTCTTGTTCCTGTGATTTACTCCAGGGTCACATATGGCTTGGCTGGGTGCTGGGGTTTATTTCTGTCAGCACATCCAGATATATCAAAATTAATTGTTCTTTCACAGCTTTGGCTACTCCTCCTTTAGCAGGAAAATATAAACTCCACCAGTGATGAATTCTTAGTTCACTCCTATAAATCAAGACTGTGAACTCAACCCTGGATTATTATTGTTTGTTTACAGATGATCAGTTGGGAAGATGCAGAGGGACCCAAGCACTGCTGTCAGCAATATGTTGATGAGCTCCAGTGCCTTGCAGTGATGCTTCCACCCTCCTTGTAATCTGTCAGGATGCCTACAAGGAAAAGCATCTGGCTCCAACTCAGCCTAGCAAGACAGAGCACACTCTGACTTTAAAAAAGACCTTAAGAAATTCCCCTTGTCACTAATATTTTTAGGAATTTGCTTTGTCACTTTGTTCCAAGGACCTGTTTCTCTCTTCAATTTACTGCAAAAGGCACTTAATCAATCTGGTCACTGACAGGCTTCCTTCAGTGACAAGAGCACCTAGGAGGAAAAGGGGAGGAAAAGGAGCCAATGAAAACATGTTGCTATGGAGAAAATGAATGGAATCCTCGCTGCACATTACATGTCTTAAAAAGCATTAAAATCTTTAAATGAGGAGAAAAAATGTGGGGAAGTTTGAAAGAGATTCAATATGTGAATTAACATCAGACATACATTCTTTTCATCAGAGGAGATGAAATACAATTTTTTTTTCTTTTAGCCTCCCCTCTCTCTTTCTCTTTTCTCTCTCTCTTTTTTATTTTTTCTCAATAAAATAGCAGTCCAAAAATAGCAAGAGTGGGAAAAGTAAACTGGCAGGTATTAATTAGCTGGACAGGTAGAAAAAGTAAAACCTCCACAGCTACGTACTCTGGAAATTCCGGGGCGGAGTAGGAGGGGGCAATTCACATTTAAATATTTAACTCATTCGAATTTTTTTCCTTAGCTTTCTTATTGGGCTAGAGGGAAGAAAGATGGAGATTGCTTGCATCCTTCTCTGATGAATTTCTTGTCTTGGTTCACTTCTGATTTCTGCACCAAAATCAACAACATTTCCTGCAGGAACAGCCAGTGCTCTCACTGCAATGTCCCAGTGCCTTACTTCCCCCTGCACGATGCTATTCCTGGACCTGAGTGCCTTTGGAAACCAAGGCTTCAGGATATAAGTAGGAACACAGAAAATCAGGTTATTGTTTAGCTCCCATTCCCTTTCACTACACTTAAAGAAAACAAACTGGTTTTGCTCATTCAAAAGCCTGCCAAGATATTTTTAAATACTCATGAAATCCTGACCCTTATTTCCTGTGTCTTTCACGTTACAAACTGAAAGTATTTCAAAACCACTCCTTTTTAGCTGATATGAAAAGCAGAGGCTGTTGAAGAGGCCGAGCATCAATTCCTTGCCATTTTTGGTGGCAAAGTGTTTTTCCATAGATCCACAGCACGCTGGATAGAACCTGTAGTTCCACCAGATCTACACAGCTGGAACATGAGATATTAGGAAAAAATTCTTTACTCTGATGTTGAGGAGGCCCTGGCACAGATTTTCCAGAGATGCTGTGGCTTTCCCATCCCTTGAAGCATTCAAGAACGGGTTGGATGGGGCTTGGAGCAACCTGGAATAATGGATGGTGTCCCTGCCCATGGCAGGGGTTTGGTACTAGATGAGCTTTAAGATCCCTTCCAACTCAAAATATTCTGTCACTTTGTGATTCTACTACAGAAAGTTCTTTCCAGAACAGCTTTAGAAGCTACAAATTTCCTACTTTCCCATATTTCTGGTAGGGAGAGCAAGAGAAAGACATTTTTTTTTCCTTATACAGTCCTATTGCTGGTCTTTTGGGGGAGCAGAAGTAAAGTTTCTAAGACTTTATTAGTTCTTGTTTTTTCTCCTATGGCTGCCAAACAAGAATTCAGGTGTCAGGCTCCTCCAGAGAAGAACCAAAAGCAGGAGCTGATTAATGGAGTGTATGGACATGACCCTGACATGTCCATATAATCCATAGTCCAAAGTCCCATGAGGGCTTTGTAGTCTCTGATCTAACACCATGTCCTCCCCTGTCAGCCCTGAGCTGGAAATCATCCAGGGTTGTGGTTGATCAAAGACTGGGATTGAAAAAGAAACAAAAAAAAAAAAAAAAATAAAAATAGGACAACACCACAGAGGGTTGATTGCCTTGAAATGATAACCAGATTATTTTTTTTAATTTCTCAGGAGACACAAGTGTGGAGGTCACCTTTTTTCCTTCTCGACATGTCAAAACAATTTCCTGAACTCTCTGTGGAATTGCCACCAAGGTTAATTTAGTGTCATACGTCTACATTTTCCAAGTATCTCCTCCTGGAAACAATAAAATACAGTAGAAGCAAAGAATCAGATGAAATTAAAACATCCTAAGACTCATTGCACCTGTCTGTCTCATCCTTATTATCTGTAAAATAACCTGAGAGTATTACAGAAGAGAGGAGTATAATTTGACATTATTAATATCATCAGTCAATCTTCACCTATGCTGAGATGTACAAATGCTTGTGTTCCCAAAGACAGGAATGCTTTGTTGTGTTAGGAACACAACACCAAGAGTGACTGAACTTGTTAGAAAAACCCCGATACAGGAATTTCCCACTCTGCTGCTCACACATTAACGCATTCCAGAGCAGAGGACAGAGCATGGATGCTGATCAGGCAGCTCAAGAAATTCAAGTGTTAAAGGTAGGGTCTATTTTTCAATATTTTAGCAAAAGTAGAGAAAATCAGAGAAAATCACCAGTGATCCAACATGTGATGGAGAAAGAGCCAAAGCCCTGGTAGCAGCAATGGGGGAGAGGATGAATCCACCTGGTTCTTTTTCCAATAACATCTCAGACTGACAACATCGTCAGCTTCTGTTTTTGACTCTCATTACACTTTGCTTTTATCTCTTCCCTACAGGAAGGTCTAAATCCCTTGGACATGTTGAGAAGTCCTTTTCTTTAGATGAAAGATGGGAGAAGAAACAACAGATGGACAAAAAACAATGACAGAGCGCAGGGAAGTCATGAGACAATCTGGTGCCACCATGCTCAAGATATTCCTCCTTGCAGTTTTCTGCAGGCACTAATTTCTGTAGACAGCTGCTTGGGGAAGGTTCTCAGAGGTAGGTGTACCATAACTCCCACAGCTTGGGGATCTCTGGGCTAGAGGAAAGAGGATATTTTTTCCTCCTTATGTTCCAGAACTCAGTGAAGTCCTACATCCTACACAGAGTACATCTCTGCTGAGATGTTTTTCTAATCCCACCTGCAGTCTCTCTCTGTTCCTGTCCATCCCCAGCACTCCAAGGCTCCTTGGATGTCAGTATTTCCACCAGAAATGGCTGAGAGCAGCAGGAACCTCCCAGGAGGTCTAAAGAGAAAAGAAACTCACGCTGCAATAAAAAAAAAAAATCACTAGATGTGAAAAACTTTCTCCAGCAGGGCAGTAGTCAATCTAGGAGAAGGCATCTGAGTAATCTGCTGAGAGAGGGAGGATCCATCAGAAGCCATGAATCCTTCCCTCCTTGTGCCATGGTGAACATTGTAAAATGTGCAGTAACATCAGTGCTATGAGAAAGGACAGCTGGACATGTCCCATGAGCTCCAAGACAACCATCTCTGTACTAAACATTGCTTGATTCTGCTGCTTGGGCTGAAAAGACAGCTTGGAGATCATCCCTGGGGCCACCAGCACCAGGGGAACAGTGAGGGACAGGAGCCAGGCAAAAAACACTTGGAAAAGATGGAGTTCCTCCACCTCCAGGAAATTCAGCTGCTTTGCTTGAGGTTGCCATCCATTGCCACCAGCCTTCCTCTTAAATCTGTGGGCATGTTCTGAGCTCATGGGAGATGGTGGGGATGTGACCTGATTCTTCTTCAGACTAAAGAATGGAGCTATTTGCTATTATCCTGTTCTGTGTGCATTCTGATTGTTGGTGGTTTAGGTTGGTTTTTTGTTTGTTTGTTTGTTTGTTTTTCATTTGGTTGGTTGCTTGCTTGTTTGTTTCATTTTGTTTTGATTGGGTTTTTAATTTTTTCTGTTAGTTTTTGTGAGGGTTTTTGTGTGGTTTTATTTTTTTTAATGTTTTGTAAAAATGTAATGTACTGTCAAGAGGTGTAATCCCAAATCACAGAATTATTTGGGGTGGAAGGGACCTTCAAGACCATCTAGTTCCCACTCCCTGCCATGGGGAGTGACAGCTTCCACTGTCCCATCTCACTCCAAGCACCATCCAACCTGGCCTTGGACACTTCCAGGGATGGGGCAGCCACAGCTTCTCTGGGCACCCCGTCCCAGGGTCTCCCCACCCTCTGAGTAAACAATTTTCTCCGACTATCTAACCTAAACCTTCCCCCCCTTCATCTCGAAGCCATGTGAAGCCACTTTTGCAGTCACCAATCACCTCCTTGCTTCTTAAAGCATAGTTTCCAGGAGGATTTGCTCCACGGTCTTGCCAGAAAAAGAAGTGAGACTGACAAGACTGTAATTCCCTGTCTCTTCCTTTTTTCCCTTTTAAAACATGGGGGTTGTGTGGGTTCCTTTTCCAGTCAGTGGGAATGATGCCAGACAAGGGACCTGCAGGTGGGTGAACTATTTCAGATGGTTGATGTTGATGACACAGAAAAATCAACCCATCAGGAGCTGTTTGTTCACAAACATCCATGGGAGATTTATCTGTCTGCACTCATCTCTGAGCTAATCCTGTGTCCAGGTTAGAATAGAGGCGTTGCAATTCAATAATCAATTAATGCTTCATCAAAATATATTTTTAAAAGTGAGCAATACTTACTCCATTTGGAAAATGGAGTGGCTTTGTTTTCCCTGATGTCCCCAAACACTCACTTCTGAAATTTTCTCATGAATATTCACATTGACAGGTTGATGACCCATTTAATTCCTGTACAAAATACAAGTTTCTCCTGCTTGGCCCACTCCCTCCCAGAGATGCTGCTGGGAAGGGCAAGCACAAATGAACTTTCTGTACTGGATCTTTTCTTGCTTTCATAACCTCACACCTTTCTGACAGGTGCAAAACCCCAGAGGGTGTTGAGATTACATTGAAACACTTCCTAAAGCCTTGCAGAGGTGCTTATGTGAGAGGAAGCACTGCTAAATTTTCCACAGGCTGAACTCAATTTCTGCCATCAGTAACCACTCCTTTTTCAGTCAAAACAGCAACACAAGTTTAATTTATTTAGTTCAAATGGTGTAAAGGCACTCACTGAAGACTGAGTGAATGGTAAAACTGCAAAGCTAAAGTAACCTAAAAACTTGAAGAGACACTAAGGGGAGTTAAGTCCTTCCATGTAAATCAGAAACTTCCAGCAGAAATCATGAAAACTGATGCTGGAAGAAGCTAAAAGACATTTTATCCTTACCTAGAAACATGTATCTCTTAATAATTTAAGTGTCTATTCTTCAGGACTTGACCTCACTGAAGAGAGTCAGATATTAACACATAACGTAGTATTAAAGACTAGAAATATCTTTTCTTTTTGACTAATCAAGCTGGACCTTGATATTTGCACAAAATTAGTTCTTTTCATCCTCAGATGAACAACACTTTTTATCTGTACGTGAATCCAAAGAAGAGACTTGTGCACACACTCCCATGGAGAAATACATCAGGCTCAAACCTGTTCTCACGTCCTAAAAAAAAAAGTGGAAAACTTCCACCTTTGCTATCCTGGCCATTGGAGTGTCAACTTTATCCATTCAGAGAGTCAGCATTTTATATCAGAATTAATTGAAGTGGAAGAGCTGCTGTGAGAGTTTCATCATCAGGAGGGAAAACAGACAATTTCCCAGACCAGAACAGATCAATTCAATGTCTGGCAGCCTAGAGGGTTGTTCTTCCTTAAAAAAAGCAACCCACTTTTCCTTCAGAGCAGCAGATGATCCAGCCATTAGCACTTGAGCCTGTGGCAACCGTTCCCAGCTGATCCTTAGAGTTGTTTAAAAGAGCACTCACAACTCTGATAGAGTTTTTTTTTTCCTTTTCGAGAGAAAGGACACATCATGGTTTACGAGAAATTGTGCTAGATGCTAATTAAGCCAAGGAATTTTGGAGTTTCTGTAGTGAGGATAAGGTTAATATTAAAATATTTTTTTTCTGCAGCATACTATAGAAGCCAAAAAAAAAAAAAAACCAACCAAAAAACTGAAATTAACAAATAAACCAAAACAAACTAAATAGGAAACAGGGAAACAAAGAATCTGGTCTTCTGCTTTGGTAACCCAGAGGTTCCAACACACTCAAGAAAAAATATCTCTTAGGGGTGCAGGACTGCTCTGTTGCTCCACTGCCTGCAGGATTTCCTGGGATCATCAGGGAATTGTTTCAGGGAAGTGTCTCCAACCATGTAGGACATGTCTGGGCCACAAGGACCAGACTTTTGCTATTGATTTGTGGGATTTATGGGATTTATGGGATGGTTACTCAGTTCCCATAATGATGGGACTGTAAAAACTACAGGGAGAGACCCAGCTCAACCCATTCCCCACTGCTCATGGGGAATTCTCAACACACCAGGACATCTCAAGGCCACTCATATTTGAAGCATTTGCCTTGGCTAGAGGGACACAAGCATCCCCCTTGTTTGTGCAACAGGCAGCCTGCTCACCTTTGGCCTTTTTGATGATATTCTCATCAAAATATTCAGGAGAAGGCTTTAAAGATTTTTGGGAAAGCACAATTTGCCCTGAGGGACACTGCACTGTCAGTAAGATCTGAGGGAAGCTGCTGAGTGTTTTATTTTGTTACCTGTAGCACACAGTGTAAGCAAGACACGATCTGAACAGTCCCTGGGCAAGTCACTGCCCAAGAAATGCTACAAAGAGCATTTCATCTAGAATTCTGAACACAGATCAGAGTCTGGAGAGCTTCAGGATAGTCCTGAAGACGGTCAGAACCAATAGAAGTATTTTAAAGTACAACTGCAAAGAATAAGTGTCAGATGAAAGAATTTGAAGAGTAGTATTAAAGATTAAATTTTTTTCCCTCTTGCCTTGCCTTGAAACTTTGGGGTGTTATGAGTCAGAATGAAGTGTTATTCTCTAAAAACACCTTTGGGGGACTGGCTCTAGGTAGACAAGAAAGGAATGACAAAGCTGGGAGAAAATCCGATATTGCCTTCAGTGAAGTTGGAGAAGAAGAACAAGCTTCCAGGTTCCAAGTGAAATGTGAATGTGGGATGTCAGCAGGACTTCAGATGATGAAAAAGCTTCATAATTTATGTATTTCTTCTGTTCCATAGTACATCTTCCTTCAATCCAGCTGCTCCTTCATTAGACCAAATGCTGGTGCAAGTCTCTGTGGGCAGGCTACATCTGGCATATGAATATGTAATTATATTTCTCTGTGAGTGTCCAGGTAACTGTGACATTTGGTATCTAAGAAGATGATGTGTTATCTAGGGCAAGTTAAAAACAATCAAACAACAACCAAAAAATCCTTTCAGAATTAAAATAAGAACATGTCCTGGTCATCAGCTCTTTGGAGGATGCATTTTTGTTGACCTACCCTACTCAGTTCACTGTTTGGAAGGATGGAAGAGCAATAAATGCATGAAAAGTGGTCTGAGAAATGTTTCAGACAGAGAAATCTCTTAGGGGGTTATGGATTTGCCTCACATGCTTTGAAAACCCACCATGTTTATCACTTTCAAACGAACCTGTTTCAAAGCAGATTTGGAACTATTATTTTGCCAACATGTGCAAAAGTAACAAAAAAATAAAACTGAAGCTTTAAAATTATTGGACATTGCTGACTGTGTAAAAATTATGATCAAATATTTTGGTAGGACAAAATTTTTTTTTGCAAAACCCTAAAAAATGAAAGATTTCCAAATATCCGTCAATTCAGAAGGGAGCAGAAGCTTCAGCCTTACATGTTTTCTCTAAAAGAGATGAAAGCAAGAATCTCAAATTTGGGCGCTCTGAGATTTGAGAAAAATTGAACTCTAGATCTGGCATTTGCAATTCTGACCCAGGCCTACATTTCTCAGAAAAGTGTGATCTGAATTTCCTTCTCAAACCATGCCCCAAGCAAGCCGAGCTCCATTCCAAAGAGCTCTGCTCTGCACTGTGGAAGCAAAAATATTTCAGCCAAAAATAAGAGTCTGAACCACAGCCTGAGATTCATCTCACCTTTGCTGGAGGTCCTGAAGCTCATTCTCATTTCCTTCCCATACACATATGAATTTTTAATCTGGTGAGGAACAGTGCCTGTGCTGCTGAGGACTGGGACTGAATGATGAGTTGGACTCAGCTAATCAAACTTGTTTTCCTGCACAACATCAAGCTGCCTGCTCTGGCTGCCACATCCCTGCCATCTGCCCCTCTGGAAAGTCTATTATCTTCACTATCTTCCCTGTAATAATGTGGAAGGACTCGTGGTCTGAGTGTCTGGAGGCAGGACCTGTGTTTCTCCTCAGATCCAGGAGCTCTGGGTGTGCACTCCCAAGTTCTTCTGCATAAAAATATGGAGAGGATGGATGGATGTGACTTTTGTGCCGAGGTCAATGTGATTTTCTGGGCAGGCTTATGGGGCCTGACTCAAATCTGATTTCACTGTTATGGTATCAAATGTCATTTAGCTAATCACAGCTCTAATTTTCACACAGATCTTCTGCCTACAGGCAGACATGGAATTTCAGAGCTACTCCACGGAAGCAGGTACAGGAGTGCTCTGACCATGCATCTGCCACCAAGGTAAATGAAAAAAAAGGGTAAAGGCTCCCAAAATACAGCTGGAAATAGCTCAGCAGAAAGCTGGTGAGCAAAGGGGCAGGCACAGTCCTCATGGGGCTGGTCCAGGGACATGGGGCTGGGGTTTGAGGATGGGGCTTGGAGCAACCAGGTCTGGGGGAAGGTGTCCCTGCCCATGGCAGGGAGGTGGAACTGGATGATCTTGAGGGTCCTGTCCAACAAAACCCATTCTGGGATTCTCTGGTTGGAAACCAGTTTGGCTCCTGATTTTGCTGAACACATCAGGGCTCCCAGGAGCCTTTCTCCCCTCACTGAATCAATGCTTGGAGGAAGTGGATCCCTGTCCATCAGGAAATGAAGCCTCACTATCAACACATGCACACTCTTTATTATACAGCTCTGGATCTATCCCTCAGCTGCTTTGCCAAGTACTCTCCCCTTCCTTTTATTCTCCTCCCTGGACAAAAATACATCAATTTATGCCCTTGCTCATTACCAGCCTGACTTACCCCTGTGTTTATGCAACTTGTAGCTCTGACCTTTCCAGTGACTTGAACATTTGTACATTTTCTTGCATTAGAAGTTCCACAATCCCCTTTTCTGTGCCATACTCGCTTGCCCTTTATCTTTGCCTGAATTTTTGTTCTCCCAACCACCACCCCAAAAGGGTCAGCAACCCCAGCTCTGGGCAAACCTTTTATAAAGGGCTTGAAAAAATCAGAGTTGTTCCACCTTTTAAGTTTTATTGATCTCTATAAAAAGCTCAGCTGCTCTGTTAAGGGTGTTATGTGGATGAATGCACACAAATGATGATTCCAGCCAGAGGAGGGAAAAAAATAAAAGGAATAATGTTTAAAATTTTTAACTGTTCATTGTGGTAAAAGGCACAAAATCAATTACACATCGGCTTCCAACGCTCACTCTCTTGTTACCAGGTTTTGAGGTGTCTCTATGCTCTTCTCAGGAGTGGGTTGGTGGCTTGGAAGAGAGATTTGATGGTGTTCAAATGCCCAAAGACACATGGAGATGCCTGGAGAAAACTTCAGACCTGCTTTCACTTGAAATATTGCACACAAATATTAAGGATAAAACCTTTAAAGATCCATCTGGAGATGTCCATGTGAAGAACCACGTTGTCCTTTCTTCTGTGTTCCATAGAGAGACATAGACATGAGAAATGACTCAGATTTAAGCTGGTCTGAGTCACTCCTGAAAGATGCTGAGCTTTTCTACCAAAAAAATCCCTCAAATCCTCATCACTAAAAGGATAATAAGCTCCTCACCCTTGCCTCTGTGTGTGTTCATCTTGTCTCAGATGGCAGTTCTCTCGGGAAGGAATTATCTCTGAGTATTTTCAAGTGGCACAAAGCATAATGCAATTAATCACATTTTGTTCAATAATATAAATTAGGAAAGCAGCAACAAACATCCTGGAAGTTTAACAGTTTCTGTGTCCTGGAAGAGTTGGCCTGAAAACCTTCCTGTGACCCTTGGAGAAGCTTTGGTGCATGGTGCATTCACCCAATCCTACATCCAACAAAAAAATACCCAATTCCATTGCACATTTATGGCCACATTTTAGTAACACACAGAGAAACTTGCAGCAAAATAACAAAGAAAGCAATTCAGGTGGGCGCATCTGAGTAGAGGAAAAATACACACAGTAGGTCTGAAAAGAGACAATTAATTGAGGGAACAAACTGTAGAGAAATCAATGCAGGTCCACCCCTGAGATGTGTCATTCAGACTCTGATTCTGCCTTTGTCATGGTGTCACTGGTAACCACCAGGTGCCCCAGGGATGTATTCAGCATAATTCAACCAGCCTGTTGCCCTCAACAAGTGAGGTTAGATGTTAGAATTATTTTATAGAGGATGAAAAAAAAACTCCACCTGTTCTCCAGGTATATAAAAAGAGAATGTTCCATCAGCACCTTCCTCCTGCTCTGGGAAAATTAGCAGTTACAGAAGTTGATAAAACAAGCAGACTATCAATTGTGTCTTAATTTCTTTTCTCTGGAATAAAAAGCGAATCAATGCACAATTAACAAAAAATATGCTGTAATAAAAAATACTCTTTTCAGTGCTGGGAAATATCGAAGTGCAATTTTCCTTCTGGAAAAGAGTCAAAGACCTCTTAACTTCCAGCAAAAGCAACACGATTTTATGGTCCCCTTCTTCCTTCTGAGCTGCTCCTGTGGTGACTGTTCTGGGTAGTCTGTGCTGGTACAGCAGGTTCACTTCTCTCTTCTCTAGCCATATTTTTCTTCTTGCTATCAACATCATAAAGTCAGACAATGGTTTGGGTTGGAAAGGACCTTAAAAACCATCCAGTTCCACCCCTGCCATGAGCAGGGACACCTTCCACTAGACCAAGTTTCTTAAGGCCCCATCCACCAGCCTTGGACATTTATTCAACATTTTCAGACTCAGCTTCCCAGGAAATCCATCTGATATTGGTAAACCTGAGATTTTTTTTTTCATCCCATTCCTCTCCCCAACAGCTGCTGAATTCTTGGGCTAATTTCAGGTAACTCTTGACAAACACAGGAAGCTGGAGGAGAGTCTCATGCAGAGAAGTGGCTGTTGCATGTCAGCTTTTATTAGATAATAAGGAGCCCACGTCTGAGAGGTACAATCAGAAAGGTATTTTGGATGCTCACAACTGAAAGGAAAGCTTTGATCATATCCTGGGTCAATCAAGAGAGACTAATCCAGGGGATTTCACTGATCAAACAGGTTTGGGCTTGCAGTATCATCCTTTACCCCTAAGAAAGGTGCAGCTGCTGCCAGATTAAGAAAATCAAAGACTGATTCGTGTTGCCATCAAAAGGGACAGTGCCAATTCCTCTGGCATCCCTGGTGATGTGTTCACACAGCCTCCCACGAGCCACCTCTGGCAGGTGTGGTCACACACAATGACTGCTCCCCTCCCTGATCCAGAAAAACCACAGCAGAAAGCCACAAATTCTGCAAAAGAAGAGGCAGAGGGAAAGATGATCCCATCTGTACTCACATCCATGAAGGGAATGCTGTGCCTGTGGCTTGGCGGGCAGCAATTTAAGCCAAATGTAAAGTCACAAACTGGCAGTTTCCTGAGAGCCCTGGACAACCATTGGTCCCCTTTTCCCTAAAACCATGGATTTAGAAAGCCATGTGCACACACACTGGGAAAATTGTTGGAATTAATGCATGAAGGTGGAGCTGGTACAGAAGGAGCATTAATATGATCATGGGACCAGTGGTGTTTTCATTCCATACCTTCTCTGACTTCTTCCCATTTACTCAACTCCCTCTCTGCAGTTTTCCTGTGCTGATACCTGGGGAGAAATTACCTTTGTGCAGGATTCAGCACCCAAGGAAGGTCTCTGCCAGCTTTCCCACCCCATGGGCACCACGAAAACCTCATGGCCACAGCAAACATCCCTGATGCTTCAGTTGTTGTGAGGTGCCCTGCAGTGTAAGGAAGGCCCTCATGGTGTGTTAAGGGATGGCTTGGAAAAATGATTGTTGACTGAGAGGAAACATGAGGAGCCAAAAGATGCTGAATAAGGTAATAATAATTTAAACTCCCTTCTAAAACAAGGAGCCCACCACAAACCCCAAGAGAGACTATTTCATGCTGAGCTGTGGAAGCTCTTTGCTGGATGCTGCTGCTGGTCCTTGCATGGATTTAAGAAAAGTTTGGATAAACTCACAGGGGAAAAATCCACATTGTGCTGCCTGGTACCATCACCCCAGCTCTTGTTCAGGAGGTCTCTGAGCTCTGCCCAGCTTGGGGTGGCCCAGGGATGCATTTTCAGTGCATTTACTCAGCTCTTGCCCTCCCCTTGACATCTGCTTTGGCCGCTCAGGGCTGCCCTGTCCTTTGCTCCAATCCATCACTCCAGTTGTGCCATCCCAGGGAAAAGCTCTTGCCCAGATGTCTGAGGGATCCCACAGTGGGAACTGGCTGATTTTCTGCCCCCACCTCACTTTGGGCTGCTCCCTTCCCCTTGGCAGCCTCCCCCCCTCTCTCCCCTCTCCTCAGGACTCTCTTTTCTGAGCCAGATGTGAAACTTCAGCCCCTCCTGAAGCCCCTGCCTTCTCCTTCCCTTCCCTTCCCTTCCCTTCCCTTCCCT
>JAYDZK010000113.1:149590797-149606801 GCA_034509185.1 Euphonia xanthogaster | reverse complement strand
CCTCCGATCTCCTTCCCTTCCCTTCCCTTCCCTTCCCTTCCCTTCCCTTCCCTTCCCTTCCCTCCCAACTTTCCCTGCTCCTGTCCTGTTTTCCACAGCAGGCAGCCCACACCAGCAGAGAGATGCCAAACAAAGGGGCTGACGTTATGCTCCTTGCCCACCAGCTCCTCCAAGTTCTGCCAGAACTTTGGAATTAGAGCTGCTGGGATTTTGAAATTCCCTTTTAAAACCATGCCTGGAATTTGCTGAACAATTGTCATTAACAGGGAAGGATCTTGGTCTCTATTTAAGAGAATCAGAATGGAGAATGTTGAAATTCAGAGTGGGGCTGTCTCCCCCCTCCTTTTTTACCCTCTTTTTGTCCCTTTTCCTGCAGCTGGTGGGGCTTTCTCAGCCTAGGAAGGGGCAGAAGGAAGATCCATGTGAGGATGCAGCTAAACCTGCCCCACACACCTTGTGCCCACCAGCAGCTCCCCCACACCCCACAAAATGACAAAGGAACCTTGATTACTGACTCACCACGCCAGCTGAAGGAGAGGGGAGGGAGGAAAATAATGCATTTATAATAGTGGGCTCTGAGCCTGCTGGGAGATTGGCTGGCATTTCAGCAGCTGAGGGGGCTGCCCCGTGCCTGAGCTGTCACACTGACTCACCTGCCACAGCAGCAGCTCTCAAAGGCACCTCGGCAGGAGTGGGAGAGGGAGAGGCAGGGCAGGGAGGAAGATGCACCTGCCACAGACCTGCAGAAGGAGGGTCTCTGCTCCCTCCCCTCCCAGTTCCACCCCAGACATGCACATGTGCCTCTCGGGTGTCCCTCTCTCTCCTTCATTCGGAAGCAGGACAAAAAAATCTTGTTGCTTCCCAGCCCCCCTCAGCACCCCATCCATGTTTGTCACAGGATAATGTGGCACTGAGGAAGTTCAAAGGTGAGAAAGACAATTGTTGTGTCTCACCTGCTGGCTCACTTCACCAAAATGTCACCTTTTTTCTTTTCCTTTTCTATACAGGAGCCCGCAGAACTGTTTTTTTCTGGGTGCTGGACCCAGCCTTGGTACAGGAGCAATCTCCCCTCAGCAGGGACTGGCCATGACCATCCCTGCTGAGTCAGTGCAGCCCCTTGCCCTGAATACAGAGTCAGGAGACAAATTCTGAGTTTCTGCAGGACAAACTGCCTTTCCAATATTCATAAGTGATTCCAGCACTCTATGGATAATATCAGCGTTCATTTTCATACCAACTACCTTTTCTCTTTGGGAATTTCTCCGGTGTTTTAGGACCATGGGGTGAGTTCCACTTCCTGTCTTGGGTGCTGCCCACTCTTTCTACCATCCTACTCCTCTTTTCTTTTTCCCTTGAATAATTTTCATGCCATATCAGGCCGTCCCAGCCCATTTCCATGGATTAATCCCTACATCCTTGCTAATTCCTCCTGCTTTTGCATGTCCCCTGTATGAAAAAAAGACACCAGAGTATCTGCCTTTGCATTAACAAATCATCAGAAAATAAATGGGAAAATGGGGAATGCTCCTATGTTTTTTCACCACTTTATTTCATGAGCAGGTACCTTCTGCATTAAAACTTTATCCACTGCTCAGAGCCCAATCCACTCACTTCACCACTAATGGCATCCTCAAAGGGTTCAGTCTCTGCTCTGAAGGTGTGTGAGTGCATCCTTGAGTGGAAAGGGAGAGCTTTGATATGGGGTTATCAAGAAATCAGTAAAGAAGGATGAGGAAAAATGCCTCTAGGTCTGGGACCAGGGAAAGGAACATCAGTGGTGCAGAGGGGTGGTGGCTAAGAGGTAATTAGCAGGAAAATGCGGTTGATAACCAGGATGGTCTTTTGGATTCCATCACCTGACTGATTAAAGCACCTTGGAATGCAGAGCCCAGCCTCACAATGAGGTTCCTGCATGTGCTTGCAGCTCCCAAATGCTTCCAGATTAATAAGAATTCTGAATGGCAATTGGTAACTGTACACTGTAATAAACTTCCTCTCATTTCCAGTCCTCCTACAAGCCAGAAAGCATTAGAGTCCCTAGAACATTATTATTCAGGACATTAAACCCTCAAATAAAAAATCTAACAGTGTACAGGCTGCAAAGCACAGGACTTCCATCCAATGCAAAAAAAAAAAAAAAAAACACCTCAGTGAGAGAGGAAAGGAAAGAAAACACTAATTCCAGGGAATTTTGTTCCTCCTTCCAATACTGTAAGCACATGGGTGAAGCTTTTTACTTTCTCCCTGCACAGAGCACTCCAGTGTTTCATTTCTAGCCTGAGGCCTTGTTTGCTGCCTGGCTTCTGAATCACACTTGACTGGCACAAATGTGATTGGGAAAGCTCGCAGTTGGTTCACTCCTGGCAAAACAAAAAGAAACAAAAAGGAAAAATAAAACAGGGGAAAAACACACTCAACCCCAAGGAAAGAAAGGAGGGAACACCACAAAGGAGTTTAAAAGTTTGGGGAAATGTTGGTAGCTCTATCTTCACTTCCAAGAGTTGCTCCTTTCAAATCCAATCAATGCTGAGCTGGGAGTAACTCCCCATTGATGTGCACACTGCACTGAGTTATTTAATTTCAGCTTGTACTGGAAAATCATTTCAGCGGTGTCTCCTGGTGACTGGTGCTGTTCCTTCCACCTCTGATGCACTGGGTGTGGCTGGGAAGCTCTGCACAGGGCAGAGAATGGAATTAAAAACATTGGCAAAAAGTCAAAGTAGAGAGAAACCCTTCAAAAAGAGAGAGTGGGGGAAGATGAGGAAGCCACATGGCAAGGGGAGGAAGAAGTTGGTTTTGTGCTGGGAGGTGTGGTTTAATGTCCAGAACTCAGCTGGTTTGCACTTGGGTCTTATTTTTCTGGCTATTTTCTACAGTTGTTGGTGTCTTTGGTTTGCTGGATGGTGGCTTGAACACTTTCCTCTCCAGGCTCTGCTTTCATCTTCCCAAACTGAGAAGATGGGAGCTGCCCATACTCTCCTGTGCCAGCTCCAGGGTTTTTATCAGAGGCCAATATCCCCACGTCGATATTGTAAATCCCTTCTCATCTATGAAAATTTATTTTTAGTGGAGGGAAGACCCTGGCTGGCAATAGAACAGTTCCCTTTGCTCAGCTCTTCACACCAACAGCCAAATTTGATCAGCAGAGCTGCACTCTTCTTCAGGGAGTCACAGATCAGGCGTTTTCCTGGTGTGGTACCAAGCTGGTCAGAAAGGAAGAGTGGCACACATGGAAGTGGGGTGGTTTTGGGAGTCATGGATTTATCTTCACTGCCTGGCTGGGTGCTTCTCCCACACCCTTACTCCAGCAAAACAACCTCCTGGCTTTGCTGCTATGCACTGTCCAGTGTGGGATTGTGGGAATCCATTCTGCATGGAAATTCTGGGAATTGACCTCCCAGCAGTTCAAGGGAGAGAGTTCAGCCCCCCTGCTCCACTCAGGTGAGACCCCACCTGCAGAGATGCCCCAGCCCTGGGACACAGCACAGGAAGGACAGGGAGATGTTAGAATCCAGGGGAGGCCACCAAGATGACCAGAGGAATGGAGAAGCTCTGCAGGCAGGGAAGGCTCAGAGAATTTGGGTTGCTCAGACCAGAGAAGAGGAGGCATCAGTGGCCTTGCAGAACCTGAAGGGAGCCTACAAAAATTTCTGGGAAGGCATTTTACAAAGATATGGAGTGACAGGGCAAGGGGGAATGGCTTCAAACTGAAAAAAGAATAGGCTTACTTTAGATATTAAGGAAGAAATTCTTGGCTGTGAGGGTGCTGAGGCCCTGGCAAAGGGTGCCCAGAGAAGCTGTGGCTGCTTCATCCCTGGAAGTGTCCAAGGCCATGCTGGGCATGGTTTTGAGCAACCTGGGATAGTGGAAGGTGTCCCTGGGCATGGTAGGGGGGGGACTGAGATGATCTTTAAGGTTCCTTCTAACCCAAACCATTCTATCATTCTCTGACATTCTTCAATAATCTGCTGAGCCTGGCAATGTGGATCCGCTGACTGACAGCTTTCCAAGGAGCCCTGCAAGCTGCAGGTTCATGGAAAGGTGGCAGGGAAGCAGAAATGCCTTTCCCTTCTCCTTTTCTCTGACCCAGGTTCTGAGTTGTGGGACCTAATTCTCACCTACTTTGGTGTCTATCCTTCTTTACAGACTTCTTTCAGCATGAATTGCTTCTTAGACTCTTTTACATTGACACATTTGAATTTATTCCACTGCATCTCCTCACATCCAGCATCATTTCAGTCTTTTCTGCCACCAGTTCTCAATTATGAGCCATCCCATCTACTTTTCTTCCTTTGCTCACTGGTTCAACCCTTTAGTGCTTGAGGCACTTTTTAAAAAAAAGTCATGAATATGTTAAGAACTGACTTTATAACTAAGATAATTAAAACCTCTACAGGTCCTGATTCTATTCCATCCTCTGTGCTATGCTTGACCTTCTACTTGCAGTTTTTTTACCTGGTTTGTAGTCCACACATTAGTGGAAATAAATCCAAACTTCCCTAAATTAATGCTTTGAGTAAGTTTGGTGAGACACAAAGGCTTTTTGACATTATCTGGGTCTGGATTAACCCTTAATGAAGGAGAAAAAATGTTCCTTAGAATAATTTGCTGGATTGCTGGTCCTCCTTCTCTTGATCTTTGTTGATAGGTGGATCTTGTGGTGTTTTATTTTTTTTCTGCTGGATTTTCAGCTGCTTCCAGAGGAAGCCCAGGGTAGGAATGAAGTGCCAGTCAGATTCCTCACCAGCTGGCCTGTGAATAATCAAAGCTTTAACCATGCATAACATTTTATAAGGATGTCCTGGATGAGCACAGCAACAAAAATTCCTCCAAGTCTCTCCCTTCCCAGCCCTCTCACCAAGAGGTCAATAAATCCATTTAGCCACCACAGCAGCAGCTCCCAAACCCCACAGAGGGACGCAAGGAGCTGACCTTCTCTCCTCTGCTGGTGTCAGAATCAGAGCAAGAAGTTCCTCTCCCACACACAGCACTCGACTCTCCACTTCTAATCCCACTGGGAATGCAGGCACAGCACATGCCCCCACATCCACTGCAGGCAGGCAGACACACCAGGCAGGATGCTGTTACCTAGGCAATGCTTATCACAAGTCTCTGGGAAAGGAGTCAGGGAAGAGGTGCAGGACAATGCAGGACTGGGGAGGGAGAAAATAAAGCCACAAAAGAGATCAAAACTGAGATATAAGGGCTGAAATGCTGTGATAGGGGCAGTAGCTGGGAGTGGGAGACTGGGTTTCAGAAATTTTTGGTGTTTTTTTTTTTTATTTTTGGGGTTTTGTGTTTGTTTTTGTTTTTTTGTTTTTTTCTTGTTGCTGTTTTGGTTTTTTTTTTTTTTTTAATTTGAAACACAGTTCTGAGACGGACAGAAATGCTTTGACTCTGATTTCTTACCAGCTGCCAGCCTGTAGGTTTGGGATCTAACCTTTGCTGGTCACACCCCCTGTGGTGTCATGGCTGGTCAAGATTTTGGACCAAGGCTTGTCCTTCATACAGCTGGGCCTGAGGAAAATCCATATGGAGGTGTTGCCTAAACCTCTTTTTTTTCCAGGTTTCCCCATTAAAAAAATGGCTTTTCTCTTGCTGGACTTCACCCCAGACTCTGTCTTTTTAAACCAGCCCCAAAGAGAGCAACAATGAGTTTATGGCACAACCCTCCCTAAAGAGAAATCCTTGTTAGAAAAGTGGATCCAATCAATACATGGATCACACAGGCATAACACAAGAGTGCAACTGCACTGCTAATGAGCTCATTTGGGAAGCCTCAAAGCCTTTCAGAGGCAACATCTGAACTGTTTTATAGTGTGTTTAAGAACAAATTCTTCCCTTTGAGGGTGGGGAGGACCTGGCACAGGTTGTCCAGAGAAGCTGTGGCTGTCCCATCCCTGGAAGTGTTCCAGGCCAGGCTGGACAAGGTTTTGAGCAATGTGGGACAGTGGAAGGTGGCAGGAGGTTGGAACTGGATGAGCTTTAAGGTCCCTTCTGCCCAGAACATTCTGTGATTGTGATTTCAGCCACAGCAAGACTGTTGAAGTGCCCTCTGCATGGAGCTTGGTGGGCATCATGTGAATGCAGGAGACTAAACAGGATGAAATCCTTCCCCTTCTTCTTGGAGCATTTGTGTATGATGCTTGGGAAAGTAAAAGGAAACATTGGGAAGTGGGGGAAGACAAAGCTCTGCTTGCAGGTTTTGTTGTCAGTTGTTTTCAAACCAACAAGAAAGGAAATGTGGAAAAGAGGGCTTTAAAAAGAAAAGGAAAGAAACAGAAAACACCCCACACACACTTAAAAAAAATAAAATAAATACCTCCCCTCCCTGGCAGCTCAATATCACAGGGTAGGGAGTCATTTTCCTCGCTTGCAGCATTTCCTGTGTCCGCCTTCCCACTGGGTCTTTCTGGATTTGTGAAAGGGAAAGGATGTTGTGTACAAAAGGGACCAAGCTGCCTGGGTGGAAAAGCGATGGGAGAGGACCAAAGAGAGGGAAAAAGGAGTCAGGAATAATAAAGAACACACAAACATTTTGTGCAAAGCAGAGGGGTTTGGACCACTTAAGCAATTAAGCCTCTTGTTGGATTGTTTATTCTCGCCCAAAAGAAGAATTGCTGATTGGTGACCAAAACAGCATTTTGATGGTTACCAAGGGGGTGGAAAGAGGGAGGTGGGGTAGGAATGAGGCATTTTCTGTGAGTGGCTTTGAGGGAGATTCAGTATGGCAGGAAAAGAGAGGCCTTGTTAACACAGCACTGGGGTGGTCCTTGTGACGGACAAACCAGACAGGAACCCTTGGCATGGCTCAGCACCACCCCAGCTTTGCTGTGCAGTAAGGCAGGAATCCTCCAAAGGAGGAGGGAGCTCCTCCAAATCCTCCAAAGAGCTTGGAGAGAGCACTGGGATCCTTCCTGGATTTAAAGTGAGCGCAGACCAGCTTGCAGCCTGAGAGATGGGGGGAGTAAGAAGTTGTTTAAAGTCAGGAGTTCTGCTACAATCAGGGTCTACTCAACCAGGGTTCACCTCACCCTTATCTTCCAAAAAGCAGTGGTGGATGCAACAGCAGTGGCACTGAAGCACAGGGGTTGGGTTGGTTGAGTTGAACCAGGCTTCTGCCATATCCAGCAGTCACAGTTTCCAAGATGTCCACAAATCCCCAGATTCAATCCCAAAGAACAGGCTGGAAGGTTCCTAAAAGTGGTGCTAGAAGAGGTTACCCTGTTAGCATGATGTGGCTTGCAGAGGCGTTTTGTCCCCAGGGAATCCAGCAGTGTGGAAAAAGGTCTCTGTACTGAGTTTAGGTTCTAACCCATGTCCCTTCCATGTTTTGATGAAAAACTTTATTTCTATTTAACTCCAGCACACCAAAATGAGGAGCAACAGTGCATGATTGTAGAAATAAACGTATACTTGGATGGACATTTCTTTCCACCTTGGATTTACTTCTTGAAGATTTCTTCCAGGGAAGCTGCACTGTATGTAGCTAATCTAGGTAAAAACCAGACTTTTCCAGGCAAAGCTCAGGAACTGCCCTAAGAAATGGTGGAGTCACCATTTTTGGGGGGGCTTAAAAGAAATGTACATGGGGATATGGTTTAGTGATGGCTTGGCAGGGCTGGGTTAATGGTTGGACTCAATGCATTAATGATCTTTTCCAACCTAAATGGTCCTATGATTCCATGATTCCATGACTATGTGACTATGATTCAAGGATTACATGAACAGCTCACCAGCAAACACCATGAATTCCTGCCTAGAATATCACCCATTTCTGTGAGATGGAAATGTTTGCTGGAGCTTTCAGTCTCAAAATGCATTTCCATACCATGCCTTTTAGACAGCGATGATTTAAGAACTTCTATTCTCTGCCATGAGTCACTTTGCAAAGAAAACTCTGGCAAAATCTGAAAACCTTAATTTCAATTTGAGCTTTGGAGCCTGGTTGTCCTTATCTCCCCCTGCAGTCCATGGAAGAGAGAGGCATGCAGGGACCTGCTCTTGTTTAGGCAGGAATTTGGGTAGGTGGGAAGCATCCAGTCTATATGAGGATGTCCAGTTATCTCTGATTTTAGCACAGGTGCCAACCTCAAATGACCTGAATCAAGGCCAGCTCATTGGATTATGTTTGCACTGACTTCTGTGTGCTACACAGATGAAACACCCAGAACAGGGCAGGAGAAGCAGCAATGAGCTCAAATAACTCGTTCTAAAAAGCTTCTCCACAGTCCTTTACCTTGATGCATTCCTGCTGCCCTGACAAATCCTCTTCTCTGACTATTAATCATATTAAGGCAACCCAGAAGTTGCTATCCCACCACTAATCCTGGACTGCTTGCTCTTTGCTTTGCTTGCAGAGTCTTTAAAGAGCAGGAAGATGCTGCATCTATTCAAACACCTCCAACAAGAACTGTGAGTAAGCAGCCTTTGGTCCTTGCTGAGGGCTTTTGGAGAGCCAGTCTTTAAAAATGCAATTTATGGAGAGGGGTTTTGTGTTAGAACAGTCATTGCTGCTGAGCTCAGTCGAATGGGAAAGGAGGAAGCACAAGAAGAAAAATAATTACTCCAAAAACGAAGAAATATAGGGCAAATAATATCAGCCAACTTAAGGGACTAGTGAGTTGTCAAAGTGTTTGCATGTAAATGTTTGTGTCAGAAGCAAAATCTTAGAATGTTTGAGGAAGCACAATATGAGGTTTCTTCCTGGGCAGGGAATGTGTCTCTGCTTTTGGCAGGGCTTGGAGCTGGGTGATCTTTAATGCCCCTTGCAACCCAAACCATTCTGTGATTCTCACTGCCAACATCTGCCAGGCTTCCCAGGCAATCCTGGAAGAGTTTATAAAAGCAAGACGCAGGAGTACAAAACATTTACAAGGAGTAGGCCAAACTGCTGGATTTCAAGCTGATAGAAGCTGACAATTTGCAGACATAACAGGTAAATTAGTTACACCAGGAACATTTATCATAATCAGCCGTGGAGTGTGAGCAGTCCTCCAGGAGGAACAGCAAACAACCAAAGAAGGATGCTGTTGAACTTTTTTAAGTATTTCCAGAAAAACAGCTCCTAAGAAAAAAACCTAACAGACAGGGCCAGACAGAGACAGAACACAAAGAAACACTGAGACTGGATCTAAATATCAGCTCCATTTCTCTCACTAAAAAAGAGACTCCTAAAAGCAGGGAGGCTACCAAAGTCCCAAATGTGACTGTGACCAACAGCCCACAACATCCTTTTTAGCCAAAGTTTGTCTGGATCTGATCTGTTCCTTACAGATGATTATTATGTGGAAATTTCTAATTAATCCCTATGTGATTTTAAAAAAGCCCACAAAACAAAAACCATAGAAAACATCTTTTTTTCTTTCTCTATTTTGTCATCCTTTTAATCAGACATGAGTAAAAAAGGTGCTGCCATAAATTCCAAAGTTTTGACAGGAGATATTGGACCCTTAACTTTTGAAAGGAGCTTCAACTTCTGCATGGTGACACTGAAATATAAATTTAACTTCCAGCACGTGCCCATCACACTCCTCTGCCAAGGAGAACACACCTCAGACACCTGGAGTCTCCAGCCCTCCTGCTCTTCTTTCTCTGGCTGAAATCTCAGCTCACTAAGAAGATTGATTCGATGTACACATCTTTTTTTTTTTTTTGTTTTTTCCTTTCCTTTTTTTTTTTGCTGATGTTGTTTCATCCCTTGTCTCTAATGGGAATGTATTATCTTTAACTCTTCTCAGAGCACTCAAGATGACGGGAAAGCTGTTGAAAATAAATTAGACTAAAATAAACTCCAATTGGAAATGCTAAGTACTGCATGTTCCTGCTTTAGGAAAATGAAATACTTCATTCACATTCCTGAAACAGGACTTGAGACCATTTCAAGTGTTGTGACTTTTTATAAATCCTCCAAAAATAGTGAGCGAGTTTTATAAATTCTTACTTTTCTCATATGATAAGGAATGAATTCATTATTAACAGAGCTTTCCTCTCTATGCATTTAATCAGAGCTGGGCCTCATTAACTAAAATGAACACATATTACAAGTGATTTTTGTCAAGTGCCTTTTAGACTGGTCACCAGGGACTGCCTGAACACATCTATGCTGTAATTAATAATATCAAAATTGAAATGTTGTTGCACCTAACATACCTTTAAAGGTGAATTTGGCTTTCTGCTAAAAGCTGGGTTTAGTCTAATTTGGAAGAGAATCACAGATACAAGGATGGTTTGGGTTGCAAAGCACCTTAAAGACAGTCCAGGCCCATCCCCTGCCATGGGCAGGGACACCTTCCACTGTCCCAGGTTGCTCCAAGCCCTATCCAACCTGGCCTTGGACACTTCCAGGGATGGGGCATCCACAGCTTCATGAATTTTCCGGGGATTTCTATAATTTACAAACAGGTAGAGGGACAGACTGCATTGGGGAATCCAGAGGAGGAGTGGACTCCACCTTCCTTTGTGTTTCATTTATGGTCCCAAATTTATTTTGCTTAGAACTCCTGTTCCTCTTTTTTCCAAGGACTTTATCCATGTAGATTAAGCTCTGCAAAACACCCAAGTACAAGAAAATGACATACTGCAAGAACCCTTTCCTCGAGGAATAACCTTACAGAATGAGCTACAGGATTTTCAAGGGAAAAAACAGAGTATATGAGGGTGGAGTCCCCTGGGGGTACAGAGGTTACAGCGTCTCCCATTTGCCAAACATATTTTCTCCTCTTTCCCATCCATTTATCGTACCCCATTTGGTCCTCTTGAACCTTTAAGTAATTCCTCTCTCCCCTCCCTGTCTGCCTCACCTTAAAACTGATGGTCTGTCTTTCCAGGTCACACTCCTCTCCTGAACTGTTCTTCTCTAAGTTCCCCAGGTGGTCCTTGCAATCTCCATCCCTATTTATCCCTATTCCCTTTGTCCTTGTCCTGACTAAAAGGCCTGGGGGTGACCAACAGCTGCTGCAGCCTGAGACCTTGAAGTGAAAAGCTTTTAAAATAGAGCAGGGACATCTCATCTCTTTTGAGGTTGCCCCACAGGGGAATCAGGCAGGGAGTGGGGAAATGAGAGAGCAGAAAGAAGCTTCTCTCACAAAGATTCTTTGCCCTCTTACACCTTTTCCCTCTTATCCCTAAGGCTCCTCTACTCCTTTCTTACCAGACATAATGGGGAAGGGTAATGAGGTCGCTGTAGGGGCACTGTGTCCAGCCCCACAGTATTGGAATTATTACACCACAGCCTGATAACTTCTGCAGTAAGGTGAAGCATAATGCACACAGAGCAAATTCCTGCTGAGATTCTGCTGTGTCACTCAGTGCACTTGGCACAAACATGACCTGGGTCTGAGAACCCTGGGATGATTAAATTGCAATAAATACTACTGTGAAAAAAAGATGTTTGCACATGGTTTGAATCAGTTATGCTTTGGAATTGTTAAAAAGATATTAATGTCACCACTTATACCAGACCCTTACAGTATTGTGTTTAGATGCCCCTCCAAGTTTAAAAGGGTGATGAAGATGATTGTCCCAAGATTAGACAAGGAAAACTCTGCAGGCAACCCTGCAAATTATTTCGTTTGTATCTCATCACACAGCTTCTGTTGTGGTTCTCACAAGTTGCTCCCACCTAATCTTTTAAGTGACAAGCTCTGACCTTTGAGTTTCTGATAATCCCCATTTGTTTTGCTGATATCCAGCCAAACCTACCCAATTTTTCACTTTGGGCCAGCTGACAGAACTTGGGTTAGGCTGTGGCTGGGGAGTTCTCAGACCTGTCAAGTCCTTTATTGAATAAGAGACTCCTCCTCATGGTCCCACCTTGTGTTACCGAGCAGCCTGTCTGGTATAAAGCTCTGTCCCAGCACTGTCCTGCTCTGCCCTGAAGCCATCCTGAGCCTCCAAATGATGGTGCAGAGCCAGGGGGCAGCTCTGGGTGCAGCAGCTGGCAGGGCATGGTGCTCAGCAGAGACTTTCTAAATGCTCTTCCCTCCCCTGCTGCTGCTGAGATCCTCTCTGCATGCACAGCTGTGCCCTTCTGCCTTACCTGCAGGAGGGGAGTGGGATGGACAGCAGGGAATGATCAGACATCCCTGAACACACATTTTTTCCTCTGTGCCAGAGCTATGAAAAGCCCCAGTGGGCACTGCTGAGGGAGAACCCAACAGCTTGGCCAAAACCCCTCCCTTTCAGCCCCTCTGTGCAGCAATGCTTGCTATCCCTGCATCTCCCTTCCCTACAAAGAGCAGAGACAAGGCTGATAATGCAGGGCTGTCCCTTCAGCCCTCTGCCCATGGCTGTCCTCTTTTCTACTTTGTTTCCTGAAATCTCCTCTTCAGCTCTTCCCAGACCACTCATTATCAGTCAGAATAACAACCTTCGATTTTGGTGAGGCTCTGGCACAGGTTCCCAGAGAGGTTGTGGACTCCTCATCCCTGGAAGTGATCAAGGCCAGTCTGGATGGGGCTCTAAGTAAGCTGGAAGATGTCCCTGACCATGGCAGGATGCTGGAGCAAGATGACCTTTAAGGTCCTTTCTAAGCCAAACCATTCTATATTTGATGTTTTTGTGATTTTGCTCACAGTGCTCAAGCAGATCTGTCTCTCTCATGACTATTTTCAGTGGTGTTGTAGCAACGAAAATCTAGAGAGAAATTCTGATTCCCAGGAAAGGTAGCTCAACTCTGGGCACAGGACACAAACCCTTCCTTCCTATAATCTTTTTTTCCCCTGCCTTAGGTCACTGAAGGAGCCTCACATTTCATCAAGGCAAATCCTGAAGCCCTCAATTAATTTTTGAACAGTTTTTATCCAGTAGACTGGACTGTTTCCTTTAAAGACACATGAAAATTAATCTTCTCAACTGTCAACTTTGCACCTCTTTAGGAGCAGTGTGAATCAGAAGGAAAAAGAGACAAAAAAAAAGGACAGCAAATCTCTATTTCCAAAATAACACTCAGTGCTTTAATGGATTCATACACACAGCTCCAAAAACAAATGGTTGATTAAATTAAATCAGATTAAACAAACAAAAGAAACAAAGGGAAAGCGCAGATAAGAATTTGGCTCAGTGACTGGTATTATTAGGCAGGGAAAACCAGTTAATTTAAATTTTAAGAAGGATGCTCTTTGTCAGGGTGGTTCCATTTAAACAAATCTCTTCAGTCCATGACACATTGCCATATCTTCTCTTTGTGAAGCCAACAGGAAAATCAGTGTTATTTTGCCAGCCCTGTACTATGGAGAGTTTGGAATGTACTGACGTGAAGTTTTCCTACCAGGTAGAACACTCTGGGCAGGATTTATTTCTGCTTTAAAGCATTTCGTTCATGGGCAGCCCACCAAAGCCTGCTGAAGCCACCTGTATCTTGGTGTCCAAGGGTGTCCATGTTCCAGAGCCAGGGATCTATCCCAGCACCAGTTACCCAGCAGAGCTTTCACTGGAACCAGTGCAGGTCAGGGGACAGTCAGGAATAAAGTGAAGCACCATCTGAGTCATACAGACTCACTCAACCTTACAATTCCTATTTTTTTTTTTTTTCACTATTCCTGGTTTAGTAATGTATCTTTACCATTTTCACATGATGACTCTGGGGTTTTTTTCCCTCTTTTCTGGATGGAAACAGGGTCCAGCTGAAGGTTTTCATTGTATGTCCTTGATGATAATTTCTGGTTGGCAGTTCTGCCTTTTCCCCCTCAAACACTCAGCCATGGGGGAATGTTACCAGTGGCCCATTCTATTCTTTCTCCAGTTCATCAATATTAATTAAAAAGGAATCTATCAGCATTGATTAGGAAAATGCTCCCATTAGTTGCACAAATGAACAGCAAAGGAAAATCAGCAGGGACATCTCTGTGGAGAGGATGCCACAGTCAACACAGGGCTCAGCTCTGAGAAGGGAACAATGAATGTTCTTGCTAATCAGCCACCCAAATATTCATAGCAGCAGAATTAAAAGAAGACAGATTTTCTACAGAATTGTGGGCACAATGTTTTGCAAACAGTCCTGCCACCACATCCCCAGCTTTCCTCTCATGTACAGAATCCTCTCCTCCTACTGAGATACAAGAAGGACCTTCCAAGTCCCAGGTCTGGCAAAGCATCAGCTTTTCAGATCCCTACATCTCCAGGCCTCCACAATCCTCAGACGCCCCAAATCCCTCCAGCTCATCCTCAGAGCCCCTGAACGCCCATCCACACTGTCTCCAGTGCCTCTCAGGTACCCTCATGATGAGTTTTTAAGGAAGCAGAAGAAGCAGCAACAGACACATAGTGACTGATGTGGCACCAGGGCAAGAGGAATGGGTCATTCTGATTTTCATGCCAAGGCTAACAGATGAAGTCTTCTGTTCATTTCTAAGAGCAAATTATTGGGGATTTGAGTAATTCTTTCAGTCTCATTGAAACTGGCAAGCAGACAGAAACAGTTCTAGGAGGGGGAAGCAAGACTGACAGTCAGCAAAGACAGACAGACAGTTGCAGTGTGATCATGTTAAAAATGAAAATCAAGGTAAAAACCCATTTCTGAAATGTATCCAGAGGTTTAGGTACCTGTCACTCCATCCTGAAGTGCAGTTGAATGGTTTTGAATCAGTTAAAACTCCAGTGGGATTGGTTGGTGTGATCCCTCCAGCTTCAGGCAGTGACATGTGCAGCCCACTCCCACAGAAGGATCCTCTTAGCAAATCTCAGGGGAAAGGAGGGATTAAAACAAAAGCAGCATTTCAAAGCTGGAAATCTTTCAGGTGGCCATTGGTTCTGCTCACCCAATGGTAGCATTTTTTGTGGTGTCATATGAAAGAGGCCAGTCCAAGATGTCACATGCTCTCTGCTCTGGAGTCATTCCTGGCTGAGCTATCTGAGGTCCCAGATCCAGATAAACATGTGATCAGCATTCCAGAAAACCTGGGGGTGAAAACTGTCCTCCTGAATAGAGCTGTCAGGAACACCTCAGGAAATACAAGGCCAAATGCAAAGTTCTGTACCCAGGGCAAACCTCAGTATCAACACAGACTGAAAATGAATTGCTTGAGAGCAGCCCTGGAAAAAAAGGATTTGGGGACACTGGTGGATGAAGCACTGGACATGAGTTGGCAATGTGATATTTCAGTCTAGAAAGAAAATTGTAACCTGGATTGCATCAAAAGCAACATGGGCAGCAGGTTGAGAGAGGGAATTCTGCCCTTCTACCCACCCAGGAGTGCTGCATTCCAAAATAAAAGAGATGTGGAGCTGTTGGAGTGAGTCCAGATGAGGCCACAAATGTGATCAGAGGGATGGAGCATCTCTTATATGGAGACAGGCTGAGAGAGCTGGGATTGTTCAGCCTGGAGAAGAGAAGGTGGCAGGGAAAATTTAGACCCCTTCAAGTGCCTAAAGGGGCTCCAAGAGAGCTGGAGAGGGATATGCAGGGATATGACAAAGGCTTTCTACTGGAGGAGCATAGGTTTAGATTATCAAATATTAGGAATAAATTATTGACTGTGAGGGTGGTGAGGCCCTGGTACAGATTGCCCAGAGCAGCTGTGGCTGCCCCATCCCTGGAAGTGTCCAAGGCCAGGTTGGATGGGGTTAGGAACAACCTAGGATAGTGGGAGATGTCCGTGCTTATGTCATGTAAGTTGGACAAGATAATCTTTGAAGGTCCCTTCCAACCCAAACCACTCAACCTTTCAATGTGAGTGAGTCACCTCATGTTCCCCATGCAGGACTTGGAGTGTGGGGACAAATTGTTCCTACAGCTGCCTGTAACAGCACAGGTCACTGATGAACTTCCACAGAATCCCTGTTGCCTGCATGAGGAGCCTTGACCTCTCACTCATCGACAGACCCACATCCCAAGCACATAATATGGGATTTTATCACCTCTGCATGGACATGGTCAAACTCTTCAAACACTGGTGATAACCCAGAAAAGAGCAGGTCCTCTGTAGGTTCTCTGTCACCTCTGTCACCCCTGTGCAGATCCCTTGGACGCCCTGGGAACTCCCAGAGTGCAAAACTTCCACTCA
>JAYDZK010000113.1:149484127-149580312 GCA_034509185.1 Euphonia xanthogaster | reverse complement strand
TTTTTCTTTTAATTTTCCTTTATTTTGTTTTAGTTTTCATTTTTTTTCCTCCTTTTCCCCTTTTTTTTGGGTTCCATTTTCCTTTTTTTGTTTTAAGCATTTACAAAGTTATTCCATTTTAGAAAGTGATCTATGTTAGCTCATCAGCTGTCTGCCCACATGGCTGAATACCTGCTTACCTGATTTCTCCTCCCACTCTTGGGTTGACTCTTGCTGCCCAGCTCCCTGCCTGAAGGCAAAAATGTAAATGACAAAAATTGTGGAGTTTGGCAAGTAAGGACCATCACTTCAATTTTTGCTGATAGACAAACAATGCTTTTGTTGCAAAAATAGGTGTGAGAAATGGTCACATGAAAATTTTGATGTTAAAAATACCAAATATTTTTATTAGCAAATCATCCCAGGTAAGTTTTTCCCCCATTGCATGGATCACAGGGAAGGACTTATCCTCTGGGCAGAGGCAATTGCAGGATTGGCTGAGATTTGACTTAGATTTAGACTTAAAAAATTAGATTTAGAGATAGAAGATGCAGGAGTTGAATCTGAGCATGGGCATGAGTGTGGCTGAGCACTCACAGTCCCCTCTTGGTGTCCACTGATGGCTCCACCCCGGGCACAGCTGTGTCAAGTATTTTGATATGATGATCCCCATTCTGTGATTTTGACCCCACGTGATCCACAAACTCATAGTCAGAAATTTGGAAATGTAGGGACCAGTGAGGTGTAGAGTGAAAACAAACTCTGATCAAAGTAATGCTGGTAGAGCAATATTAGTGAGTGGCAGAGACCTGCAGCTCTAGAAAGTCATCATGCAATAAATAGTGACACTCTGCTTTTGGCCTTTCTTGATCCCACAACAACCATGAAATGTGCTCAGCTGAAATATTTAACACTTTACTTGTGGATGGGATGATGCCCAAACCCAGGGAAAGCAGATGCTGTGGAAGGTGAACACTCTTCAAATTCCACTTACGGCTTCACACTTCCCTCCCTTGTATTCTTGTCACATTTTCCTTCTTATCTCTAGGTCAAATATTAATATGAAACAATAAAGACAGAGGTAACTTCCTATTGATCTGGAAAATAAAGTGGGAGACACAAAGTGGAGAGAACAAAAAGCCCTGCTGCAGTCCTTTGAAAATTAACTCAGAATCTGTGTTTGGACCTTCTCCTGCAGGTTGTGCCAAAGGAGGAAGCTGAAAGGAGAAGAAAGATGTGCAAAAGCAACTTTAAATATGTTTTTGTCCCAGATCCAAAAGGATGAAGACACCAAAAAGAAGGAGATTCATCTCGAAGCCTTCCTGGAGATTGATGGAAGCAATCTTTTTTTAACACAAGGAAAGCACTTGGATTTGATCAGTGGCAACTTAGAGATCACCAAACTGAATCAAATCCCTTCAATTTTTGTGATTCTGACTTCCTTCTCCTCCACCTGCTCCCATTTCTGATTCCCAGGAGAAGCCCACCAGAAGCCCACCATGTTCCCTGGAGGGGAACATGACCTGAATTGTGAGATTGGGTTGCAAAAACTCCACCCAGAGGGGAAGGCTCAGAATTCTGAGCTTGTAAATTTACTCCCTGAGAGGAGGGAAAACCTTGGTGAAGGGTATGGAGAGCTTTTGGAGAGCTTTTTACAGCCTGTAGCTTTCTATGGACTCCTGCCACACACATCTATGGCTCCACCTCAATGAACAGCATCATTTAAAAACTCAAGTTCAGTGGTTTTTTAGTCCATAAGGGATGAAATTTAGCATTGACTTCCATTAACTTCCAGGGAGCTATACAAATTGTGCCAGCTGAGAGATCTCAGCCCTCAATTGTCCATTAGCCCCCTAACCCAAGTATGAAAATATTCCTATATCAGACCCACTGCCATCTCACTCCTCATCTGCCCTTCTTTTATGTGACACCACCTCCACCATGATGGATTTACACTGTTGTGCCAGAGGAAAAAAAAAAAAATCATCCCTCTACTTGAAAAACAGGACTTGTTTTCTCTCCTGCTTTTCTTTCCCTCAAAGCCCCAATGCTATCCTGGCATTCTGAACTGAAGATCATAAAAACCAGTTCAGGTGTAGGGCACATGAGGAAAAGACAGCAAACCTGCAGAGTATCAAAGAGGTCATTTCTCACAGAAGCATCCACAGAAATGAGAAATAATGAGCTGACACCTCCTAAACAGCTTTTCAGAATGCAAAGCATTGGGCAGCTGGTCAGGTGGAGAAAAAGAAATAACCAACCAACCCTCTTTCTTCCTATTTTTTTTTTCTCTTTCCTTTTATTTTTAGCCAGAGGATGTGTTTAGTCCAGGGTGAAAAAATCTGTCATGTTGGTGAGATTGTCCCCACGACAGCACCGCTCTGAAGAGGACAGCTACTCCAAATGGGTCACTTCTGCCATCAACCACAGGGTGAGCACAGCAGTGGCTGATTAACAGCGTGGGGTAAGAGCCATGTAGGACAAGGATGAGGCAGAAACCTTGCTCTGGAATGAAGCTGTGGGAGAAATGAGGGGGGCTAGGTTGTACTCTTCCAGGAGCTTGCAGCCACAGCTGCAGCAATGAGCCCTTGAGTTCACAGCTCTGGGTTGTTTTTGATCTGCTGCAATGCTGGGCATATCTGTGCCCTAAGATAGTCCAGGCTTAGGCTCACAGCTGAGTTCAGTTAGCCTCTGAGAGTGGCAGGTGTTAGAATAGAAAAGTGTCACCTGAACTGAGACTCCTCAGATAGAAGGGTGTCCCTGCAAAGGCCACTTACACTGGAGATTGTTTCAGCCATATCACAGCTGAGAGAGGAGTATCCACACCCACCAGTTTTAGATTTTTGCCTCTATCATAGAACCATAGAATGGTTTGGGTTGGACAAAATCCTCTTATTCCAATCCTTCCACTAGATCAGGTTGCTCCAAGCCCTGTCCATCCTGGGTTTGAACTCTTCCAGGGATGGGGCATCCACAAATTCTCTGGGGAACCTGTTTCAGTTTCTCACCACCCTTTACTGACCTGAATCAACAGATTTTCACAGTCTGCTTCTACACCTGACAGTGAGAAAGTGTAGGTGGGATTTGTCCTGCCTGTCTTCAGATGTCTATGTCTGCGTGGGATTTCTGGCTTCCTGTAAAAGCGGATGTCAAGTCACCAGAGTCAGTAATGTCACAGGTCTGCTTGTGCTCAGAGAGATTTCCAAATTTTGGTAGAAAAATCATGCCCTGAACTTGTCTCAGTGAAGAGAACCTGGGGTGACTTGTTCAGATGGAGACACCTGTACTGAAGGTATCCATGCAGGTCAAATAGATTTCACCTAGAGGTGAGTATTTGGTGAAGGTTTCTGGCTTGGATGTACTTTATTGGAGTTCACTCCAATGACTCCAGAGAAAACCTTGTGTGATCAGTCGGCTTCCTGTTTTGACCACAGGACTGTCATGCAGACATCAGTCAAAAATCAGAGCTCTTCTCACATCTGGTCTAGCACAGGCCATCAAAAACCTGCCAATAATGATTTTACTGGGAAAAATTATCACAGATCTCTCTTTGCAAATTGAAATGATTGTACTGCCTAAATTGCAAGGCATCTGCCACAGCACCTTAAAAGCTTCCAGACTCAGAAATCTGAAAGGGAAGACTTTTCCTCCTGAAATTAAGCTTTTTCTTTTTTCCTTAACGAGACATGCAATTTATTCCAGTATGACCCAACTACTCACCACACAAATGAGTAAGAGAGGAGTAAATATAATCATTCAAATGTAACTTTATGTAGATCAGTAAAAGAAAACCAAAGGAGAGATCCAATAGAAAATTAAACTCTGAAATTTGAAGTCTCATATGAATCTTGAGGTATCCTGGGACTAGATCTGCATGGATGGAGAGGATGATTTCAACTTGCAGCCTTTATTTAGAACTGAGCACTGATGTCCAGCCAGCGAGATGTGGATTCATGTTTACAAGCCGCCTGGCAAATACTTACGCACCTCCCACAAAAACCCTCTAATTAAATGTTAATTAAATGCAACACATTAGGCTTAGCAGACTCTCTGCTGCTGAGTTATATACATACACTGCAGACACTCTAATGAAATACTCGACTTTGATTTACGAACATGAATGCAGCTATAACTGGGGCTCGCGCTGGTATCTAATTTTGCACAGAACAAAGGAGGCTGCCTTGCCTCTGCTAATGGCTCCAGCTTTTTAATGAATACTTCCAGCCATGATGTGATTATACAATGACTTACAGGCAGGGAAGAGACACAAGCAGAGAAATGCTTTGCATGGAGGGGACCTCCTCTCCTGGCAGTGGGGAAGGATTTTGCCAGGTCTCCAGCTGCAAACGCCCTTCAAGCCACCACAGTAATCTCATTTCAGCCTTCATTGCTCTCGCTGCCATCACAAAGCCTTACTTGATCTGAAGGGATGGAAGCAGCAGGTGAGGCTCAGATTGTGTCATGTCTGTTACAGTCAAGATGATGAAGGGCCACGGGTGAAAATCATCAAGAGAAAATTAGAGGTGTCACTTCAGGAGTGAACTCGTTTATGCGGATGGCTCCTGATAGAGCTTCTCAATGCTGTGTTCACTCGTTTCACATGCAAAATAATCAACACATTGCTAACCTTTATTCAGCTTCAGAGTAAGAAAATACCACAGAATCACAGAATTCTCTGGTGGAAGGGACACACAAGGATCATTGAGTCCAGATCTTAAGTGAATGGCCCATATGGGGTAAAACCTACAACTTTGGTACTGTCAGCACGGTGCTCTAACCAACCTAATTCTGGCCTGAGTATGGAGTTATCTCAAGTTTTCCTCCTTTTTATTTTTATTTTCCACCTGACCCCCTAAATTTCCAGTGCAGACACTGACTAGCAAATTTAGAAACAAATTCTTAAGTACTTCTTATTCTCAACAAGCAAGGTGCAGTCTGGCACACAGGACAACTGAAACTCTCTAGGATTCATAATATTGTTCTTTTTCTCCTTGGCTTTTAGGTAGAGTTCTCCTTTAGTGTCCAGAAATGGAGGCAGATCCTGTCATGCCATGTATTACAGCTCCTCAGTGATGGTCAGCACCTAGCACAGGGTATGAATCCATGTGGCATCCACAAAATACACTGGCAGAGGAACAGTATTTTTTCAGTTTCCCCAAAAACAGGAAAGTAGCTTCCTGCCAGGGAAACTTTCAGTAATCCTTCCCAAGGACCCTTCTTGGCTCTTGGGCAATGGCCCACCCAACAAAAATGCAGATTAAATTGTCCCATGAAATTCTGAGGCTCTGTAATGACCTCAGGCAGAGTTTGTGGTGCTTCCCTGATGTCAGTAGCTGGGTTGGAAACTTTTAATATTGGCTGAGATATCTCCTGCCTCCACTGTGACTGAGTTCTTTTTAAGCCCACATCTATTTCTCCTTAAAAATGGGTAGATCATGTCTCAATGTGAAGAAAATTATTCCTTCTCCAAGCAAACCCAGCAATACAGAAAGAGAAACTCGAAAACAACAGCCCTTGCTGAAGTGGCAGAAGGCTGAAGTCACTCGTGTTTGTAGTACTTTGAGATTCCCAGAATGGAAGACATGGCTGAAATGCACATTACTGTCTCAGGGACAAAAAAAAAGGAGAGATCAGATGAAATAATGATAAGAAAAGGCAAAATAAATGAGTTACTCGCCTCCCTGAGGGCAGGCTGTGCCGGTTTTATGAATGTGAGAACCTATTCTTGGCCTTGCACAGGCATCTGTGAAAAATGTGCCACTGTTTTATCCCTCTGTGTACCCTGCCAGAAGGAGTGAGCGCGGCGGAATTCACGCGCCTGACGCGTCCCGCAGGAAGGCGCGAGGGACTGACCACGTCCTTCTGGAGAGCTCCGTGTGCACCACAGCTGACTAAAGGACCAGCAAGGTCAGAGACTACCTTGGATTCAGTCCTAGAAAACCATCCAGGCGCACTAAATAAAACAGAAGCCAGTAGGCATCTGGGGAGAAGTGATCTTAATGCGTTTGGATCAGAGATGTCGCCAGCAGAAGGCTCAAGCAGCAAAGCTCGGGGCATAAAGACCATGGGAAACTTTACCTTAAACAGAGGTGCTTACCTGTGAGGAAATAAAAACAGATGCTGGAAACTCATTATTCCATATTGCTAAGTGGGAGCTTTCCTTTAGAAGTCCCAGACATGACGGAAGAGGCTGCTGTAGGACGAAGCCAGAAAAAATGGACATTCAGGCACTTTACTTGTTAGCACAGAGCTGCAGAAGATCTGAACACTCCATACCCATGGAGAAAAATTATTTTAAAGATATCAGAAAAACCTGCTGGAGACATCTTCTCCAGGATGGAGAAGGCTCACACCAGGCAGTGCCACTACTCTGAGTCCAGAGCGCAGAGAAATTTTAGCCCTCAGTCCCTATAAATAACTCACTTTCTTTTTGGCAAGACCAGGGGGAATTTTAAGGACTTGTATTCTTCAAGGGACACCATATGCTACTTTTGGCTCCAAAAGAAGTACAGAATGTAATTTTTTGGGCTCAAAAGGCACCTTAATTAGCTATAGTCACCCAGGAGTGGAACATACCATTGAACTCAACTGATAAACTACAAAGACCAAATAATGCTGGTGTTAACAAATTATGCTGTCTGTTGAGGAAATGGAATTCTTGTGTCAGCCTAGGCTTTGTGGGTTAAACTGTTCCTCAGCCACAGGAGCTGAAAACATTGAATGAAGTTGACATAGTTCCAATCTAAAACCTATGAATCCCGGAACTGTGCCTGTTTCAAAATATTCCTTGATTTTTGAGATTTATTTTATGGCCTGAATATTCAGAAATTCCATGAAGTTAAGGTACTGGTTTTGCCCCCTAAAAATCATTAGTTCTTTCCTTCTCTGCATGAAACAACTTGTAACTTTTTCCCTTTGAAAACATTATAATATAGCACAGGAACTCTGTCCTGGTTTTAGCCAGGGTAAGGTTAATTTCTTCTCAGTAGCTGTATCTCAGTAGCAGATTTTCCTTAAAAGACTTAAAGAGAGCAACACAGAATTTTAAAACAGGTTTTAAAACTGGCTTGTTCTCCTGTAGCCTGGACTGATCTACTTCCAGGGTGGAATGAACTGAGAGAAGCAATTAAGGGTGATAAAATCGAGTTAATTCTGATGAAACCCAAATGTTAAACATTGCAATGAAAGTAAATGCTGCTTATCTGTCTGTTGAGGGGGACAGTGAGAAGTTGAGCAGAAAACTACAAAACATGTAAGAAAATGGACAAGTGAGTTGTCCACTCTGAATGAATCATGTGAACAAATTAATGGCCACCAGGACTTCAGGTTGGCCACTATGAAGTTAATTTTATAGCAGCAGCAGTGACCCAAACACAAAAGTGATGAGTGTTGGATTAGGCTATCGGTGGCATGAGAGAACAGGGCAATGTGGATCTGTGGATCTGTGATCATGGTCTGGGATCCACAGGGAAGAGTAATCATCCCAGGGGGTGGAAGAAGATGTTTTTTAAGGTCCTTTCCAATGCAAAACCTTCTATGATTCTTCTCCATGAAGAAAGAAGTGTATTTCATAAAAGAGCAAACTCAAAACTTTGTATGAAGAGAAAGTCAGTGGTCCCATGGATGTAGGAGACATTAAAATCTGGTTTCTTGGGAAACGGCATCTCACCCTGTCTGTAGAGGATTATGCTAAAATTGTAGTTTGAATTCAACCCTACTGGATGTCAGACAGAAAAATTTTCTTAATGCCCAGCTGAAGGGAGCTGGAGGGAAATCACGCTTTGATGTCTGCAACAGTCAGGACCATTCTCCCAGTGGAACCAGTCTTCATCTCTTTACCTGGGAGTCCAACAATTTTCACCCAAGCTTGTGAGAATTTAATATTTTCCCTCTGTCAGATTTCACCTATATTAGCTACCAGACCCAAAAGTCATGAGTAAGGAACAAGAGACAGGCTTAAGTGTGCAGCATCAGCTGACTAAGTCCACAACTCATCAGTGCTGAGTTATGACACCCAGAGCTGCAGAGGTTGCCAAGCCAAGGGAGATGCACTGAGACAGAGCTCATATTTGGTAAAAGAAAAAATAAAATAGAAATATGTGTGTAAGTAGTCTGAAGTGCAGGGGATGATCAGAAAAGGAGATACGTTTGAAGAAGACACTCAACTGGGAGGAATGGCTGCTAGGAACGGGACAAGAAAGTCATGGGAATTTTTGTGGGTGTTAAAATTGTCTCCTGTTTTAAGGGAGTAACTAGTGGTCTGCTCTAACAATAACACACTGAATCTTTCATGTTGTCCACAATCAATTATGCCCAGAACTGGGATCACTTTAATAACAGAGGTGTCAGCTGCCTGCAGACAACCTGTGATTAGGCTTGGTTCCGTCACACCTACCCAGGAAATGGGCACCCATTAAACCTGCTGGTCTTGGCTCCTCCCTCAAGATCAGCACCTAGAGAGGTGACTCATCTTCCTCTCTCCCCACACCTGATCCCCCTCCCATTATAGTGGGATGAATCACCCTATGGAGGCATCATTCATGCCGTAATAGATATTGAGGAAATCTACTTCATTGTCTTAACAAATGGTACAATTCTTAGTTGGCTTAAAGTATAAATCCAGCCTAGAGCGTGTCTTGGTCGCTGCTGTGGCTTCTCTCCCTCTGGGGCATGAGTTTTCAGGGTTTATGAGATGGGATTTCTCCATCACAGCAGTATTCCAGGTGGCAGGAGCAGCCTCCAATTCAAAGAGACCCCCATCCCTGCAGGAACAACATAACTTTATCCAACTCCAGCTGAAAGCTCGCTGTCACGAATGATCAAATCTCTTTATATTGACAGGAAATCATTTAGAGCTGCAGGAAAGAAAAAGCCATCAACATTTTCCCTGTGAAAGCCACTGCTTGTTTTTCCAGTGGTTGCTGGTGTGTGTTATGTGAATATCAAACTTTGAGGAATGAGGGAAGACACAGATGACTTCATACACTCATCTTCACTGCAATTTGCTTATAATGTGCATGAATAAATTCCAATCAAATGACCTTGAGGAAAATATTAATAATATGATAATGGGTCATTTGCATACACTGCTGAAAATGTTGTCAATTCAAACAGAAGGGTTTGTCCAGAGCTCTATCAGCAAACAGAGAAACAGAACAAGTCACTCTGAGAATAACTCCTACATCAAACCCCCCAGCTCATATCTGAAAATATTGGTCACAAGCTTGACTTTTTGGTGAGATTTTTTGAATGCCAGATCACAGCAAGAAGCAATGGGGCTTGGGCATTTTAAAAATATTTAGCACGGTTCAGAGCTTGATTTCACTCTGTTTTCATGTTTTGTCTCCTAATGATTTCTTGCATGCTTCAGAATTTCCTAAACATCAGAGAAAATATTACCTGACTGTAAGAAATGACAAATTCATTTCAGTTGTGCATTCCTTAAAATCCACTTAAATTTTAATCTAATTTTATCACCAATGAGTTATACACAAAGAACAAAACACGAAACCAGCCTTGCCCACACAATTTTAGGTATTTTTACTGTACTGTACCTTTCCCTGAAATAGAGCTCTGATAATTTCTTTTAGATGATTTAGAAACTTGAAAATTTCATCTCAAGTTGAAAAAAAATCCATTCTGTGGACTTATCATTTTCATCTCCCTTTGTAGTGTAACTTTCCCCATGGTGATCACGTTTATTATGGGCATGGAAAGGACAGTCTCACACATGAAATATGTGCTTTGTGTGCTAAAAGGGTTCATTCTTCAAAGCTGGGAAAAATTTGAGAGAAATTGACATAAGTGTAGAGAGGAAATTGTGAATGAAAATTGAGAGTCTTTTAGGAATAATTTATTAGATGGCCCAAAGCCAAGCATCCGCAATCAAGACAGGATAACTTTGACTAAAAAGCCATTTGAATTTCCTGATAAAGTGAAAGCCTCAAGTAGAAGTATCTATATATAGGCCTGTTATCTTTGTGAGCATTTATTATGGCTATTTGCTTCTTTACTTCTTCTGTATATATTGGACTTTTTTTCATGCAGATGAAAAAAAATGCATTTATGTATCTTTTTTCGTAGAATCAGAGAATGGTTTAGGTTGGGAAAAAACCTCTAAGATCATTGAATCCAACTGTTAACTTAACACTGTCATCATCACTACTAAACTGTGTCCCTAGGTGCCACATCCATAAGTTTTTTGAGCTATGAGACCATGATTTCACCACTTCCCTGGGCAGACTGTTCCAATTCTTGACCCCTCTTCCAGTGAAGCAATTTTTCTAAATATCCAACCTGAACCTCCCTTGGTGCAACTTGAGGCCATTTCCTCTTGTCTTATCACTTGTTACATGGGACTTTGTTATCAGTTTGCTCAAAGTCTCAGCAAACCTGGCTCTGAATCCTTCCCATGATGGGGCATCCCCAGCTTCTCCAGGCAGCCTGGTCCACTGTCTCACCACGTTGCATTGTCCAAAGTTTCATCCACCAGTATCCTCACATTCTTCTCCTTAGGGCTGCTCTCAATCCATTCATCCCCCAGTCTTTATTGACAACACAAGTGCAGTACTTTGCACTTGAATTTTATGCCTTTTTTTTTCATTATTTACTTTACTTGGTATTTCTTAGAAATCCCAGATGGGAGGGCAAACAGGAAAGGACAAAGTTTTAAGAAAGAATAAGTAAGGTGGGAAAATCTCAAACTGTCTGAAAAGTGAGATAAGAATGAAGCCAAGACTGTGAAAGGCCAAAAATTTAACTTCCTCCAAGTAATACCATTATGGAATATCCTGAGCTGGAAGTGACCAACAAGGACCATCAAAATCCAACTCCTGACCCTGCACAAGACACCCCCAAAAGTTCCACCATGAGCCAACACTATCCAAACACTTCTTGAATTCTGTCAGACTTGGAGCTGTGAACTCTCTTTTCCCTGGAGAGCTGTACCAGTGCCTGACCACTCTCTGGGTGCAAAACCTTTTCCTGATATCCAGCCTAAACCTCCCCTGACACAACTTTAGGCCATTCCCTTGAGTCCTGTCACTGGTCACCAGAGAAAAGATCAGTGTCTCACCTCATGAGGATGTTGAAGACCACAATGAGGTCTCCCCTCAGTCTCGTCCTCTTCAGGCTGAACAACCCAAGTGACCTCAGCTGCTCCTACAGCCTTGAATAAACATTTTTCATTCTGTTTTAGGACATCTCAAAACTTGCAGAAATTTTCAGCCTTGGCAGTGTTAAGTTTCCACACACCTTGGGATCCCAGAGATGTTTCCAAAGGCAATTAGGGCAGAAGTCAGAAGGGGTTATGGCCACAGCTCTGGGTCATGGGGATGGAGAAGTCCTTTAGGACAACCTGGGCCCATTCCAGCAGCTTCATCCAGCCAAATGCCAAGAACAGGGAGCACGGGCTGCGCTCACGGAACAGAATGTGAATTTCCAGCTCACAGGGGTTGCAAACAGGAATTTTGGAGCTGAATGGCAACCAGCCATGACCTCCCAACACAACATTGTGGCAAGAGCAGCCTTTGGCTGGCTGACCAAGAGAAGTGAGTGGGAGTGAAAAGCAATTCTATATTTACAGAAAGAGTTGGTCAAGCTGGTATTGCTGAATTTGTGTCACTTTTTGGCTGATCTTTTTCAAAAGGTCACTGGAGGTTCTGGAAAATACTGCACTAGAAGTTAAGACAAAGAGAAAGCTTCCTTATCAAATGAGACATAAAGAGGTCATGCTATTTATTGAAAAAAATAATAAAAAAAGAAAAGCAGTGCCTAGGTTGTGGCACAGACCTACCTGCACCAGAGGAAATTGTGACTGTTGAAGCTTTTCAGTCTACCAGAGAAAGACAAAACAAATTCCACAAGCAGAAAACCGAAGGCAGAAAAATCCAAATTAGAGGAAAGACACACATTATTAACGGCGATTAATCACTGAAACAAACTATCCAGGGAGGAGAACAGAATCTCATCTCCTGATGTTTTCAGAGCAAATGTATTTGCTTTCTCAGGCAGGATGCTTTCAGTAAACATATGTTATTGATCTTGATACAGGAAGAACCAATGGAATTTAAGAAAGCATTCAAAAATGTGACTTAATGACCCTTATTCTCTTATCTCTTCTTCTAAAGATTTTATGAGTCTATGAATTGTACCTAATTAGCAATATTTAGTCATTACAGAGATAATGAGAACACCCTGCTTACATCAGAACCAAGACAATTTGCATAAAACACCTCCAAACAAGAAAAAAAGTCTGACAGACAAAAATTTACTATTAATTGACAATGGGAGGAGTGAAATAATCCTTTTCCTCTGCCCTATTGATCTTTATTCTCATTTTGTCTCAGGGAATTTGTTCTGGCCTGGAGATCTTTGGTCTGGGTGTTTCCATCCCTGTCATTTTCTTGCAAACCTTTTTAAAAAATTGATATTGTTTCTAAATTTAAAGTCTCCCCAGCTTGCTGTTTGTTGGAGAAGCTGAATCCAATGCCTGAGTTCCTCTTCAGTCTGAGTGTTCAACACTGCTTAAAACACCACTTAGGAGATGTCCCATATGGCCACCCAAAAGTAGTGGATATTCAGATGACTAAAGGAAGAGAGTCATAGATTGGTATTTGATAACAGAACGAATATTAAGGGCTGTCATATAATGTCTGTGCAGGAGTTGGTTTATGTTAACATGATCTCAGAGCGAATTACACAGTCCAAAATTATAGCATTACTGTGTTATTATTATTATGACATTATTAAAAAATGCCAAAATTAGCATTTTAAGCCATTTTCTTCCCTTAACTAGCTAATCTTCACCCAGAACAATGCCCTGTAACAAAATACAGTACAAAGTCTATCAGGCTGGGAACAGAACGATTCTGGGGGCTGGAACATTAATTAGGAGTAACAGGATTCTGATTTATTCTATTCCCATTCATCAACACAGCTTGGGTCTTCTTTTTCTGATCTGGTTTCTGTTGTTTACCTGCTTTTCTCTGGCTTGTTAGTAAAGCATCCAGGATTCCCAAGCAGTCTCCCACCTAAATACTGCCAGACTTTGAATGGGTTCATTTCCAAGAAGAGATGAAAGCAGCACAGTTGTTTCAAAATGGGCATAGGCCAAAACATTCAATGCTCACAGCCAACTGCTCATGAACTGTCTACACACCAAGAGTTATTGGCAGGCAGCGTATGGCAAATGTGCTGCTCTTCAGAAAACTGTGATCTCTTTGTGAGCCACTTTTAAGTAGATAAACGGACCAAATGGCTTATTATGAATTATACACGCCGTTTCTACATTTCACCAGATGTGTTTTAGTGTAAAACCACCGGTCTGCAATGATTAGTTATCAAGTTGGAGATGAGGAGAGCTTGGACAGACATTTTCAGCTTGCTGGCTCTTAAACCCTTGCCAAGCTAAATCAAATTATGCCCAGATATCAAATTGTGCCTAATGAACTCCTGTGCTGATAATGAGCACCTGTATTTTTCACTGCTATGTCCCAGTGCTGCAGCAAAAATTCATTGGGAAGAAAAATTGTTGTGTGTGAGCATAAAAGTGACCACTGCAATTGCTGCAGTAATTGCTGGCTACCACAATGTCATTGATGGCAAGGCAGATGAGGAAGAGTGGAAAAACGTTTGTCCCTGTGCTAAATACAGATGTGGATTCACATGATTCCTTGCCACACTTGGAGGGTATCCTTGCTCTTGTGATGGAACTTCAGCTTTCCATCACAATACATTTCTGGAATATTTTCTTTCTAGATTTGTGTTCTGTAATTCACTTCAGATCAAGTTTTACCCCTTCACTCTTGAATTCAAGGTAGTATCCTACAGTTTAAGCCTATGGATGGGCAGTCACACATATGCTGTGAGCTTTTGTTTGTTTCTTCATGAGCCTTCTCTCTCCAACAAAAATGTTCATATAATAGTTTAGGTTGGAAAACTCATCTAAGATCATTGAGTCCAGCCTTTCCACCAGCAATTCCAAACCACCCCTAAAGCATGTCCTCAAGCGCCACGCACAGAGCTTTGAAATCCCTCTGGGGGATGGGGGCTGTACCACCTCCCTGGGCAGCCTGTTCCAATGCTTGACAACATTTTCCATGAAAAAAAATTTCTTAATGTCCAACTTAAAACTCCTCTGATACAACTGAAGGCTGTTTCCTCTTGTTCTGTCCATTGTTCCCTGGGATAAGAGATCAACCCCCAGCAGCTACAGCCTTCTGGCTGGGAGTTGTAGAGGCTGAGGTCTCCCTGAGCCTCCTTTTCTCTCTCATCAGACTTGTGCTCCAGCCCCTTTCCCAGCTCTGTTCCCTTCTCCAGCCATGTTCCAGCACCACAATGCCTTTCTTGTAGTGATGGGCCCAAAACTGACCCCAGGACTCAAGGTGTGCCCAGCAGAGAGGGACAGTCACAGCCCTGGTTCTGCTGGCCACGCTAGTGCTGATCCAAGCCAGGTGCCACTGGCCTTCTTGCCCACCTCAGCACACACTGGCTCATGTTCAACCAAACCAGCACCTCCAGATCCTTCACTACCAGGAAACTTTCCAGCCACAGGAGTCCTTAGATGAGGTTTAGCTTAGAGGGGAATAAGTTCAAGCAAAACCTACCTGGGAAGTTCATTTGGAAAGGGCAGTGGGGAACACAATCCCTGAAAAGCCAACTGTATGAAGCACAAGAACATGTAAAAAACCCCATCCTCCCCTCTCTCCCATGCCATAATTTCTGCTTGAATAGCAGGCTGATTGATGCTGGGGTGCTCACCCAGGCTGGAAGGTGAACTTTGCCTTCGTGCTTACACAGTCTGATTTTAATTTAACGTTTCTCTTTCTCCCTTGTGGGCTCCCGTCCCTGCCCTGCTCTGCGAGTTCACTGGGTTTTATGAGTTATATGCTAATCATTCTGCCAGGGCTGGGCTCATCCATCATCTGGTCTCCAGTGGATGGATGGAGCTGGGTGTCTGTCCTCCTCACTCCACACCCCAGAGCCCCAGCAGTCTGGAGGAACAGGCTGGTGGCTAGGGCTGGACCTGCTGGGAAAAGGAGAGGAGAAACTGCTTGGTGGAGTAGAAAGGTCAATGGGATGCCCATTCCTCTCCATCATCCTGGAAGTGGATCTCCTCTCTCCACACAACTTTTCCTCAAGACAAAATGATCCTCCAGAAGTCCAGTGTGAGGACGGGGTGTTGGGGAGCTCCAAAACCAGCATCGGTGTCAGTAAACTGTCAGGAACTTGCCTCGCTCATCACAGGGTTTGGGTAACTGCCAAGGACCCTACAGTAATTCAGGTGAGTTTCTTCCCTGCTAAATGAGTTTACAGTGATGAATAGTGTTTTCTGGGTAATTTAATAATATTAATGGGATCTCATTAGGCTGGCATTCATTAACATTCTTGAAGGTGTATACCCTGCTGGCAGTCTTTGGGAAGACTGGGATGGAAAAGGAAAGCCAATATCCTAATTCATTCACATCCCTAAATACTTCCAATGAGGCAAAGGTTTTAAAGCACTTTATTGGTTTGGTTTATTTAATTTACGTCGCTCTTTGTGTACTGTGGTTTTATTTCCTACACAGGCAGTAAAACCAATATTGTTTAGCTGAAAGTGCCCTCAAGAAAAATGATATTAGAATTAGAAATAGATATCAAATGGCCAGAATTATTATTATAACCATTATGATACGAGAATCAGATGATGGAAATGCAATAATTTACTCAAAATAATTCTGTCTTCATAGCTCAAGTAACCTCTCTGTATGAGATAGCTGAGTTGATAGCACTGGTAGCTGTCATCTCAGCCACTGCTCCAGCTATTGAAAAGGGACTGGCAGAGAAAAGGTATTCACTGAGTTTGTTTTGATCTCTCAGAACGAGATTGTCTCTTTGATTTGCATTAAATTACACCTCTCACTCTGTGGAACTCTCTTCTCTTTTTTTTGCTCTGCAGGACACACAACGGTAACAATCACCACCAACAACAACCAGAATAACAGGATCAGGAAAAAGAATCATTCCAGAAATTAATGTGCTGCCATGGGGCTCCAGGAGATCCATGGTGGCAAACTGAAAGGGAAATTTAGGTTAAAATCTATATTCAAAAAGGAATCTCTCAAAATATGTTTCTGTGTTTCATGTTCCCAATGGCTAGATCATAACATTGGGTACAGTTAAATTTTCTGAGCAGATGACAGTTTTCTGCAGAATTTTTGCTTGCAGACCAGTGCAGGAGATATTAAATTTAACTCATGTGCTCCCTGATATTCACCTCACTGAATTTCTCCCAAATTTTCCTATTCATATCATTTGTCAATACCTTTAAAGAAAACCTTATTCCCAGAAGCTCATACAGTCAATTGAAAAATGCCTCAGTTTTGAGAGAAACTCTTATTTTCAGTAAATATTTACTTCTCTTTCTGAAAAAACCTCAAACAACTCATTCTTTATAAAACAGAAATTTGAACTTTAAAATATTTTTATTTCTTTTTATGCTGTATGGTGATGAATATAATTTTGGATGGCGAAGATTTAAACAAGCTGTTTCTGTGTTAGAATGCAAAAAAAAGTGTAGACAAAAGAAGTGATATTTTTAATAAAATATTTTATTCGATAAAAACACTCCCACATTTTTCAACACAAATTTCAGATAGAATATTTTTTTTTTTTTAATGCCAGCTGTAGTTTCCCTCTGGTACCAGAATGAAATCCCTATCATGATAAAAGCCTCCACATCGTCAGAGCTCATATTTCATGCCATTTTTGCACCAGAAGAGTGAATAATTCAGCAGATTGGAGTAATGAATCATTTTCTCATCCCAAGGTGGCTGCTGCTCACGATGATTAATACTGATTTATATATTACTCATGACAGTCTCAACCAGGTCAGGGCCTCGCTGTGTGACATCCTGGATGGGAGACACTGAATAAACACTTCCTGCCCCAAATTGCTCCCCGTGTAAGGTTTTGTTCTTTTGGTCCTCTCCAGTGGGTGGCTGACCTCAGTGAGCAGCCAACCTTCAGCCACACCAGCCTTGGAAAAGAGTGGGGAAGAGAGAAAAAGGGAGGGAAGAGAGGAAAGGAAAACGGAGAGGAGAGAAGAAGTAAAAGGGGAAAGGTCTTCTGATTGCATAAAAACCTTGCCAGTTTTTCCTACATTTGATAAACACCGGTTGCTTGTTTGTTTTTTTTTTTTTTATTTTTCAGCAGCTTTACCTCATGTCACCTGGAAAAAACTGGATGATGAGATGTTTTTGCAAAGAAGGTACCCAGAAAAAAGCATTTTCAGGCTTCCTGACAGTGTTGTTGGGAGTTGCAGTTACATTATTCAGCTCCCCATGCAGGGATGTGTTTAGGCTTTTTGACAGGCTGAAGTCCCTGGCCAGCAAGGAGCAGAGAGATGATACACAGGCTATGCACAGCTCCATTTCTGTGCCTTTATTAATCATTTTGAAGAAAAAAAAAACCAATATATTTTCAACATAGCAATGCCGCCAGTTATGTGATGGTGTCTCTGCAAAGGTAACAGGTTGCACCCAGAAGGAGAGCTGAGCACTGGACAACTGTGAGACAATCACACAACCACTGCATCTTCTCAAAATAGCAAAATGGACTGGACTTTCTGATAGCAGGCTTTCTAGACATTTAAAAAAAAAGGAAGAAAAAAAATCTTATTTTTGCTTGTAAGTGGAGATTATGGCTTAGAATTTCCCATTTTCTCACAAATATTGAAGAAACCTGTTGCTGTTGTTACTGTTATTATTATTGCTGTTGTTTCGTAATTACTACTAGAAAATAATTGTGGTAATATTATTAAATGAAGTATTATTGCTATTCTGTCCCAAGCACAGAGTAAAAGGGCTATTGCCAAACAAAAAGGATAAAGATATAAAAAAGAGGAAGCCTGTCTCTGTCCCCTGCTTTGGTCCATGACATGGGACTACCCTGCTCTCCCTGGCATCCCTCCAGCCCCTCCAGATGCTCTTTCCACTCTGAAACAGGAGAAGGACAGGGTGGTTGGTATCTTTTGAAAAAGTGCTGCTTCCCTTCTGATCCTTATATTGTGCTCAGATTTATCCCTTAACTCATCCTGCCTCACACATGACACCTGGGACTGCTGTACTCAGCAGTGTGCAACACTTTTTAACCCAGAATCTCATCCTTCTGCCTTCTTTGACAGGTGTTTTTACCCAGTCAGCTTTGGAGGGGTAAAAATTAGGCTCATGTAAATTCAAGACAGTGAAGTTTACCCACAATTCTCTTTCTCATCCCTGTCACTCCATAGTGAGGAATGGGATTTCTCTTCAGGAATCCTCTGTGATTTTCTCCCTGAAGGGAAAAATTAACTCAAGGGAGCCTGACTCACACATTCCCAGCTCAGATGTGAAGTGGTATCTGCAGACTGGGATCAAGCCTCATCTATAAATAGGACAGTGTGGCTGTGGAATAAACTCCTCTTATCTGTGGGTGATGCCCCTGTAAAGGCATCACCCTGGAGGAGCAAGATAACTTTATGATTCAAGAGTATCTGTCCCAAAATATTCAGGTAGTGCAGCTGCAGGGCTACACCAGTGGTGCATCAATACCAGCAGTGCCTCTTCCACTGTTTCCTGCTCAAAAAAGCATCATTCATTATGTTGTCCTACTCCAGGGAGGGACAACCCAGCACTGCAATTTTCTCCAGTCAGTGATCAGAATAACAGGGATACAATTTTTTTTTTCTTAAAAAAAAAGGTAATCTCAACCTGCACCTTCTGCCAGAGAGTCCAAAGGCAGTGGTGTCAATTTATCCTGATCAACAATTTTTCCCTAAAAAAAAAGTGCTGCTCCAAGTTCATGCGCATATTCTAAACTTGGAATGTCTCATACCTTTTGGGACAACTGGATAGGTATGGGATTGCCTATTTGTTGCTCTTTATCATCTGTCTCCTTTCTTTGCACTAATCTCTTCTGGTTTTTAAGATTTTGTTTCTTCTCAGTTTCTAGAATCTGATCTTAACTTCTGGGATTTTTTTTTTTTCTTATGGTGGGTCTCCAGACCACTTGTCACTACTTTTCTCCAGAAAAATTAACCCACAGACACACATTTATCCATCATTGTCATGTAAAGTTTCCATGAAAATATTCATCTTTTCCAGCTACATTCCAAATGGAAATCTCATCCTTTCTCCTTGACACTGATCCATAAATGTCCTGTTGTCTGCTCAAATCTGTGCTGCAGACTGCACCCTCTCAGAGGTTGGAACCAGAGGATTTTTAGGATCCCTACCAACCCAAACCATTCTATGTTTTCATCATTCTCTGCCTTCCTTCCTCTTCTGAATGATCCAAATTGAAACTCAAAACACCAGAAAGCCAACACAGCATTTTCTTTTGGCTCCTTCCTCGATGCATTTCCTTGACTCCCCTACATGCCCTGAATGCTCATCAGCGCCAGAATAGATTTGTCTCTGATCCACCCATCCAAATCGTGCCTGGGTTTTGTAGATTCACCCTGGCAAATAACTCTACAACCTCCCCTTTCTGACCCCTCTGCCAAACCAGTGGACCAAGGTCTTTTACATCTCCCCTGGGCATTTTTCTCTGCATCCCTCACAGGTAACATTAGGAAAGTCACTTCCCCAGGCTATTTTTAAACATCTCTGTTGACTCCAGCAGTTCCCTGTGTACATAAAGATACTGTGCAGTTTGTTAAACACTGTCTTGCTTCTCACCTCCCTGATCTTCTGCTGTCCAAGGTGCAAAACCTTCCTTGTGGACAAGATTCCTCCCTACCCAGTAACCCTGTGCCCTTCCCTGGTGTGAGCATCGGCTTGAGGGCCCAGCAGGCACAGAGCTCTGAGATTCAGGGCAGGATTCATCTCACCAACCCCGCTAAGCCTATCATAGAAACATCTATACCACAGCTCCTTGCCTGGAAGTTCCCTGTACAGTCAGTGGGAAAAAAAAGAAGAAGATACTCCAGGGTTCAGCTGACCCACTTTATTTTGGGATGACTATTCCTAATGACAAAAGGCATTGTACACAGCTGTACAATGCTCCACTGCCTGAATTGACTGGATCTCTCCCAGTTAGCTGAGGGCAGGTGTTTCCTGTGAAGACATCACACTTAGATGAAACCTGTTTATATTACCAAGTGTAAAAAGAATTTGCTGCTGTCAAGTGCACCACTTCTTTTTTTTTTTTATTTTCCACAGTGAGGTGAAAGCTTTTAGTTTCCTTGCAGGAACAAGCCACTGGTAAGGTGTAGGCTCTGAATACCAATCCAGAAATAACACTTAAAGAACTGACTGCTTCCTTGGGAATGAAAGTGCAGATGGAAAATTTATGGGCATTCAGCCTGGCCCTTTTATTCAGCATCTACAACAATTTCCACACAGGACATTTTGGGTTAATTAGGTCAGCTCAGATTAGTCACAGCTCTCCTAACGAATGTTTTTAAATAGGTTTCCCTCCTTAGGGCTCTGTGGAATTAGTAAGAGTCTCGTCAAAATACACGGACATAATAGCCTTTTCTGGGCTAGGGCTTTACAAAGTTTATTTAGAGAAAGCTATTTAAAAAATCCAAGTTCTAGTTCAGCTCCCCGTGAGCACGAGGAAATAAATAGTGTCCCTGTAGTGCAAAGATGTGTCCCTGGAAATAAACAAAATAAGGGATACTTGCCATCTCTGCCCTTTGACTTCAGAGCTCCGGACCAGACTGATGGCAGGTTGCCCACAGACTCAATAAAATGTGTCCATTATTGCAGTCTGTAAAGTAGAGCACTGAGGTCACACTGCCCTGCAGAAAATACTCAGAGGGAAAAAGGGAAAAAAAAGTCTCTTTTTTTTTGTTTTGGTTTGCTTTTTTCCCCTTTTTTGCTTTATGTGAATGCTGTTTCATGTCACCCATGCCAGCCTAGATCAGCCATCCCTTGTCCCCAGCTGTCACATTGACCATTGCAACTCAGAAATCTCCTGAACGGATGGAAAAGGTTTTGTGGGATGTTATAGGCATCATGTCTAGTGATGATCTCTGTGTGTGTTCCCCAGTGCCATGGCCTGTAAATCTGGGATTCCAGCCACCACAAATCCCTTTGGAACCTTCTCTAAGAGAGCTGCAGTGGTCCCCATGTCCATGGTTGGGCACGGACATGGTCAGGAACTATGGAATACCCTTCAAACCTGGCTGTTATCAAGCCTGCATCCATCAAATATTCTCAATGATAATGGTCCTCCTGCTGCTTGAGCTGTTTTTGAAGACGTTTCAGCATGGCCAGGAGTTTGCCAAGTGTGCACTAGCGCTGGGTGAGGTTGTTGTCCTCATGGTGCACTCTCTTGCAGTGGCCACACCAGCTCTGGCCAGCCAGAACTCTGCCCAATCTTGCTGTGCTTTGTCTCACCCTCGCAGACACACAAGCAGTGATGGCCAAGGCCATTCCAAGTGTAATTGATGTGCCTCCAAACATTTTATGTATTATTTGGAGGAGAAAAAGAGAAGGAATGGTGCTAAAAGTGTGAAGCTTTGGACACTATTTAACCCAGTGCCCATTTCAGTTCCCTCTGACCCTTTGGGTCACCCATGCCTCTGACTCCTCTTTTTATCCTGCTAGGGATCTGCCAGATTCCCTTCAGCCTGACATAAGAGATCCAGAAACTGCTCACAGTGCTTTGCTCTTGTCCCTCAGAATTGGCGTGAGACAGATTTGCCCATTTCATCCTCAGGGATGGAAACAGGACATGAGGCTGCTAATGCTTCCTGAGGTTGTGGTTGAGGAGATCACCAAACAATCCTCTCCCCTGGGTCCTGCCAGCCCATCCACAGTGTAAAAACACTCTAGGGAAGAAGATCCCTGAGCTTGAGAGGGAATTGTCAGTCTTGGCCTCATTGTAGGTCTCTTTCTGATGTTTAACTCCAGCCATGTTCTGGTTTCAACCTTTCCAAGCCATTCCTTAATGTGTTCTCCTCCAGTAGCTGTGATCCTGTGAATATTTTTGTTCCCAAAGGGAGAGGAGAAGAAAAGTATCTTTGTCCCAAATGCAGCCTGGGTTACAACTTCATCTGATGGAGATGCTAGTGGAGGTGAATAAGAGAGATAAAGGTGTTACCTTTACTGGGGAAATTTGAAGTGATTGAAGATGAACAAAGTCAGAACCACAATTTCTCAGGAACAAGAGATTCTTGGGATAGAGAGGGGGCAGAGCAAACCCTGAGTGCAGCTCTTCCCTGCTGCTTCCCTGTGGATGGACACCTTTGCATAACATCACAGGGATAAAAAGCTCCAATAATTATTTCTGCTTGGGGTCTCTCCCAGAGTAGAGTAGAAACACTCCTGAGAGCATCACTGGGAATAATCCCTCTAGAGACTGATGTTCTGGGATTGTATAGCTCTAATCCCCAATATCCCCTACCAGGAACACTTCAGACCCCCAGTGTTTATCTGAAGGTGATTTATAACATCCCAACCACTCCTGAATCCTGGAAGAGAGCTGGATGTGTCCCTTTCTCAAAACATTCCAATGTTTTGAATGAGAGAGGGGAGTCTACCAAGAATCATGTCCCCTTCCAAATGGGTCCATCCTTGTTCCATCCTCAGTCCATCCCTGAAACAACACAAGGACAAATATTTGGCTTTAAATCAGCCTTTTTATGTGGACTCATTGCAGCAGGGAAAGGAGCCCTCTGGAACTGACACTGCTCCCAAATCCACTACACACCTCAGGGGTCATTTTCACAGGACAGAGCCAAAGAATTCAGATATTTCCACTCCTTTGTGCTACAGGTGGTAAAACAACAAGGTAAAACAACAAAAATTTACCTTTACAGCAAGGTAAAACAACATAAAATAAAAAGATAAAGTAAAATGCATAAATAAAATGTACGGAGATAACATGGTAAGAAGTGTTGTTCCAAAAATATGTGGCATCATTTATGCAGCCCTAAAAATTATGGGCACTGTTATTTTGAACTGAAGTGGTTCCCTGAGTTTGGTTTTACATCTGCCTTGTTTAATGGTGGCTGCTCCTATTACCTGCAGGTAATGGTGCTAAAACAGCCTGGGGAGCAGAGGGTGGGGAGAAAAGAGGGATCTATCCAGAGGTACTGGAGTCTTTTGTCACTTTCTGGCAAACAGAAATGCTGTAACTTCTAAAATAAATTTCTACTTGTCTCAATGGATCATGCACTGACATGAAATGATACAAGTTTAGGGCAAAGCTGGGTAAATACAGACAAAATACCACAGCTCAGCAGCTGTGTGTGAATCCCTGGGCAATGGGCACACAGATGTCCAGGAAAAGGCTTTTGGAGCAGCCCCTACCTGAGTGCTGTGAAACCCACCTGAAGTTCCTAAAGGGATCAGGCACTGGGTGCCTCATTCCAGCTCCTGTTGTGAATCTGACACTGGCCAGACCCTGTCTCAGACCTCGGGTTCTCAGGGTGGACTGCCACCAGGAATGACAGCATTGGGACACTGCTTGTAAGCATCTCAGGGGTGTATTTGTTAGCTGGGAAACTGGCTCTGGGATTTACTACTGGGAAGGCAAAGGTGATGCCTTGAGAAGGCTGACCTAGAACGGAGGCTGGACAGACAGAGTTAAAGAATAAAGTAGGGATTTATTAAAAGACCTCCATGGATACACCTCGGCCAGGACAAGAGCCCAGCCAGGGCTACACACAATATGAACCCAAAATGGTCACAAAATGCATGACTGCTCATGAGGTCTCACACTTTTATAAGTTTTGGTCCATTTGCATGTTGGGGTTAATTGTCCAGTTACAGCTCCAGATCATGAAGTCCCATCCTTCTTGTTTCTCTCCTTTCAGTCCACACTGTTTATGCTTTTGGTCATGAAAGTTATAATGGTTGTCCTTGGTCCCAAGCTAGAAAAGGAATTGGTTTGTTTCCCTATTCTGTGAAGAGAGCTCACCAACACTTAATATGAAGCTCAGAATTACACCTGGCAGAACAGAATCTGAAAAATTTGAAAGCTAAAAGTTAAGACATCAAAGGAAGAATGGAAGCCGGGAGGAGAGAAAGTGGAATATGTCCTGGTAAGGAAGTAACAGACAACAAATGATCATAATTTGGGTACCTGAGCCCTGATCCTGCATCTCACCTTTAGCGTCTTCCTCCCTTCCTGCATCAGCAGATATGAGAAAAGGCTGAAGTGACCTTCAGGGTTGTTTGTCAGAGAAATGGACAAATTTTGGAGAAGGATCTTTTGTCTCCTTAGATTCCCTCATATTCTCACTCGGAATTTTCCAGCAAGATTTCTTCATGACTGTCAGTTGTAAAGGGAGTTTTTGAGATGGGGCCTGAGACTCTCCAGACACCAACATTTGGATGTTTCTGGCAAAGGATTGATGTGATTTGAAGACCTGGAGGGCTTTTACACAATGGAGTGAGGTGTTAGTCACCCAGAGAACAGCCAGAAGAGTTTGAGCCCCTCTTGGATGTGCATTGAATACGCTGAAGTCTCACATGTAGATGAAAGATAGGGAGAAACTCCTAAAAATTATCTTGATACCAAACTGGAATAAAACTTTGGGCCTGTTGTAAACTGAAAGTCCCTTGAGATGGCTTGATGACCTTAGAGGTCTTTTCCAGCCTAAATGATTCTGATTGTAACAGAGGCAGTTTTTGGTGGGGATTCACAGGGAGTGCTACTGTCAGAAAAACAGTTTGAGGGCCTATTTTAAGAGGTGGAATAAAGCCTGTGATGAAGACAAGACACAAGGACCGGTGGGGATAGCAAATGGTCCATGAGAGACACTTGGGGATAAAGATTTACACTAAATGGAACTGCTACAACCTCCTGTGAAAACTGGGTATTTCTTGACTTTGAGAAAAAAGCCCTGGCAGAGCCCTCTGTCTTCCAGTCTGCCTCTACTTCTACTTGGTTATTGATCATCCTTGGGGAGTTTGGGAAGTCTTCTGAACACCTGCACCTCAGGCAGAGAATTTCAGAGCTTTTCACGTTATAGAAAAGTGACAGGAGGGGTGTGAAAATGAGCCACACATGCTGTTTCCATGGCTGAGACTTGATGTGCCTTGGATTCAGTAGCAGCCCCGATTAATACTCATCCTGCACTCACCAAATTAAATCAGGCTGCTTAAAATTAAAAATACATATTTATTTTAGCCAGCCTGGGTATTCTGAAAGAAGTGAAAAGGAAAAAGGACAGAATATTACAAATGAGACAATTAAGCAAAGCGAGCAGAAGAAATTGTATAAATTACAGTCCTGTGATGAACACAGGGCTTTGATGCAAGGGAGGGGAGCTGGCAATGATTCCAGAGAGGGAGAGTGGTGGGGATGGGTGGTGGGAAAGGACTGAAAGTAGAAAGAAAAAAAAAATTAGCTCTGAGAAAATCCATTAGTATTGATTTAGGGAGGTAATCAAGGGGAAAGAGTCTCAAACAGGCAGGATGGAGTGTAAAGGGTAACACATGAATGCTGTGATGCTCAGGGCCTCACACAGCTCCTTCAGCTGCCCAACTGCACTTCTGGGAGAGCCTTGATCAATCCCTGGCACCTCCTGGCCTGGCTGGATTCCCAGCACCTGCCAGGTGAGATCAAGCTCCTAGGTGTGAAAAAGGATTAGATCAGAGCTGAAGGCTCTTCCCTTGGACAGTGCTCAGGATGGAACCAGGACCAAATGGAAAGGGAGGGAGAGAGGGTGGTTGCTGCAGTCAGAGGGAAGCCAATGGGAGGAGACAACTTCCAGAGCAGCATCTTTCCAAATTTTGATGGTTTTGGAACAAGTAAAATTCCCAAAAACGCTAGGAGAAGAAGACAAAGTTGTCCATGGATATTATTCACAACTTGTTGGAAACTAGAGATGCTCAGCATATTGCAGAATCTGGTCCCAGGCAGGTGAACTCCTCCTGAATGCAGAGCAAACACGATTTTCTAGTGAATACACTGAAAATGTTTCCATAGCACACAAAATTTAATGATGTGAATAGGATCCTGGTTAATGTGGCAGGGACACCTCCCACTAGACCAGGTTATTTCAAGACCCATCCAAGCTAGCCTTGAACACTTCCAGCCACAGTTTCTGTGTGCCAGGGCCTCACCACCCTCACAGGGAAGGATTTGATTTCCATTGTATATGTGTGGTTGTGCAATTTCTATGCATGTTTAAAATATATGGTCTACATTTTTTTTCCTTGAACAATTCAGCACAGTAATATTTTGGTCACAACCAAATCAAATCTCTTTGGGATTAGTTTTTCAAAGGGAAAAATAATTTCCATGCAGAGGCTTGGGCTGTCAGTGGAGGAGATTTAGAGACTGTTGAGTGAGGCATGAGCTGGATTAAAGCAGTGAATGGGCCTTCCATACTGATTTTTACTTCATCCACCTGTCAAGCAGGCATTTTCTCCTTTCACAAGTCCTACTGTAGCTACAAATCCTAAAATCACATTTTCCACTGCACCCAAATGTCTGCTCCATCCCTGGAGGTGTTCAAAGCCAGGTTGGAGGGGTAGGAGAAGCATGATCTAGTGGAAGGTGTGCCTGCCCATGGCAAAGAATTTGAAATCTGATGGTCTTAAAGGTCTCTTCCAACCCCAACCATTCTGTGATTCAACGAAATAGTCCTACAGAAACCCTTTTTAATCCTCCATGTGAGTGTTTAGTGTTTGATTTTTGATTTTTTTTTTAATCCTGTGGATCACTGCTTTGAGAAGTAGATCTGATTGACTCTGATTGTGTTAGGGATAAAGGGGAATTTAAGTGCTCCTTCAGTATCTCTTGGCCTGTGTTTCTTTCCAGAGCTCTTGTCTGTAGGTCTGAGAACCAAGATCTGCTTGATCACTGAGCACCAGTGCTCTTGAATACAGCATTCACTTTCCTTGAGAGCTTCCTGCTAACCCCAGTTTAGCTATGTACTGCAGAATTATATATCTAAATGCATCCATAACTACTATATAAATGCAAAGTGGTTATTATTAAGGGGAGAAGAGAATTGCTGTATCCATCTAAATAATATGCTGGTAACTGTCAAAGAGCATATACACTTTCTGCTAACAGGGTTTTCTAATTCTGAGAGGAAGAATAACAGGGCTGGAGGGTGGAAGACATTTAGCAGCAAATATGAAAATGGGTTTGTTTGTTCCCCTCCTTTGTTCTGCTAAACTCTTGGTGCTTTGCTGCCTGCCTCTTTTCCAAAGCTCCAAAGCACTCTCACCCTGCAGCAAGCTCTGAAAGCAATTTCACACGGCCAGCAGAGCTGAAGGAGGGAGTGAAGGGGAAACAGATTGACTTTTCAACCCAAGAAAATGGAACAGGGCATGGAGAGAGACCTAAGAGACAGGCAGGTGTCATGTACCAAGACAGCAGCCACAGATCTGCATCTCATGAGACCTGACTCTCCCTCCCTTTAGCTGCTTTGTGCTGATAATATATATACACACACACACACACATATGTTCGTTTGGACATTTGGATGTCTTTTGGGGACAAATATTTTGTGGAAGAACCATTCTCCCATTCCAAATCCTTCCACTGAGTTCAGGTCTGAGTCCTCAGCACAAGAAAGGTGTGGGCTTGTTAGAGCAGGCCCAGAGGAGGCCATGGAGATGATCAGAGGTTTGGAGCTCCTCTGCTCTGGAGCTGGGCTGGGACAGCTGGGATGTTCACCTGCATAAGGGAAGGCTCCAGGGAGACCACAGAGCCCCTTCCAGAGCCTGAAGGGTCTCCAAGAGAGCTGGAGAGGGACTTGTGGCAAGGGAGTGACAGGATAGGGTGTAACATTTTTAAACTGAAGGAGAACAGGTTTAGATTAGATATTAGAAAGAAATTCTTCCCTATGAGGGTGGTGAGGCCTTGGCACAGGTTTCCCTGAGAAGTTTTAGATGCACCCCCACATCCCTGGGAGGGTCAGGTTGGATGGAGCCTTGAGCAATCTGATCTAGGGAGTGGCACCCTGCCTGTGGCTGGGGATTTGAAATAAATGATCTTCAAGATGCCTCCCAACACAAACCATCCCATGATTTTATGATTCTATAGCAAGGGAATTATATTTGATACAACAAACACCCTTTGTTGCTCAGGTGGGTTTCTGCCCACCCTACATGCCAACAGAAGGTAGAGGTTTCCCACACTGCTCTGTCTTCATCAGCTGAAAGCCACGCAAGAAACCAGCTGAGACTTAAACTCTGCTCAAGCAGATGAATGGCAATGTTTTCTTCAGGGTCTGCATTGCACACTTCTATTTTTATATGAATTTTTTTTCTATTCAGAAAAATGCATGGTGTTGATCAAGAGGGAGTTTTTATAATTCTTAAAATATGTTTTTATTTTTTTGCTTTGTTTTGTTTTGTTGCTTTGGTGGAGTGTTCAGGAAGGAAAGGGAAGCAGAACTGCAGTGGAGTGATGTGTGTTTACAGATTGAGGCAGATAAAAGGTGCTGTCAATCATTTTGCTTCATGAGCAACAGAAGGCTGAATGAGTGCTCAGGAGAATTTATGGGTGTTCTCTGTGATTAAATTGCCAGAGCTACGTAAGAGCACTAAAATGAAACAACAATAATGAGCAGGCACTACAGAGATGTCCTGCTCAGATCCAGACATGGTCTAACACAAGTGGTCAGTGTTGCACCTCATCTGACACCTCCTGACCCTTCTTAGGCTGTTCTGTCCTCCTCACCACCTCTTCTTCCCCATGTTTCAGCATCTTCCTGCTGTTTCAGGCAGGGATATCCCAAAGGTGAAGAATAAAAGGAGAGAATCAAACGTGACATCCTCTGACACATGTGGGATTTGTGGGGATGTCCAGTATATATGGAAAAGAGAAATTCTCTGGGAGAACTGAGATGCTGGAATGTGAGGACCTGCAAGGTCCCAGCTGGTGGTGATGCTCATATTTTGGATCTGGAGGATCTGCAGGATGTTGATAACTGTCTCTAAAATGCAGCCAGTGAGGAAGGTTGTGGCTGGGGAATATTTCAAAGCTTTGTTTTGGACATATTAGACCAATTTGAGGTCAGCCACCAGGAGATGCCAGAGGGAGACTGCCTGTGTTACTGTTTTGGACAGAAGGGTCAACATTCTTCTCATTTAACTTCAGATTTCTGTACTAGAGACTTCCTTCCTCTCAGTTCAACACTGAGAATCCCAACAGCCACTGGAGAGGCACAAATATTTCTCAGTGCTTTTCACCACATCCTTAGGGAGATCCTTAAGAACCATGTTCCGAAAGTACCTTTTAATTCCCATTAACTACAAAAAGAGTTTTCATCAGTAGCTCAGATGCAGAAGTGTCTCTTGTAGTTGTATAAAGCAAGGCAAGCTCAATCCCACCCCAGGAGACATCTGATGAAAGGGAAACTCTTGAAACAGCTACACAGGGATGGCAATTAAAGGGGCAGATGACACCAGCAGGGCCATGAGCTGGTGGGAATCCCCAACCAGCTGGAGGATACGGAGAATCCCTCCCAAGTGCCATAGAAAGGGTAGAAGACACCAAGCATGGAAATTAAAAGAGAAAAATGAGAGTCCATGGTGAGTAAAGAGAAAATGGAGTGCTGATCTTAGCTTTGGCTTGGGAAAGGCCATTGGAGATTTCTGAATGAGCAATTCCAGTGCTTGTGGCAGGCACTGGAATACAGATTAGCAGGTGGAATTGGCAGAGGGGAGATCCATACCTTGAAAGCAAATGCTCAGGAAGGCTGAAGATGAGTGGTGACAAATGAAAAAACTTTTTCTTTTGATAAAATAAATAAAATAAAGCCTTCCAATCCATTATCACAAATGGTGAAATAAGTAAATAAATAAAAGTGGGGTCAGCTACACATCATCTTTCTGTTCAGTAGCTCACCTTTTGAAAACCACTGATACCAAAGAAGAGGGACAAACTCTGGATTAATGGCTGGACTTGGGCAAGGACAAGGCCCAAGTCTTGTCCATAAACTGGATTTTTCAAACTTTATCAGACAGCTTTGTTCAAATGTCCCTAATGTGGGTGTCATCAGTTGTGTCCCATCTCTGGGGGTGTTCAAAGCCAGGCTGGATGGGGCATTGACCAACCAGGTCTAGTGGAAGGTGTCCCTGCCCATGGCAGGAGGAACAAGAGGATCTCTACCTTCCCTTCCAGTACAAACTATCCTGTGATTCTTTGATTCTATTTTAAATAGTTTGGGGAGACAATTTTCAACAGTGTTCTTGTCATTGGAGACCTCATTCAAGAGTAAAAATGATGTGAATCCACTCATTGGTTGTGGCACCAATTCCCTCTGTAGTATCAGCTTAAATTTATCAAAAACCATCTGCCTCACTTTCCAGTTGCTAAACAGGTGTAAAACTGTCCTCTGTCCTGCTTGGTCAGACTAGAAATGTTCTGGGTTACTTTTGGATGTACAAAAGTACAACCCTGACCTCTTCTGATATCCTGGAAGCACCTTATTACAGCCAACAACCATAATTTCTTGCAATTTTACTAAAAAGACTTTTCCTCCTTCTGCCTGTCTCCATATCCATAGACATGAATATTAATCCTGCCAAAAGAAAAGGGGAAAAAAAAAAAGGTAGAGAGAGGGGTGATAAAAATTCAGTACATCAAACTGACTCCTGTTGATTTACAGTGGGTAATTATCATTCTTCACACATGGCTGGTCTCCTGTTGTGGGAAAGCAGAGCAGGTGGAGCAGTGCTTGTCCAAAATCCTTCCTCCACCTGCAAACTCCCCATGTGCCTGCAGCAGAGAGGAATTGTCAGGACCAGACAGAAGGACAGGTTGGAGAAATAGATGGAGGTAGCTGTGCAAAGACACCTGGAAAAGTTGGGTTAGTCCATTCTTGAAATCTTCCTAAACATCCACTTTTGCATTTAATGTACCATGGAAATGGTTCTGTCTTGTAACTGAGGGAGTAAAAAAAAAAAAAAAAAGCAGTAAAATTAAAGGCCTAAAGTAGTATGAAATGATAATTGGAATTATTCAGATAATGGATTAAAACTATTCCAAGTACTCAGATCTAAATCTGAATGGTGAGGGAGGGGGAAAAGGGGAGTAAACTAATAGAATTTGGAATTGATTTTCAAAGAATACAAAAAATTATTACTGGTAAAATTTACAAGTGCCGTAGATCACGCTCGCTGCTGCCTTGTTTGCAACTGAAATATCCAATTCCAAAATGAATTGGTCTCTGCTCAAACTAACTCTTGCTGATGGTGGCAAGTTGTTAATTAAATGACACTTTTGCACTGTTCGTTTTGAAAGTCTATGGAAAGATAACCTGAGGTTCTCAGTTTCAGAAATGAGGGGGAGAGGGGAGCAAGTGCAGACTTTTTAAAGACTTCAGGGGTAGGGGAAAAAAAAATCCCTTTTTCCCTTTCCTAGGGGAAAAAAAATATCCCAGGGATATGCTCACCAGGACAGGATTTTATCACATAAACTCTCCATGGCAGGATTTTAGCACAGAGCTTGAGTTTGGCTCAGGCCATGTGGCTGTGGATATCTACAGAACTGAGACTGAACATGTCAAAGCAAGTTGTCTCTATAATTAATGAAGAGGTATAGGCACTTTTAAGCAGTGAGTCACCTGATCTTTTTTTATAAATGTGTTTCATGATCCAATGAATCATGTCCTAAATTCCACTGTCTGTGTTGACTGCTGTCCACTTAGTGACTCAATTTATTCCCCATTCATTTTGACAAATATGTTTATTTAATCAGACATACTCCAAGCCAGGAAATGTAAGAAATTACCTCTTTATGACTCCCATTTCATGCTCTTAGCTTAACTGTTCATGAAATCCAGCTGTCATGGACAGGGGAATGGGGCTGATGGACAGGCTGATCTGCTGGAACAGGTCAGACAAACCTCTTTAAATCATGTTTATGAGTAATTAGCTCAAATTCTAAATAACAAGGTCTAGGGGAAGGTTCCCTGCCTATGGTGGGGACGTTGGAAGGAGGTGATCTCTAAAGTTTATTCCAACCCAAACCATGCCATGATTTTGTGATTCACCACCAAGTCATCTACATTTAGAATCTGGAAATCTGATTTTGTGCCAATGAAGAGACAATTCCATCTCTGTAGAGAAGCAGACAAAAGGATCCCAGTTTCCATTTCCACAACTGCTCTCTCCCAATTCAAATCCAAACCAAAACTGGGCTCACAAATACCTCTTCAAAGATATTCCACAGAACCATTGTGGAATCACAGAATATTCAAGGTTGGAAAAGACCTCCAAGATCATCAAGTCCCACCAATTTCCAACAGTAGCTGCAGGTTCCTGATGGGATGATCACATTGACTAAACTATCTCTACTCATTTTTACCAAGAGCATGAGCAGAGCAAGGCCACCTGTCCTGGAAAGCTTTACTGTAATTAGGATGAGTCTAGTGGGAGTTTTCTTCCCACTCTCTTTAGAGAGTCTGAGCCCAGGTTTTGGCAGCAGGGACATGTGGTCTTGCACTCTGTGGGATAATCCCATGTGGGAATCTCCTCTTCAGATACTTTGCAGGTTTACTTTGATGTTCAAAGTGGAATTATAGAATTCTAGAATCATGGAGTCATTTGGGTTGGAAAGGACCTTCAAGATCATCTCATTCCAATCCCCTTCCATGATCAGGGACAACTTCCACTAGACCAGAACCTGACCCAGTCTGGCCTTGAACACAAGTAGAATTGGAATGATCTTAGTGCATTTTCTAATGGTCACAACTCCTCATCCTTCAGAGGCCTTCTTCCTTCCCCATCCAAACAGCTAAAAGAGCAGGAGAGCCAGCTAAGAGCAGAAAACTCCTTGGAATGTGGGACTGGGAAAGGAAGAAGGGGACAGTTTCACTCATAAACCTTACACCCTGATTATTTTGTGGCCAGGACCAGTCCAGCCTTTCTGTTGAGAGCCCCATGCACAGAAGTGTGGGGTGAGGAAAATAACGAGACATTATAAAATGTGCCACCTTTTGAGTGGTGAGCAGCAGGGGATGGATGCAAAAGGATGAAAAGAATTACAGCATGAAAAATTGCTTTCTTTGACAGAATTATAAAATTATTGGGTGAAGGGAAATTTGCAGATTTAATATGCCAGTTAATGACTTGACATTTGAAACAGTCTCACACAAAGCACCGCTCATGATATTAATTGATATTGTCTGTGAGAGGACTGCTGAGTTCAAAATTGGTGGGGGCATAGAAAACAAAGGATAACCTTTATCCAGGCTGGTGTGCACCCACAGAGAGGTCTCAATAAATTTCAGTTTTGGTAAAAAGGACTAATAGTGTCTTTAATTAAGTACTAAAATCCAAGGGGTTCTTTTGCCTTATTTTTTTTTTAAACTAGATAGAAAAATCAAGATACTGGGAACTAAACATATTTCACTGTACACAGCATTAGCAATATTTGCCCTCTCTTAGTGACTGAGGAAACAATCACAGCAGAAAACTGGTGGAGATCCCTCAACTCTGGTCCCTTTAGCTCTAGTCACTGGAGGAGATGCCTCACCCAAGTATTTGGGATGACAAAAATTCATATTTGCCATTTCCTGAGAAATCACAGGATAAGAAAATCTCTGGTTTTGTGATATACAAAATCAACTCCAGACTGGCAACCAGCTCAGCCATCCAGAGACTCCTCAGTGTGGGTATCTTCATGTGGCCATAGGTAACACAGAGCCCATAGCAAATTTAATTAGTACATCCTAAAAACTCTTCCCTGTGGGAGGGCAGTGACCTTGTGCGTGCTGTACCAAAGGAGAAACAGTTCAAAGGAAATAGATCCCCTGTGCAAACACAGCAAGAAGATAAATGAGAGAGAGATGGACAAGCGCCAGACCTCCAAAATCCAAATCCAATGCTTTAATAGGAGCATGTCCTGCTTTGGGATATAAGGTACATGTGAGTCACAAGGAGCTGTCACTTGGATCACAATGTGAATCAATGTCAGATCAATCTGCTTAAAAGCCTTATTAGCAATATGGAAGACAGAGGTTGGAGAATCCTGATGGTTGCTGTGGATTGGAAACTGGTACAGAAATCAAGACATTGCTCACAAGGGAAGAAGCACCAAAATGGGTTTAATTTCTCAGGAATTAAAGTCCTGTCAGGAGGCCTGTTAGTGGAGAAGGTCATAGAATTGTAGGATCACAGAATGGTTTGGGTCGGAAGGGACCTTAAAGATCATTTAATTCCAATCCCCTTCCATGGGCAGGGACACCTTCCACTATGCCATGTTCTTCCAAGCTCTGTCCAAGCTGTCTTTGAACACTTCCAGGGATGGAGCAGTCACAGCTGCTCTGGACAACCTGTGCCAGGGGCTCACCACCCTCACAAGGAAGAATGTATTCCTGATATCTAATATAAATCCACCCTCTTTCAGCTTAAGGCAATTCCCCCTCATCCTGTCACTCCAAGCTGTTTTGCTAAATCCCTTTCCAGCCTTTTTGGAGTCCCTTTAGGCATTGGAAGGAGCTCCAAGGTCTCCCTGCAGCCTTCTTCTCCAGCACCTCTCCCAGCTTGCCTCCATAGCAAAGGTGCTCCATCCCTGTGATCAACTTAGTGGCCTCCCCTGGACTCATTCCAAGAGGCCCAAGTCTTTCTTGTGTTGGTGACGTGCAAAAAAAATGAGAAAAACAAATCTCTGGTATTCTGCACAAGAGTTACAGGTGAGGTGTTGGGCTCATGTGGAAAAAGATCTGCAGTGGAAAGCCCACCTTGAGAGTCTTTGCAGAACATCCCCAGAACCTCTCTTTGGAGAAGGCAGAGGCAGCAATCCAGGAGAGACTGAGAGGCTGAACTGCAGGACAAGTCAGATAACAGCCTATTTTTTTTCTCTCCCAATGACACAGCATTGTAAAAGCTACTGCTATTGCACAAGATGTTCAGTAAAACACAATAAACCCCCATTGTGAGTGACCTGAAAAATGCTGATTAGAGACTCAAAAGCAGTGTAATAACTTGTGATGAAAAAGGAAAGTGATAACAACGGGGCTGAATAATGATATCTGAAGTGCTGAGAAGCCATCCAGGAAAAAACGAAGGCATCAATTAAAAGGCCATGCACTTTGGGATAGAAAGGGAAAAATAGCAGTGATATGTGACCCAATGATAGAGGGAGATGGCTTATGATGTCTAAGAAAGAGTGCACAGTGAGTGTTTCTTTATATCCTTTTGGAATAGCAATAACAGTGGAAAATTAATATCACCTTTGGGTGTCAAAGCCTTTGCAGTTGTTCAGAAACCAAGAGCACTGAAATGCATATCTGCTGACAGAAATATATTGGATGTTTAGGCAGAGTGATCTGCACCCTGAAATTCTGAAATGCAGGGCCAAATGGCTGCCTTACATTTGGGGTCAGCTTTGGAGAAACCTTTAAATGTGGGAGAAAATGCAGAAAGTGTGGGAATGTGGATGCCACATGGCTGATGAAGTGGAATTAAACTGATCTGGGAATGCAAAGCTGCCTAGTGCATTCTTCTGCAGAGGAACAAACCTTCCCAAAGCATTTAATGTAGCAGTGATGACAAAATTAGCAGATGGAGATATTGGTAAAACACATGGCAAATAGATGAAATTGATAATCAATAACAATTAATCGTCAGTGGGGAAAAGAAGAGTTTTACAGGGATCCAGAGAGGAGATTTCTTCACCTGATCTAGACAACATGTACACCACCAACAATGGCACTAGTAAAAATAGATAAACAACAGATAAATAATAACAAAATGATTCAGTGAAATGTTCCATGAAGAAGAGCAGCCAAGCCCTGGAGATTGTTCCCTCCGTGTCTGGATAAGACACTGACCATGAACTCCCAATGAAATTCTGTGGCAAAAAGACTCAATTCAGTTCTTGCTTTTAGAGTGGTGAATATGAAGAGGAATTTATTGATGTCTCCCATTTCTCTCTTGCTTCTCTTTATTTTATTTTTTTTTTAATCTTTCAGCACAGGCAAAGAAGGAATTCAGAAAGAAGGAAAGGATGGGGAAAATGCATATTGAATGCTGATGGATTTTTCAAAAGGTTTCACCAGATATGACTAAAACTAGGAAAATGTGAAAATTACAAACAGCCATGTTTTGTGTTTGTTTAAGAAAAAAAAATAGTTTTTATCTAAAAGAAAACTTTAAAAGAAAATATTACAAATAGCTCTATTTAGGACTCTGTAAGCAAGAGTGAACTTAATGTCAAGGAAGGCTCTGTAGAAAGTAAATGAGGCACCAAAAGACTTTCTAACTGCTCCATTAGCCCTCTTTCATCTTCTCCATCTATGACACAGCCAACAGAGACACCCTGAGAGTCTCAGAGTTTTTAGTGGCTTGCTGGGGGATGCTATCAACTAACTGTGGTACAAACCATCCAATTTGCACTGAACTCTCCCAGCCCAGTTAATTTCTGCTGTAATGGGACAGGCAGAAGCTTCAGAGAAATTTATAATTTCTTTCCTTCCATCCAGAAAAATACAGGAATGAAGGGCACCGAGCACTGCCAAGAAGTTGGACAGTTGTCATTTAAAGTGTAATTCACCCAGAGCCACTGGAGAAGCATCAGCCTTGGTGGGCCTGGAGCTGCAGGATTAATGGAGCTGAAGCCGAACTGAAGCTTTTTGCATGCAATTCAGGAAATGTCTAGACTTTGTGAGAAACCTGCTAAATTAGAGTGGCAGGATTTCGGGAACAGGGAAGCTCTTCTTGCTCTTGGCAAGAGGATCGGCTGCTGGAGGCGGGGGAAGCTGCAGGATTGATGGCTGGGGGGTGTCTGTGTTTGGAGAGTTGGCAAAGGGAGGCATTATCTGACTCAGGAATCCTGTCTCTAAATAAAAGTGGGGCATGCCCAGGAGGAAAATTTGGGGGCATCTCTTGTGAAAGTAATGGCCCCATGGCAAAACTGCTGTGGAGCCCTGCAAGAGCTGAGGAGGGAGGAAGGAGAACTGTTAAGGCTGATGGATCAGAGAAATCATTTTAAGGTCTCCTTTCCACAGGAAACCATCCTGCTTTATCTTAATTTCTGTTCAGGCTTTCTTCAGGTGAGATTTTCTAACAAGCAGCAGAAGTCCCCAGAAGCCATCTGGACCAAAACAGCGGTACAAAAGGGTGCCCTAGGAGATCTGGTGGTGGTTTCTATAAGAGAGCATGTGTAGTAACCTTCCAGGTGAACCTGGACAGGAATTTCTGCTGCTTCAGCCTGTGTTTGTTACTCGAATTCCCTCACTCTTTTTCCTCACCCCAGCTTATTTCCCAGACTTGTGTTATTATCCTGGCTCCTGCATGAGCTCCAAATCTTCAGTTTATCAGAACCAATTATGTCAGACAACTGCTGCTGTTTTCCCAGGACATGGTGATGGGTCTTGGGAGCAGAGGAAAAGCAGCAGAGGTTATGAGCTGGCAGTAGAAAGGCTCTGGATAGTGTTTCACATGACTTATTCCTCAGGAAGACAAGGAAGCTGTTGAAGATGGACGTGGAACAGCTGGTACTGGCAGAGGGACGATGCTTGTCACGCTGTCACAGGGAATGTGTGCATCCAAGGGGAACCTGCAGGAACCTGCCAAAATATCCATGCAGGAACAAATCTTGCACAACTCACCCCCTCAGCTTTGCCCACAGATTCCCATCCAGTTTTTGAGCCCTGGAAAGGTCTCTAAACCACCCATGGTTCTGAGCATCTCACTCCAAAAAATGTGGAGCATTGGCAAAGGCTTATTAGGGGAGAGCAGGGAAAAGAGAGATGCCTTAGAGCACCTTCCAGTACCTAAAGGGGACTTAGAGGAAGGATGGAGAGGGACTTTCCACAAGGACATGTAATACTGCAAGGAGGGATAGCTTTGAACTGAAAGAATGGAGATTTAGAATAGATATTAGGAAGAAATTATTTGTTATAAGGGTGGTGGAAGTCAGCTTGGTCAGAGAGATTGTGGACTCCATGGAAATGCTCAAGGCCAGGTTGGATGCAACTTGGAGTAACCTGGTCTAGAGGAAATTGTCCCTGCCCATGGCAAGGAGAGGAATGAGATGATCTTGAAGGTCCCTTCCAACCCAAAACCTTCTGGAATTCAATAAGAATTAAGTGCCATACAATTGCCTTCAAGGTGTGGTGGCCATGTGATGCTTGTCCTTCTAACAGTGTGAAATGATGAACCTGAGATGACCCTGTGGTTGCCAGAGCTTCTTCTGTGGGGGTTGGAGAATGAAGTGAGAGGGAAGAGGATGGGAATGGGGGTTTCTGTGGAGATTAAAAAAGCAGTGAAAGATGTCATCACACACATTTTGGCTGCTTTGCACAATTTGTGCTCTGGCTGGGGGTGGGAGCCCAGGCAATGCAGAGATTAAAGCTGGTAATCACAGGGAGGAGAACATTTGAGGGCCTGACAGACCCACACAGTCTCATCTACCACAGAAATTGGTCATTTCCTAAATCTTTAGTAGAAGACACCAGAGAATGGGTCTCTTTTTTTCACTGCCTGCTCTCATTCTGTCACTGCTCTTTTAATTTTCTTTATCTATAACATTAATAATCTTAAAGGTATTTTTAGTGGGTTCCCTAGGAGATATATCTCTTCCAGTCTATGTGTTTCCTTGAATACCAACAGTTGAATATCCTGATATCATAATTATCTGCTAAAAATGATCTAACTTTTTTCCCTATAAAGAGTTTCCCACTAAAAATATCCAATAAAATTTGTTTTCTAAATTACCTCCATCCTGTGAAAGTGCCTGTGACAGAAAATAGTTTTTAAAATGTCATTTTTGCTGCTAAATTTTCAAATTAACTGCAGCTTTAATGAGAATTATTGCTCCAGACAATCCCACATGAGATCTTCCAAACTTTTATCTGTTGATATTTGCCAGCTACGATCGTCTTTCATAAATCAGAGTGCAGAAGTATTCAGTAGTTTTAAGTGTGAAAGCTCATTTGCTTGTTTGTTTACCAAAAATATGTGAAGAAGAGCCTCTTTTTTACTGAACAGGCATTTATTCAGCAAAGCATTCAAACCTTTGATGTTCTTTGCAGTTTTTTTCATCGAGCCCAGCTTGAGCGACTGCAGATTTTGTCACATTGCTGGTACCTATTTTTGCATCCACCTTCATGAAGCCCACCCCTCGTTAACTCAGCGCTCACAGCTGGGCACACTCAGAGCCAGAATCACAGAAGAGTTTGGGTTGGAAGGGACCAAGATGATTTGCCATGGGCGGGGACACCTTCCACTGTCCCAGGGTGCTCCAAGCTCCATCCAACCTGGCCTTGGACACTTCCAGGGATGGGGCAGCCACAGCTTCTCTGGGCAACCTGTGCCAGGGCCTCACCACCATCCTAGGGAAGAATTTCTTCTCAATATCTAATCCAAGTCTATGCTTCTTCACTTTAAAGTCATTCCTCCTTCTCTTGTCACTCCAGACCCTTGTCCAAAGTCCCTGCCACGCTCTCCTGGAACCCCTTTAGGCCCTGGAAGGGTCAGTAAGGTCTCTCTGGAGCCTTCTCTTCTCCAGGTTGGACTCCCCCAGCTTTCCCAGCCTGGCTCCATGGCAGATGTACTTTTTTAGGCATCTTTGATCCCATGACAGGACCACAACTCTTCTCCCAAGGCCATACAGATTCTTAATAATCTCATGCATAACATTACCTCAAGGCTTCAGCCTTTTTTTGGTAATCTAAATAAATCCACCAGGACTTCATCTCACAGCCCTTTGCAATGGATTCTTGCTGATTATTGAGATAGGCCTTTCCTCTCCAGAAGACAATGTCTGTTTTCTCTATTGCACCACTGCAACCAATTTTCCTTCTATGGAAATAATACCATCCTGGACACCTCCTTCGATACCTTTTTTTAATGTGGTTTTGTTTTTAAATTCCGTATTTAATTAAAAAAAAAAATGTTCAATACCAGGGTCATTTGATACCAGGGTCATTTGATACCTTTATAAAGCTAAACCTTAATACTGAAGTTACACATTTCATAAAAACATGAAATCATAGAATTAGAGAATGGTTTGTGTTAGAGAGGACCATAAGCATTATTCAGTTCCAACCTTCCTGCCATGGGCAGTGAACCTTCCACTGGACAATAATCTATGCCAGAATAACTACAATTAGTAATTCCAGGGGCAAACTGGAACCCAGAAACATTCTTTCAGTGTACTCTGCATGAAAAACTCTATTGCCTCTCATTGCTATTATATTAATTCATTGCATTCAGACTGCAGCAGCATCCAGACACTATATCAACATCCTGCTAAAGGACAAACCCTTCCCCAAAGAGCTTAATACTGTACCAGTTTTATCATATTGCTGAACATCAATTATGCTCCAGCTGCTCTCCCCAGAAAGGTAATAACTCTGTTCTTTACAGGCAGGGTCTCAGGCAACTTTCTCATATCTCAAATAAAAAGTCTTTAGAAAAATGTTCTGATTCCAGATTATTACAAGACAGGGGAAACATTGACCTTGCACTTTTAAGTATATGGCTTAAAGAGGAGTGTGAAATAACACCCAAACTTGTTGTCCAGGAGGAGACAATCTTTGCTCTTCCCTCACCCCCTTTCAACAAAGCTTTTTCCACCTGGTATTTCCTGGGCAGGCAAAGACTTTCAGGAGAAGGAAGCAGGAGCAGGTAGCACAGGGGAGATAAGACAGCAGTGATATAAAATGAAGGTACAAGGTGCCCCCAGCCCTGCATAATCAATGCCCTAAATCAGCCAAAACATTCTGCCCAGGTTCAGAAAAAAGCAGCAGTTTCAGGAGCTGGTTTGTTTGCCTTCTGCTTGGCCAGGGAGAAATTTGACAGTTTGGAGCAGTAGCTCAAACTAACAAGTGTCTGTGTCCTCACTCTGTAGGAGAAGCAACAAGCAGGCAGTGAATTTATGTGCTGGTGAAAAGCACCTCATTATTTTCAGCAGTAAATTTGACTCTGCAGACGAAGAGCTTGCACCCTTTGCCTCACAAGCACCAATGCATACTTGCATGTGAGAGTGCAAACATGCCAATATTGAAATGTTTGCATAACACCAGAGATAAGCAATGAGAAGTGCATTTGTAGAAGGAGAGACGATCAAGATCATCTCATTCCAACCCCCTGCCATGGACACTTTCCACTATCCCAGGGTGCTCCAAGCCCTCTCCAGCCTGGCTTGGGACATTTCCAGGGATGGGGCAGCCACAGCTTCTCTGGGCGGAAGCTGCCACGGCCTCCACACCCTCACAGAATTCAAGATTTCAATTTCAGAAGTCAAGAATTTCTTCCTAATACCCAATCTGTAAATGTAAACCTGAACTCTTTTGGATTAAAGCCATTGCCTCTTGTCCTGTCATTCTCAAGGCCGTGTACAGTTAAGGGTAAATCCCTGGATAAACATGGAAATCAGTAATGCAAAATGTCAAACAACTGCAATGCAGCTCCCAGGCTGTGGGGAACCACCTTTTTCTAATAGCAATAACCAAACAAATGACTTCCTCAAAACAGGGGTTTCGTTAAAATATGGGATGATTTCTTTCAAGAAAAGTTATTATTTATTTCTCCTAAAAACTATTCAGGCTTATTCCTTCAGATGTCTGCAAATTCCAGAACAAGAAACAAGATGCTCATCTCTGGACAGCAGTGGCTATGTCCTTCAACTCACATAATTAAAGGAAATGCTTATTTTCAGAAGCACAAGGCTCAGATCTGTGGCTCTTTCAGCACAGTCCCACCTGTCAGCTGGCTGTGGTAGCTATCAGACTGTATTGTTTCTGTGTTCACTGTGTCTCAATCACAGAAAATCCCAGTGGATTGGGCTGTGAACACACTTAAAACCAGCCCCTGCAGCTGAGCTCATGGGCTCTCTGCTCCCTTGGCTCAGGGACCAGGCCTGCTCAGGGCCGTCTGCTATCTCAGATCCCTGCAGTGGTGGAGGAGATGCTGGAAGGTGACTCAGTAAAGGAATTGCCAATTTCCAAGTGTACAGATTCCATTGTCTTCACCAGCACTCAACTCATTCAACAACGCCCAAACAGCCAAAAAGAAGTTGGTGGCTGCAGATAGACATATTAGCATCAATATGTGGCTGTAACTGCATTTTTGCTTTGTTTTGCACCAGAACAGCTTTCCTACATATGGCAGAGCTCATCCCAGTGATTGATCTGCCTCATTTGACTTCCCAGTCCCACAGCTGATGAAGATTGTGGGGAGGAAGTCCATGCAAGCATCAGAGAGAGGCAAATTGGGTTTTCATGGCCCCATGCTACTTTATCTAATTATGCTTCCCCATGCAAGGGCATCCCACTGGGGCCTCACCCTTGGATTCACTCTTCTTAATGACATTCAATCATTTTGTACTGAAGACAGTCATTTTCGTAGCTGCTTGCATAATAAATTCAGAGTTACATGCTCACTGGTTCTCTAATTACACCCCATTCCCGCAAAACAAAATGATTAAACTGAATTTTCACTGAAAAAATTGTGAGTCAGCACTTTTATTTTACTGATAAAGTTTAGCCATATTTGGTTGTGTTTGATATTTTCTTCTGCAAATTGAAAGCTTGTATTAAAAGGTTAGAACATAGAAAATGATTGGGCCAGTGTATAATTGTTTATTGAGTTTGTAGGACATTCTGAATTTCACTCCTGGCCTAAAATGATCTCAGTGACCTTGGGAAAGTTAACCTGCATTGAGTTTGGAGTTTGTGATACTTGGTTATGCAGAGATAGCAGGACTCATGTAAACTCGAGGAGTTTCAGACCTGGAGATACCAAAAAATATAAGGAAATCATTCAGTAACTGTCTGGTAGATAATGGAAAATGAACTATTCATCTATATTTAGATCAGTCCAATCACACACCTTGACATCAGAGAAATAAATCTGGGAAGCTCCAGAGGAGGTGGTGGGAGCCATCAGACCCACAATCACAGTGATTAGACTTCTTCTATTTTAAGTAACCAGTGCTGAGGTTTGCAAGTGGCTGCTGGCTCAGAGCTCTTCTGGGCCTCTTGGGTTGGCAGATGTTATTGAAATTGACTCTGCAGTGGGTGATAAGGTTGAGGATACAATTTCGGGTGTAGAGCCGCTGGAATTGGTCATCCCAGGTGTTGATTGTGCCAACTAATTGCAAGATGTGAGATGAACACAGTTCAGATTCTAAATACAGTTGATCATGGGAAAAAATAACCAAAGGGATAGGCACAAACAAGGAAGCTCCATTAGGAGGGGCCGGCCAGCCTTCCTAATAAATTCCCCAACATCCTACAAGTCTACTGGAAATGCCCCCAAAGCCTTCCAGCCCTGTTGGCTACAGGAGCTTGGAGGTTTAGGATTGTCCCAATGGAGAAAATACTCCTATGGCCTTGCTGTGGTCACCCAGTCAGTCCCTACCACTGCCCTCCTGTCATGCAAGGGAATATTTTCATTTAATTATTTGTGTACACAATCAAGAGACTAGAAAAAATAGAGGTGAGTCTATAATTTAAAGGTTTTCCATACATAGCCAAGTGATAGGTTTTCCTGTCCAACTTGAAAATTTTGGTTAAAACCACCTGTACGATCAAAATTATAACTTTTCCTAGCCACAAGCCACACATGCCAACTATTTCAGAACAGAAAGACTTTTCCAAAATATCATTAAATTATGCCATGTGGCTACAGCCAGGAGTGTGTCTATGGTAGCAGGGAGCTCAGTGAGGGTTTTATCCCCTAAAATCAATTTAGTTTTTCCCAAAAAAACTAGTGCAGTGCCTGTACCTGAGACAGACTTTTTGGTACAATCTGCTGCAAAGGCTTGGCCTGAGGTGGGATTAATCCCACCTGACTCATGGGACAGGTTTTGTTTGATCAAATAAAAGTGGAGATGATATGATCAATGTCCTAAAAGACCCTGGCTCTGCTGTCTCACTCTTCCTTGAACTTAAAGGGAGCACTGATGGCCTCAGACATTGGCACTTCCAGAACAGACACTTTACTCACCCAAATCCTGCCCTAAGCAAGTCCAGCTCACTTCACCCAGCTTCTTTCCACACCCACACAGAGTTTATCTTCCCTTACGCATCCATTTTGCTTCCCTCAGCTCTGGCAAAGGTGTGGTTACATTGGTAGACATTACCATGGGAAAAAATCCCAAAAAATCCATCTCCTCCTCCTGCTGGCAGAGAGCTTGATTTGTACAATTGTCATCTGTGGACCCAGTGAGCATAAACTGAGCTCAACAAGCCTGACATAACTCAGGCAAATGGACCAAAATGCAGGAGTTTTTCTTCTGGAAGGGCAGTTGGTACACCTGCAGTGGGGACATCACCCTGGGCTGCAGCTGGTGGTGGCTGCAATGTTGAAATGGTTTTGCTTTTCCCCTCTGTGTCTCACTGCTGATCTCCTCCCCAGACCTCACACTCCCAGCTCCTTCATTTTTAAGCCCCTACTGGAAAGCTCTGTAGTCCTTGAGGGCATGTCAATAAAGGAACAAAGTGAGTGTGATCCTTGCTGTGTGGATGGAGGATTTATGCCACCACTGTTTGTTTCCTACTGCTGGATTCTGTCACCTCCCATCCCTCATCTTTGCTGCTTTCCGACGCTGTAAATTCTTCCTGGCACAGAACTTGCTCTCTAATTTTTCTGTTAAATGTCTAGTCTACAAATGAGTCCCAGCCATCCTCATTAACAATACTTTGTACTTATTCCTTCATAAACTGATGGATGAAAAGTTCCATAAAAGCACCAAAAAAAAATAAATTATTTCCCTCAAGAGGAGTGTTTGCAAAGTCATTGCTCAAAGGAAGCCAGCAGACTTTCCCATCTAACTCAAATCCAACACAGCACAACTCTGTTGCCAGAAGCATATCTTGTTTTCCTTCCTTTTTTTTTTTTATTTTACTTTATCTGCTGGTTGATTCACTTATGAAATTAAAGGAGATTATAATTTTAACTCTTGGGTTTTAGAGCCACGAGCAAGGAAAGCTACGGGAGCTGCCATCTGCAAATTCCAAAAGACATAAACCAGTGTAAAATAAAGGGGAAAATATGCATTTTCCACTTAGCAATATATTCCAGCAGAAGATTAATTTGCTGCCTGACACTTGATGCTTATTGTTTGCAAACTCCAGATCTGCAACTGCAAATCAAGCTGAAAAGCATAATCTAATCAAAGAGGCGATAATTTAGCAAGAAACCACTCAGAACTGTCTTCCTTTCAGGTTACCCATGTGCATGCACATGAAAACAGAGATCCACTAACCTGGTGCATACCTGTGTCCCTGACGGCCTCCTTGGACAAACTGTGACTCACTGACCTTTATTTCAGGTGAGGGGAAGAGGTGCTGATGCCCTTTCACAAAGACTCAAAAAACCACCCAGTCCTTGAGTTCTGCCAACTCACATTTCAGGGAGATGCATCCAAATGGAAACAGAAGAGAAAATCTAAAAGAGGGAGCAAGTGAAAGAGAGATCCTTTACCTGGTTTTTAAGGTGTGGTGGCTCAGGTGAGAAGCTGACACAGTGATCCCGGAAATTCCTCTTCCCCCACCTTTCCATACATGTAAGATGTTATTAAAAGTGTGAACCTGCAGTACAGCCTTGAGCACACTGCAGAAAAAGCACTTTAAAAAAAAATCTAGACTTGTTTGAACCCTATTAAATCTTTGCTTCACTGGTTCTAAGCCTGTCCAAGTCAACCTGAATGATTATTGTTATTATTAACAGAGTGCAAAGTGGGAAAAGAGAGGATTTTTTATTTAAATAGGTTATTCTGCCTGCAGCTGGCTGTGCTGCAGAGGCCTGGCACCAGTTCATATTACAGGCATTACCAATTCCTTGGAGCTTTTCATGGGAGAAGCTTGCTCTGACATTCTCATTGACTCTTCTCTCCACAATTTATCACCCATAGATTGGATGATGTCCTCTCACAGCAATATCTGCAGCTTTAGAAGCCTTCTATGCACTTCTGTCCTCGTGTTGGGACTTTTCTGTGGGATTTCTGTTTCCTGCTGCTTACCAAATAAATAATTTTTGTGATTTCAATGAGACTTTCCTCTCCTTTCCTACCTAATAAAGTCAGCTGTGGCTGTGTAAATCTGTAAAAATTCAGCAGGAAAACCTCAAATAAGAGTACACTAAAATAAAAATACTGTGTCTGATCAAAAACCAATTTCAGGCCATGTTTTGACTGAGAGTGGTTACAGAGTGCAGAAAAAAGGCAACCAGACTCTGAAACTAAACAGGGTGTTAATAAACTTCAACAGATTATTTTTTTCCATTTTTTTTTCCTCTGGAAACAGCCCCATTCCATGGCAAGGAATGCCACAGCTCAACCACACTGCCTGTGAAGAACCTGCTCCATTTCCCCATCCCTGCTCCACACCCATTGTGACTTTAACCTGAAAAAAAAAGCTCCCTAAAATGTCTTTTCCACGACTGAAGTGTGCACATCTATTTAATCCTTTTCTGTGCTGCTGCAGCTGTTCCTTATCATCCTTCTGGCATCTTCTCAGAGCCTTTTCCAGGGCCACTAAAGCCTGTTGAGAGGGGACGACGAGCACCAGACACAATATTCAAGCTGCAGGTCCAAAATGCATTTCTTCAGTGGCATTATGATGATTTCTGTTTGGTTTTCTATTCCCTCCTTAATAATCCTTAACATTCAATTTCCTCTTTTGATTGCTACAGAACAATGAGCTCATAATTTCATTCAACTGTTCATTATAAGACCCAAATGCCATTCCTGGGCAGCAATAATCAGCTCAGAGCCCATCACCATGCACAGAGTTGGAACTGTTGTTTTCCTTGTGTGCAATGCTTGGATTTAATGCCACTGAATTCCACCCAATGTTTTATTACCCAGCTGTAAAAAAAAAAATCAAAAATTCTTCATGGGTGGCGTCAGGAAGCTCCAAGTCTGGGCTGATCCACAAGGGAAGGTGGAATGAAACACAAGGGCAGCAGCAAGGCAAGGCAGTGAGTTCTCTGGCAGGGTGAAAGAATTTTGTAGAATCATAGAATTATTAAGGTTGGAAAAGGCCTCTAAGATCATCAATCAATCACTAAACCGCGTCCCTAAGCACCACACCTACACATATCCTGAACACTTCCAGGGATGGGGATTCCTCCACTTCTCAGGACAGCCTGTTCCAGTGCTTGACCATCCTTTCAGTGAAGAAATTTCCCCCATTATTCGAATTAAACCTTCCCTGGAGCAAATTGAGGTCCTTTTCCTATATGTGAGATTTTCTGAACAGAATTCACTTCCCCCTCACTTCTCCCTTGGGGAGAGAGCTGGGGTATGATTCTGGTCCAACCATTCCTTCTTAGTTTCTTTGCTAGTGCAGCTTTATTTTAAAGGTGGGTGTTTGAGCCTTGCAGCCTAATCGAGCAGTTTACAGCCTGCCCAGCTGACAGCAATAATTTGGCATCATAAGTTTGCAGCTCCTTTCAGTGTGATGTACCAGATCCCAGAGTGTTTCTCCTAAAGTATCTCAGAGAGACTTTCATATCAGAGAGTGTTACAGAAAAAAACCTCAATGCTCACAACTCTTTAACCAAGACAAGTAGAAAATCCTCCCATGTAGCCAGCTAAAGTTATGTATAAATTTATTCCCTGCAAATTCAACCACTTGAGACAGGTTATATTAAGACTTTTACAGTTTGGATTCCAGGAATCCTTGAAGGTAGGGCTGTGCACAAAGTCATCTTGATGACATGACCAGAGGTCCAAATAAAGTCTTCACTCGGAGGCAGAGCCATCTGAAAAACTGGAAGGTGGGGTAGGTATGGATGCCAAAAACGAGGTACAACCAAGACTTCCCTCAGGCTGCCCAAAGAGATTGTGGAGTCTCCCTCACTGGGGATATTCAAAAAGTTTCTGGATTCAATCCTGTGCCATTTGCTCTGGCATGACCATGTTTCAGCAGGGATGTTGGACCAGAGGACCACACTGTGGTCCCTTCCAGCCTCATCCATTCTGTGATTCTGTGTTAACAGGAGCCCTCTCAGCTTTGGTGCAGGGATTCCAGACCAGCTCCACCACTCCAGACCAGCAGGAAAAAGCTTTAGCACACAGAGGCACAAATAATGGTCAGAGCTTCTGCTATGGGGAAAAAAGGGCCAGTGAGATTTGCTTCTATAAAAACCTCATGTTGTTCCCACTTTAGTAATAACCCAAGATTCACCCCAGGGGAAGTAGAACAACATTGGCCCCAGCACTGTTTAAAGTGCTATTAAAATACTGTTTAAGGGGAACAGGTGGGGAACTTGTTCTTATCATAAGAAAGTGCACAAGGAGATGGGCATTTGGAAATGTGCTGAAAGCTGGGTTATTGCAGTGCTGTCACTAATGACTACAATACATCATTTCAACTTGTTGACTTTTCTTTCTTTAATTTCCAGATAATCCGGCTGTTGCTTATCCTCCACCCATTCTGGGAGTAAACAGAGACATGTGCTTGAGCTGCAAAAAAGTTACTTTCAGCAGAAATTATCTTGTGTGGGTTTTTCCTGTTTTTTTTTTTCTGTTTCTTTGTTCTGTGGTTTGTTGATTGCTTGTTTTTTTTAAAAGAAAATAATTTTTTTCAGCTTTACATGTTGGTTTTACCTTTCCATTTCCTTTTTCAATTTTCTTTTGCAATTTCACCTTTGTAATATTTCGATGATTTTAGAAAGCATTATATCTATTCTAGAAATACAAGAAATGCCATCAAAGGGTAGTGAAATCTCTTCCATAAAATTCCAGGGGAAGTCTCTGAGAGGTCTCAGAGGGGAAACTGCTACTTGGGAGGTCCAGCTTAGAGCACTCAATGTGACTGAAATGATGGGTTCTGACCAGGTTCTAGCAAGAAGGGATTTTTTTCACACCTTAGTGAGATTTCAGGCAGAGGAATCTTCTGGGATTGCTTTGGGAAATCCGACTTTCTTTTCCTTTAGAATCACAGAACAGTTTGTGTTGGACGAGATCTCAAAGATCACCCAGTTCCAACCCCCTGCCATGAGCAGGGACACCTTCCACTATCTCAGGTCACTCCAAGCACCATCTGACCTGGCCTTGGACACTTCCAGGGTTGGGGCAGCCACAGCTTCTCTGGGCAGCCTGTGCCAGGGCCTCACCACTCCCACAGGGAAGAATTTCTTCCTGTTATCTAATCTAAATCTACCCTTCTGGAAGGATCTTGAAGAAGCCCTGACATGCACTACCAACCTCAGCTGCAATAACTGTGTGCAACTCTTTTTCAGATGAATAGTTCAAGGAAAGATAAGAAAATCCGTCAGAAAATCCCTGTAAGACTCCAGTGGTCTTGGGGAGACTGCCCAAAGTTCCTCTCTGAAATATACAGAAGGTCTGGGTCTATCTGCTATTTTTTCCTTCTTTGCTCTGGAGGACACCCCAGGGGGTTGAAACAGGATGATCTTCAGGATTCCTTTCCATTCTATGATTTTGTAATTCTTTTTCTCCCACAAGAGCTCTCACTTTTTTTTTCTTTTTTTCCCCCAGGGAGTAGCTCTGTTTTGAAAAGGGCATGAATCACATCCATCAGACTTAAGGAGAAAAATAATCAACAGATGGTTATTTAAGATCACATGGTGCCACTCAGATCAGGAGATGCAGAAAGAAACAAACTCTCTTTCCCCCTTGCTTATACTTTACTGAAGTCAAGTGTTCAGTCATATCCAGCCTGGGAGGAAACACATGAAACCACCAGTGCTTTGTGTGTGGTACCAAAATCGGGCCACAAAGCTCCAGCCTCAATCAGAAAAAAGATTCTACCCCTTCTGAGTAGAAGGTGAAAGACAGGAGTGTTTCCAGACCACATAAAAGAAATACTAGATTGCTGAGGACCAAATAGTTTGATCTCAATATTTTGTACAACCTGCAGCTGTTTCTCAGGCTGGCATCTTCCATTCCCAACAAAATCAGCAAGGCCACATCCAACTTTAATGCCAACAGATGTGAGGGAGAATCCTCAAAATGCTTATTAGATGTCTCTTATGAAGGTATTTTAAATTACCTATTAGAATAATTTTATTATTATATAATTTATTTATGTTATTTTATTATTATTTATACATTGTATGCAACCATATTATATTTTTATATAATAATATTTAATTATCATACTATTTTAAATTAGATATTAGGATGAAATCTTTCCCTGTGAGGATGGTGAGGCCCTGGCACAGGTTGCCCAGAGAAGCTGTGGCTGCCCCATCCCTGGCAGAGTCCAAGGCCAGGTTGGATGGGGCTTGAAACATCCTGGTCTAGTGGAAGGTGTCCCTGTCCATGGCAGGATGTTGGAATGAGATGATCCTTAAGGTCTCTTTCAACCAAACCATTCCATGTTTCCAGATATTTTCATCTGAGCTTGAAGTGAGCTTCAGAGGTGCCAACAAACCATCAAGTAAGGGGTTAACTTAGAAAATGACTGCCAATTCTGACTATTTTTGCTTTGGGCAGCTTATTTTTAAACCCCAGACCACTACAAAAGATGGATTTTTTCCTTGGACATCTATTATCCTCCTTTGGTTTATGTTTATACAAAACTGGACCTATCCAAGAGGCGAACCCAGGGCAAAACAGAATTTTCTCCCTGCCTTGGAGCCAGCTGCAATTCAAGTTGCCAATGGGCCCTTGATATCCTGGAGAAAAATATTTTTGGGGTCTTTTATGTCAGAGCATCCAAATCTAGGCAAGTGAATTCATTTTCCATGTCAACAAGAAGCCACTTGATGCTATTACAACAACTAAAAATTGAACTGTTCAAAAAGTGATGTCCCTTTCTTTGAAAAACTCTTAAGCAGGTGGTAGGATTTGAGGTAAGCATTTTTGTCTCATAGGTGTTTGGGGTTTTTTTCTGGGGAAAAATGGAACTGTAGCTAGAAAAATTTTCTCTCAAAAATATTTTTTCAAAGTTCTTTTCTGAGCTGATTTCTAAAGAAGGAAGAAGTCCATGACCTGGAACGCACAGACAAGGTCCTGTAAGAACCTGTCACTGAAATGTTCTAAACATTGCATGGAAAAATACAACAATTCTCCCCAACACACACACCAAAACCCCCCAAAAAACCCAAACCAAACAAAAATACAGTATCTGGAAGACTAGAAGGAGATCTATAGAATTGCTTACTCGAGGGAAATCAAGAATGTTCAGGAGATATTTTTGAGCACATTATCGGGAAAATAATCTTTCCATTTCCAGCAGATCTTAGAAATTTATGTATGTCCTGCAATTCTATGTCCTTCATTTATTCCATTACACACATGAAGGATTAGGAACACATCCTGGGTACATCGTTGTGCCTTGGCCATTTGTTTCAGCCAGAGTTTCCTACCTGAGTATGGAAAACCTTCAAGTTTCAATTATTTAATCCCATCCTGCCACCTGCTCTTCCCACAGCAGTGGGGTGAAGACTGAAATTGCAGAGTTCTTCAGAACTTTCCCATCATTTCCACCCTGCTCTTGTGAATGACGTTTTTCTTTCCTTCATGCTTTATCACCTGCCTGTGACCCTCTGCTTCAAAATGCGCATTGGAACAGGACAAAAATTCATTCCAGATGATCACTCCCAGTTCCCAAAGCCCACCTGAATCACCCCAACATCACTGCCTGCCATGAGTAATGCATGGGATGGAACCACACAGTCTGTTCCAGGCACTGAAACCATGGAAACGCCCCTGACGTGAGCTGCTCCTTGGGATGATCAGAAGAAATGGTGCCTCAAGGAAGTTTGTCTTGTCTGCCTCCGTTGCCCCAGGCCAGATCATTACGAAATATGAAAGATTTCAGGTGTCAGGCTTGAGCCCCACAAGGTTGCTGACAGCTTTGGTTAATAGGAAAATGTAAGCAAGTCCAGAAATGGCAATTGTGGAGTTTCCTCAATGAAATCTAAACACTTTGAAGAGGGAGCACGGATACTGGGACAAAATTCTTCCCTGTGAGGGTGCTGAGGCCCTGGCACAGGTTCTCCACAGAAGCTGTGGCTGCCCCATCCCTGGAAGTGTTCAAGGCCAGGTTGAATGAGATGTGGAGTAATCCAGGCTAGTGGAAGGTGTCCCTGCCCACGGCAGGGGGCTGGAATGAGATGGTCTTTAAGGTTCTTTCCAATACAAACCATTCTGTGACTCTGTGATCTCTTGGTGGGACTCCATGGAACCAAACCACCCTCACAACCTTCAGATGACCTTGGAGGCACAGGGAAGAAGTTCTTCCTCATCTCTTTGTAGAATTTCCTGGAGATCAGTTCCTGCCCATTCCACTTGTCCCATTGCTGGGCCCCCCAGAGCAGAGCCTTGTCCCTTTCTGACCCCTCCCTGAAGACAGGGACAGACAGGGATGAGGTCTCCTCTCAATTGCCTCTTTTTAAGGCTCAAGAACTGTGTTCATGATAATTAGACCAGTAACAAGCATAGCTTAGATTCAATATCCCACTCCTCAATGTCCCACTCCCCCCAGTCCCAAAATCAATCTTTCCATCCCTTAGGCATCATCTTTTCCATGCTCAGAACAGAACACCCACTCCCAGCATACCTGACACCTCTCCTATCTATTTGGAAGTGTTTCCTCTGCCCCCTCTACTTTTGGGGCACATTTAAATGACCCAGAGCAGCCAATGCATCTAAAATCTGCATGATTTGGCTTGGAAGCAGCAGCTAAAATTAGTTCTGTACTGTGAAAGTGTAGAAAGGAGAGAATCTCAGGGTAGATATCCAGTTATTTTACAGCTTCTTGAGTCATCCATGTGGAAGCAGCAGCAGCTGGGTGACATGGAGTGATGCAAACACTGCAGTGGAAAGACCCCAGTGCTAACAACAGTTCATGTGTGTGAGGGTCTTTCACTATCCAGCTTCAAAAAGAAGTAAAGCAACTCCTTGGAGTGCTTCATCCAGCCCTTCAGTGATGTGGAAGAAAGGTTGGATGGACAGATTCCCAAAACATTCCCAAACAGGCTTTGAAGGACATTCCTACTCAAAAGTGATGAAAGAAAACCTGGAGTGACACCAAAGCCCGAGTTGGTGAACTCTGGAGTAACTTTTCTGACCTGAATAGGTCCAGGAGAAGTTGAGATAGAGCTTTAAATAAACATATTTTTAAATTAGTGGCTTCCAAAACCTTCCTCATCTATGTAGTCTGGTGGTGTGTCTGAGCACAGCTGGGAATAGACCCAAAATCTGGATGTGAACCAGTGCCTGGTCAATACTCCCTGGTTATGTTTCACTTACCTCTTTCTTTACCTTCTGTCATGAGAAGATAATGTCTGGTGTTCATGAGCGCAGCTCAACTTCTGATCTCACTCCAGCAAACAAATTATGCCAATTTTCAGCGTGTTAAACTTGAGATGAAGCAAAGCAAGATACAACCCTAGTGAATAATGGGCACGTCTAGCAATCATCTGAAGTTTCTGCTCCTATGTAGTTACTTAATATCCAAAAATCTCCACAATTCTTCATTCAGGAGAGGCAGCTAAACAGTGCTGCACGTTGCAAATTATTCCAACACAAAGATGTTTTCTAGGTAATTACTGCTATTTAAATTACCCTGCACATACAGCATGAGTGGCAGATATTAAAATGAAGAGATGACTTAATAAATTCTAGTTATCCAGATGTGTTGTTCTTGTAATAAGATGAAAAAAAAACAGTGTGGTTATATTTCAGACTTACCAGGTGTACAGTAATTAAAATTAGTTTATTGTATTTCAAAATCCTCGTCAGCAATATTGGCCCTGCTAGAATTAAGACAAATGACACCAATAAAATAAGCAGATTAGGATATATTGGTTTTAGGTGTTGAATCAAAAGTGTGTGTAACTTGTTGACATGAACATTAAAATTGTTGTGAATGAAAAAATCAGCTCCCATTAAAATCTAGTGGAGGGTCTCCCTGCCATGGCAGGGGGGCTGGAACTAGATGATTTTCAAGGTCCCTTCAACTCAAACCATTCTATGATTCTATGAAAATGAATGATTAAAGAGGCAAAATCACAGCAAATGAGAATTCGGAAGCATTGAGATGATGGAGAAAATAATTTCTGGTACCTGAGTTTCTACTGAGGCTGCACAGCAAATATTTTTAAACGGGGTTTTCAGCTGCTACTCAGATACACCATAACTGATCCACTGATAGACCTCAAGCAAAGCAAAGACTCTGGGAGTAATGGCATTTTAAGACTCTCTCTTGCAGCTAGAGCTGAGAATTGATCTTTTTTGATCAGTCATGAACACAAGAAAAAAAAGGGATTGCTCCTGTGCCTCGCAGCTGAGGCTGAAGCTGGGGAATAACCAGACAAGCTGGGTTTATCCCAGTACAATGTGCTTAGACTTGTCTCATTGCCAGGTCAGGTTTTAACAAACAATGACAGCAATAGACAGGGAAGGGGATTGTGCCTTGCAAAACACATTCAGCCAGGCAAGCAGAGCCCTGCTAAAATGGGAAATGCAGTCTTGGAATTCTGGGCAGGGAAACCCTGAGTGAAGACAATTATTAATGCACCCAGCTCTAAAGCACCATGTCTGCTCCTGCTGCTCCCTGCTGCAGAAGAGGCTGAGAAACAGGAATGGGCTCAGGCTGAAGCTCTTCACAGGCATGACCCCAAAAACTGGAGGGATCAAAGAATTTGGAAGAAAAAAGGGATTGGATCATCCATGTTTGGGAGTCGCAAGAAAACCTGCACTCCTCTTTTGGATGAGATGAGAAATTGTTGTTTTTAGGCAGCTGAATGGGTTATGCAAGACCTGCTGCTGGGTTGAGCATCTGTTTTAGGGACGGTTTGTTGAATCATGGAAGGAATCAGATGGGTGTCTCATTTAGCACAAACATGGGCATAAAAAGTGAGTTTACTTCTGCTTTCTCTGTCTTTTTGATGCAATCATGAATGTCTGGACTAAGAATTTTTAATAGTTTCATTTGAAAAGCTGGATTCCCTCTTGAGTGGGATTGAATAATCTTCATATGTATCTTTACCCAGAGGGATTGTGGACTCCCCATCCATGGAAGTGTCCAAGGCCAGATTGGATGGGGCTTAGAACAGCCTGACTGAGTGGAAGGTGTCCCTGTCCGTGGAAGGGGGGTGGAACTGGATGATCTTTAAAGTTCCTTGCAATTCAAAGCAATCTATGATTCTATGCATGTAATAGCAGCATCATTTCCCTTTCATGTGCAGTGGTTTAGAATATATATATATATATATATGCAAATGATATTTTCACAAGATTTTTTTTTATCTGAGAAAGTAAAGTTTATAGAATATTAACTATTTTACTCTGGGAAAAAATAAGCAATTTTCCCCCAATTTTCTGCAACGTCATATTTGGCTTTTTTTTTCAGGATTTTCAGGACTGTTTGGGTTCCCATCTTTTCCAGAGCTGGCAGTTTGGGTTTCAGGCTCCTCAGAGAGCTTCAGACATGATTGAAAAAGATTTAGAGGGAATCCCTTCACAACTTCCTCTAAACTGAGTGTGAGAGTTCCCATTCCACAGGAGATTAGAGATTCATTCTATCTCAGAATAATTATCTCTAAAAAGAAAACAGAGGGGATTTTTCAGTGGAATTCCCAGGGAGTTCCAGTTTTGAGCCAAATCTATAGATAGACTCAGTTTATTCAGTGATCAGAAATAAACTGTGAATCTCTCTAGCCAGTATGGAGAATCCCTCAAGACTCCAACTTCATACAGGAGTCCACAGAAATAGATGGGCTGCTCCACTCAGTTAAATCCTTGGCAGAAATCCCACCTTTATTCCAAAAATGTTTGTAGTGAATCCACCCCTTTCTAGATCCCAGGCTTCTCAGGAGGGCAGAGCAGATGTGGCTGACAAAAAGTGTGTGTGTGTGAACACAACTTTCTTCCATTTTCAATGTATTTCTTGGTTTAACAAAGAGTGTCACCTCCACATGCAAGGTATGCCTTGCCTACAACAAGGATGACAATACTGGGATTCCCCATTTGGGCAGGGAAGTGGCTGGACTTGAAATGGGCACTACAAGACATGGAGAAGAAAGAAGTCAAACTGAGAAGTGCCATCTGCTTCCCAAACTTAGCAAGAAAGAGAATAGAAGCTTAAAATCATTAAGGCTGAAAAGAACTCTGAGATCAACAAGTCCAACCATTGTGCTCCTAAACCCTCAAGACCTTACAATTTAAGGCTTTTAGCTTAAAGAGGGTAGATTTAGGTTAGATATTAAAAAGAAATTTTTCACTGTGAAGGTGGTGAGAGACTGGAACAGGTTGTCCAGTGACGCTCTGGGCCCCCAATCCCATGAAGTGCTCAAGGCCAGGTTGGATTAGGATTGGAGCAACCTGGTTTAGTGTAAGGTGTCCCTAACCTTGGCACAGGGGTTGTAGCAAGGTGATGTTGAAGGTCCCTTCCAAACCAAATGATTCAATGTTCCTATGATTTTATGAATTAAAACCACCACTAATAAGCTCATGAACCCAAACACTTCTGTTCAGAGAGCTTTCTGGGTTGCTGGAGGTGGCTCTTCCACACAACCAGACTGTGTGGTGGAGAGAATAGAGCATGAGCTCTTTCTGCTTGTATTTGTAGTTGGTGGGGGATAAGTTCTTCTCTGAAAACATCCTAGACCAGCACAGTATGTAAGTTTTGAGGCCCATCTCAGGAGATATAGACCCAAGATTATGTAAAGCGTCAAGCTGGTGTGGCTCCATGCTCCTCTTCTCCGTGTTGCCTGTGTGTTGTATGAAAGTCTCCTTCTGTGTGAAGGCACGTCCTGGGACAGTTCAATTCATAGAATCACAGAATAAATAAATGGTTTGGTTGGAAGGGACCTTAAAGATCATCTCATTCCATCCCCCTGACATGGGCAGGGACACCTTCCACTAGACCAGTTTGTTCAAAACCCCATCCAACCTGGCCCTGAACACTGCCAGGGAGGGGAAGTCCACAACTTCACATTCCTCTGAGTATCCTGTAGCCCTCAGCACTAAAATCATCACCTCAATGCCTTCTGTTTCTCAGCCCTTCTCTGAGGGACTCCAGCCCATTTGTTGCCTCCCAGGGAGCTTATTTTTCTCTACCTCAGGCACCAACAACTTCTGCTCTCAGTGAAGCCTTGCTCCAGCTCTCAGGTTTCTTCAAAATGGCATTGGTAAAGGAAAACTGAACAAATCAACAGGGCCTCAGTTCACCTCCACAAGAACCCCACCTGGCTGCTTCTCTCTGCATTAAAAAGTCATGGAATCTTAGAATCAAACCATTCTTTATTCCACGCAGGCAGCGGGCCTGAGTCACACGGCCATGCCTGTCACAAGCGGCAGAGCCGGGATGGGATGCAGAGGCACAAACCATCCCTCTGTACTGTATGATAATCAACAAAAATTAGCTGCCTAAGGGAACCAGGAAACTCTGCCATGAATGCAGCAGTTAGAGACTGAGCCTATTTATTTAACAGGTGTCCCCTGAGCTGGGATGCCAGGCTCTGTTTGCCAAATTTGCAGAGAGAGGAAGACAGCTTGAATAAATACGGGTGAGAGGAGAACAGTCCTGAAGCCATTCTCTTTGTGGATTGTTGTGTTGTTCTGGGTTTGTTTTTTTGTTTTTTTTTTTTTTTTTTCCAGCAACTTTTTATTGTAAGAAAGTCTATCCTAGTTCTTGGCTGGGAGTATTTAGACAGCAGGAGCTGTGCCAAAATCCAGTTTCTCTCCTCATAGTGGTGCAGAGTCCAGCTCAGCCACAAAGCAAAGTTAGCTCTGCTGGATGGCTTCGTGATTGGTTTGTTTGTTCAGTTTAATTAAAATACAGTATGGGGTACAGGGACCAAGAGCCAACAACAGCTGTGCTGAAATGATCTCCTTCCCCATTCCTGTGCAGTGGAAACACAAGTTTCTGTGCCTGGTGCTGCAGCACCAAGAGGCCTTGGATTGCATCCGATGTCACAGCATGAAACATTCCACACAGAGCATCTGGGTGGTCCTCGTTCAATTTTTGGAGTGTTTTCACACAGTCTGGAGGAAAGGGATAGGGAAGGACATAGAGGAACTGCTTCAGGCATTAATTCCAGTACAAAGCCAAGCAACTCATAAATGGGTTTTCACAGAAGACACAGAATGGGTCAGGCTGGAAGGGACCACAGTGGGGTTGTCTGGTTAAACCTCTGCTCAAGCAGGGCCATCCCAAGGCACAGGATTGTGTCTCCAGACAGTTCTGGAATGTCTCCACACCCTCTCTGGGATCTGTCTAGTGCTTGGTCACTGCACAGAGAAGAAGTTCTGCCTCATGACCAGGTGGAAGCTCCTGGGCATCAGCTCCTGCCTGTTCCTCTTTTCCCATTTCTGGGCCCCAGAGAGCAGAGCCTGCTCTATTCTCTGACCCCTCCCTGTAGATATTTTAGGCATTGGTAAGTTCCTCTCTCATTTGTCTTTTCTCAGGGCTGAACAGGCCCCACTCTCTCAGTCTGCACTCATCAGAGAGATGCTCAAGTCTTTTGGGGATGCTCAGGACCAAGTGAATCCTGAGCCTCCTTCTGGCAGATCTTCTCAGGGAACTATTTTCCCATATATTTCCTGTTGCCTTTCAGTCATGCCAGAAAGTCAATGCAAGACAGAGGAACCAGCAGACTCATGGAGAGGGGCCTGCAGCAGCCCTGCCTGACAACACAAGCTGAAGGCAGTGAGTAGAGTAAACAATCTGCTCATCTGGCGAAAGATGCACAGAGAATATCCAAGACAACCACACCAAAAACTCTGTGAGCAGCAGGGGAAAAAAACCACTTTGTCCAACCAGATGTTTTGCTTGAGAAAGGGAGAATTTCCAGACACTGTAGAAATTTTCACTGACTGCTCCTCACAAGCTGTAGCAAATATTTGCCAGCTGCACTGAGAAATAATCTGATAAATAAACAAGATTACATTCTTTTCACTTAATTTTTGTGTACAAGGCATTGCCCCAGCAACATCATCTACGTAAAGCACACAGATCTGGATGATCACAGCTATCTCCAAGCCATTCCTTGCTGATTTCAGTCATGGACAGGGCTGACATTTACATCTTACACAGCCAAGGCAGGCATTTGGGAGATGTTCATCCCTATGGTAAGAGAGAGACATGAAGGTCCTGCTCATTCCTCCATTCTCCAGCAGCTGTGAGCTGAATGGGCACCAGTGTGAGCCAAAATCTGCCTCAGGTGTCAATCAGTGTTGGCTGCAGTGATCAGTGTGTGACAGAGGGCAGCTCACTCAGACCCTGCACCACAAAATTTTGTGCCACCAGGTCACCCATGGCAAAAGGGGATTGAAAGGCATTTTCTATGGTATAAAATGAGGTAAGAGCAGATTTTGTCTTTCAGCTTCGATGGGGACACAAGCTTGAAGGACAGGGCTGGATCCCCTCTCTGGAGAGTTTGGAAAAGCTCAGTCCTGCTCTTTAGTGGCTGAGTTCATCCACACATCCATTTGTGCTGCCTCCCATGCTGTGTTGCTCTGAGCAACCTCTGCCAGCACCTCTGTGGCAGAACCTTCTCCTCTCTAATCCCCCAAAACAGCTCCTCATGGGTGACCATGAAATCTTTGCCCACCCTGTTCTGGAAGGACAGAAGCCAGGAGAGGGAAACTGCACCCTGTGCTCCTGCCAGCTGTGATTAAAGAAATAAGGATTGAATTATTTGTGTTGCTCCTTCAATTTCTACCCTGAAAACCCAGCAAAGCCTGAATTCTCCTTGAACCCTACTGCAGGGAAGAGAAATGAAGATGTCTCCATAGGAATAGAAAGCTAAAATAGCTGTGTTTCATGGACCTGGCTGGAATGACATTGCCAGTCCCAATCCACAATCTAGTAAAGGGCTCTTTAATTAATTCAAGACACCCAAAGTGTTTTCACACAAATTATCAAGCCTACAGGAGAGGTTTGTGACAGCATTACAAATTCATAGGTCTGGGAGAGAACTCAAGAGGCTGCATAGTTTATTTTCCTATCCCAAAGCAAGACACAGTATTTCTAGGTCACTGTTGATGGATCTTTGTTTAAGCTTTCTTTTTTTTTTTTTTTTCCCGAGGCTTCCCATGATGGAGATGTTGCAGGCAATTAATCTCAGTATTTTGCAGTCCTGACCATTGGAAAATCTTTCATGATATCATAGAATCACAAAATTATTTAGATTCGAAAAGATCTCTGAGACTCATCCCAACTTTTGACCCATCCCTACCTTGTCACCCAGCACAGAGCTCTGAGTGTCCCTTGGACACCTCCAGGGATGGGGACTCCACCACCTCCCTGGGCAGGCCTCTTCCAATGCTTAACAACCCTTTCCATGAAGAAATTCTTCCTGATATCCAACCTGAACCTCCCCTGGCACAATTTGTGGCCGTTTCCTCCTGTTCCCTTGAAGGACAGCCTGACCTCCCACCCCCAGCTGCCCCCTCCTGTCAGGAATTCTGCAGAGCCAGAAGGTCCCTTCTGAGCTTCCTTTTCTCCAGGCTGAGCCCCTCCACTTCACCCACCTGCTCAAACAACCCAACACAGCCCAAAGCAGCTTAAACTTTTCCCCTGGATTTCTTCTCCCATGATAAAAAATCCCTTTACAGATTTGAACAGCACTACCATATTCCACTCAGCCCTTTGAAGGAGATAATTATTTCAATATTTCCTCACAGGTAGTTTTTCCTGGTTGGCTACTCTTTTGGTTCCCACTAGGTACTCCTGAAGTAGGACAACTCTTTCTGGAAATGGAGTGCCCCACTTTACATAATCTCCTCCAAATGAGGGCTCCCAGGGGTGAGCAGAGCATCCCTGGCAGGTTACACAGCCTAGAACTGTGTTCATCTTTCTCGTGGCAGCCCAAGGTGTTGATTTAGGGGCAGGTTGTGATTCATTACAGCCTCCAGATGTGGGTTTATTTCTTTTTATTTTTTTCTGAGAGCTGATGTCTGATCAGTTGTTCCCAGCCCTGAAATTAATTAGGAAATTACTGAAGTTCAACTTCCTGACTAAGGCCATGCTGGAATGAAACCAGGCTATAGGGTGAGTGTAGGAACATTTGTTTCCTTGCTATAAATTTTACCATCATGGTTAAGATCTGAATCTTCCTTGCCCAGTCACAGATCTACTGATAATGGGACTTTGGGGAAAAGTAAGAAAGAGGTTATCAAGGGAATTTCATCTTTCCTCAGTGGTTTTGCCAAATTATTCTCACTTAGTGACATTGTTTAACCCCAGCCAGCAAAGAAACCCCACAGAGCTGCTCATTTACTCCTCTCCAATGGGAAGGGAAAGAGGATTGGAAAGACAAAAGTGAGAAAACTTCTGGGTTGGGATAAAGACAGTTTAAAAGTTAAAGCAAAAGCCACACACATGCAAGCAGAGCAAGAGAAGGAATTAACTCCTCACTTCCCATGGCCATACAAGAGTTCAATCATGTCCAGGAGAGCAGGGCTCTGCACAAATCCAAACCATAGCCCCACATCAGCTACTGTGAAGAAAATTAAGTCAACAACCTAAAGCAATATCTTCTCCACCCATTATTCCATATAATTTACAACCTGCTCAGGTCCAACATAATCCAACACATTGTGTTACCCTTCACTCCTTTTCCCATCGCTTCATATAATACATAGATATCATTCCTCTAATCTATGGAACAATCCTGTAAAATGTTCATGAAATGCCCTTAAAATGTCCACAAATATCCACAAATGTCCACTGAGTTAACTTAGTCCGTGGCTTTGGGCTCCAGCTGTGATGGTGGTCACTCAGGGAAGGAAAGTTGATGTGTGGTGTGGAGTTTTGGGCCCCAAACCCAGTTCACCGCTGCACCTGATGCTTATAAAGCTTGTCCATTCATTTGGGTGGTTCCTGCCAGAATAATTCCTTAAAACATGCAACCCAAAACACAGGTCAGAACAATTTTAAGGCATTTCCATTACAATCCCCACCCCTGGTCCCCTTAAGCCAAGTTACAGGGTTTAGTATTGAAATGAGCTCCTGCCTTTGCTCTTAACCCTGCTTGGATTTATCCACAGGCTGCAGTCTTTAGGAATATACCTTCTCCAGCTGGAACCTTATCCATGAGCTATAATCTCTCCATGGTATAGATTTATCCACAGCCACAGTCCCTTTGGACAAAAACCTGTTCCAGCACAGGCTGAGGTCCATTCAGGGATGTTTCTGCTCCATCATGGGCTTATCCACGGCCACAAGCTTTGAGGTGCTCCAGTGTGACCCTGTGCACAACCACTGATGTTTTGGGATGTTCCTTCTCCAGCCTCGGGGGTTTTTTTGGCTGCAATCCTTTCAGAAATGTGGCACAGAAAAAAAAAACCCTGTCTTGGACCCTTCAAGAAGAACCTGCTCTGGTGTGGCACAATCACAGCCATGGATCTTTCAGAGTGTCTTTTTCTCTCATGGACTCATCCACATGTCACGTTTTCTTTGGCTTGAATTCACTCTGGAAGTCCAGAGTGTCCAGTGAAGCAGCACAAGAGCAGCAGCAACTCCCTGGCCATCTGCCAGGGCAGGCACATCCCTGCTGCTGTTATCAGAGCATTCCCAGGCACAGCACAGGCAGATAAGGAGCAGAGCAGTGCAAGAAAAGAGCAGCCACTGACAAGCACCGGGCTCAAGCAGACACTCAGGTGAACACAGGGGCTGCCAATTAACAGCTGAGCAGGAATAACAGCCATAAATTCAGTCCGGCACATCCCAGTCAAATCTGGTGTTGTCTTGAACACTTCCTTGGGTGCCACCCAGCCACTCACTCACTCTGCCCTGGTGGGAGAAGACATCAGAAGGGTAAAAGTGAGAAAAAGAGAGGGTTGTGAAAAAAGACAGCTTAACAGGTAAAGAAAAAGCCATGCATGCAAGGAAAGGAAAACAAGGAATTCCTACTTTCCATGGGGCAGGCAGGTAGTCAGCCGTCTCCAGGAAATCTGGTCTCCAGAACAGGCACCATTGACTTGAGAAGGCACACTCCATCACTCTAAATGCCCCCCTTTCCCTGTTTTTCACCCCTTTATGTGATGAGCATGATGTCACAGGGTCTGGAATCTCCCTTGGCTCATTTGGGGTCAGCTGTCCTGGCTGTGTCCCCTCCCAAACACTTGTGGACCCCCAGCCCACTTGCTGGTGTGGTGAGGAGCAGAAAATGCTGTGTAAGAATTGTTCAGCAATATCTAAATATCTCTGTTACATCAACACTGTTTGCATCACAAATCCAAACCATAAACCCATGCATGCTACTATGAAGAAAATTAAAGTGTATCTCAGCCAACACCAGCACAGTTTGGTCTTTAGTTGCTATTCCTGAAACTTTTCACTCCTGATTTTTCTAAACACTTCCTGAAAAACATTGTATTTTTAACTCCCATGACAAATTCCAGGATGTGTGTAAAGTTCCTTTTGTTTGCATTAAACCTGCTACCTGATCACTTCATTAGCGCCCCTGGGTTTTCATGGCATGAGAAATAATGAATAACTTTTCCTTACTCAGCCTTTTTGTGCTCCTCATCACTTTGTAGATGGCTGCTGGTGCACAGAATGACTCTCAGCTGCAGTGAGAATTACTATTTAGCCATTCCTCCTATTAAAACTACTCAATTTCTCTGATCATCCTTTTTACCTTTCCTAACTCTACCACATGCTTTTTACCATGGCATGAATGGAAGTCCACACAGTGCCCCAGATTCAGGTTCACCAGGGATTTATGTACACACACACACACCCTTTTAAGCAGGAGCTCTGTTTTCCATCTGTTTCCTAGAAAATTCTACGATTTTATTCACATATTTTGCTTGTGCTGACCACTGAGATGACACATAAAAGCATTATCTGCAGTGACTTCAAGATCTCTTTCCTGAGGGGTCAGTGCTAATTTAGAGAAGATTATTGTGGATGCAGTTATCACCTTTTCATTTCCCTCCTGGCTGCTCCTTGGCATTAGCTCGGGCTCAGAGGGGTTGTAGTAATATTCTGAGTCACCAAACATCCTGGGTCCAACCCCAAAAATGTCTCACGTTCCCCAGCTGGAGCTTCCTAGTTCATAATGTGGGCTCAGATTGAGCAGTTGAAAGGTAGACACGTGCTGGGTGCTTATGAGCATCCTTTTTTCTGTCTTTAATGGAAGGTGAAACCCAGAGATAAGAGAAGGTGCATCTTTCCACAGCCTGTGCCACTTCAAGTCATAACAGGATCAATTTGGCTGATTTCACTGAGAGGTGGTACTTTTATTACCACTTTCACCCAGAGATGGGAGAAATCCCACCATCCTGTGCATTTTCTAGTCCAGAGGCCATTTCATACAACTGGGGAACACAGCAGGAACAAGCACAGCAAAATTTCCATGACTCCGAATCACGCGGCTGGCAGGGATCTGCTGTTCCTGGCTCGAATCAAAAGAGGAATAAAGCCTCAAGATGTATTCCCTCATTTCCTTACAGTGTCAGTCATAGCCTGCAGAGGTGAGAAACTGGCTGTTAGATATTATTCTGTCACCTCTGAGGAGGTAGGAGTGATGTGGAGGAAGAGGGAGCAAAGGAAAGGTCACATTAACCCAGCAGTCGCTCAGCCCCAGCCTGATAATCAGAACCACTAACTCCTAGACAATTTCATCATCCCACTTTTTCCTCTAAATTCTCCCTCTCCTGTGAGGAATTCAAGATCAGATGGATACTTCTTTGCTCAGCATTCATAAGGAATCAGCCTTTTTGGCTTCAAAGTTCACTGAGTTTTTTCCTGAGCTCACCAAGTCCTGCAGCACAAGATTTGCTCCTTCCTGGAGGTTCATTAACCAGCCCCAGAGCAAGAAGCCCAATTAGTTGCCACTCCTGGGGATGTCTGTTCTCACAGGCACCTTGTCACTAGTGCTGTGACAAGATGCCACTCACCAGCACAGCCTGGCCAAACTCTTAAGTGTCACCAAAGACACGGAAAGGGATACACTGAGATGGACATACAGGACCTCCACCAAGCCATAGAGCCATGAATCCCAAGGCTGTTCTGGATGCACTGGGGTGAGATGACTGCCCAAGAAGTTCAGGTCCCCTTCCCAAGCTGTCAGAACTGGCATATGAAAGGTCCCTTCCAACCACGTTCCAGTTTTAAGGCTCATGCTACTGCATATTGCTGTCTTAAAGACAGCTCCTGAATCACTGATTCCTCTCTGTAGCTGCTGCCAAAAATGGAAGAAGTTCCTTTCTCCATCCATCTCGGATTGCATTTTTGAACCTCCTTGGAGTGGAGAAGAGTAGCTGAACTCCTTCTGTGGTTGTTCTCTGTGACTCTGTGTCTCTGTGACTCTGGGCATTTTTGCACACCCACCATGGGAAAAATACTCAGTGTCTGCTATTTCTACTACTCTGACTGTGGAGAACCCCACCATGAGGACAAATCTCAGACCTAGAACCTATAACGTTGTCATTTTTTAATAGTCATTTCTGTACTTTTGCAATCAGTTTTTTGCTTCTAATTGCAAACAGATGGGGGGAAAAAAAAAAATGTGTGTAATACATGTACAGCGAAGCAATGAGTCCTGATAGACCCAAGGTCTCTTCTCTTCAATTGCATACACATCCCAAGAAGAATTTGGACAATGCTCTCTGGCACATAGTAACTCTTGAGGTGTAGGACCAGGAGTTGAGTTTTGATAATTCTTGTGGGTCAATTCCAAACAGGATATTCTATGATCCTATGTTTGATTTTTTTTTTTTTAAGAAAAATCATTATTTCAATTGCTGAGCATAAGATCCAGCCATGAATTTTGAAATGCCAACACAAAATCTACCAGTGTTAAAAGGATGTTGAACATCCCTCAGTGCCCTGGGTTTTTGTATATTGAGAATCTCAGCTGGGATGTTAATGACCTCATTTGCTTTTGGAAATTGGGTCTTTTTAGCCAGAATCCCTGCAGCTCTGCAGAGATGCAGGATGTCCAGGGAAACAACTGTATTGTTTAGGAACAGAGAGTTGTGTGATTCCTAGGATCAGAGAATCCCCTGAGTTGGAAGGGATCCATGAGGATCATCAAAGTCCAAATGCTGCACAGGACAACCCCAAGAATCCCACAATGAGCCTGAGAGTGTTGCATAAACACTTCTTGATTTCAGACTTGGCGCTCTGACCATTTCCCTGGAAAGAAGGGACAGCCCTCTGGGAGAAGAACCTTTTCCTAATATCCAACCTAAACATTTCCTGACACAGCTCAGACCCTGCCACTGTTCAGCAGAGAGCAGAGATCTGTACCTGCCCCTCTGCTTCCCCCTGTGAGGGTGTTGAAAGACTGCAATGAGGTCTCCACTCAATCTCCTCTTCTCCAGGCTCAACAAACCAGTGTCCTCAGCCACTTCTCTTATGCCTTCCCCTGCAGACCCTTCACCATCTTCATCATCTCCTTCTGATGCTTTATAACAGCTTTATAGACTTCTTTTATTGTGGTGTGGAATCCTAAAAGGTGACTTGGGTCCAAAACAGGATCCCTAGCTGGGAAAGAGTGTGGAGACATCATAGGATCAAATTCTGGGAGCAGATCAGAGCTTAGGGGAGAGAAAGTGACTGGAGTGTCCCAGAGAGACAGGAGGGGATAAAATTTGCAGAAGTACTTGAGTACCTGAGACAGGAAACTGCTAATGGGGAGATTTAGCATCTCCTCCTAAGTCTTTCCTGGCAAGAGGCAGTGAGCATTAATCAGTCATGGCATTCATCCCTCCTGTGCCTCTGCGTCCCTGCCTGGCAAAAAGGGATGGTGCTGGTCTTTCGGGGACCTCTGCTTGCTCACTTTTCCCCTGATGGAATGCTCTGTCAAAAGTCTCAATATGAATCTGAGGGATCGCTTTTCCTTTTCAAATAGACAAGTTCTATTCTCTACCCAGACTGAAACATCACTGTGATATAAAACAGCAGCAGCACAGAAAATTAATTTAATTTCCAGGCTGAATCCAAAGAAAAAAACAATTACATCTGTGCAGACCTGAAGATGAGCTCCAGCCTGTGTTAAGACACCGTTTTCTGGTGGTGAAAACTCCCCTGTGCAGAACTTGCAAGCAGATTTGTATTTCTCACCTTTTCTCTGTCAACAAACATGGAGAAACCTACATCCAGATCTCTCAAAAAGTCAATTTTCCAGGGCTCCATGTTACAAGAACCCAAGTGCATCTACCCGTGGGTGTGTGGACGTAGGTGGTAATTTAAGGGTCTCACCATGATCAACTCTTCTGAGAAAATTTAAAATACCATCCTGCTGTGGGTGGGGATTGGAGGACCTTCTCCAAGCAAATTAGAAGCTTTTTTTTTTTTCGGTGCATGAGTGGGTGGTGAAACTGGGCTCACCTTCGGCAACTTTGATGTAAAAATAAAACTTGTAAGACACTTAAAATCTTCAGAGAGGATTTCAGACCTTCCTGCAGACAAGTTAGCAATGAACATCTTACGCATATGTGGAATACACAGAGATACAGAGCTGGCTATTATTAGCACAATATTAATATCTCTGGAGGTTCAAACTTAGACACAGGTGTTGGCATGCAGGACTTTGCAGACACCATAAGTGGGACTAGCCAATTTTTATTTTAATTTAATTTGGTTTTAGTTTTTTTTTTTTACTACTGATTGGCTTTTTGCTTATTCTTTATCCCCATTACACATTGCCCGTCTCACTTTTGGTCGCAGTGGCAAGCTTTATAAATCTTGATCAAGGTTCCAGATCAATTTTAAGTACAATAAATAAGTAAATTAGAAGATAATGGAACTGCCAATCTTCTGCTCAGCAGCTTGCTGGGAGGGGGAGGTCCTTGGGGTCTAGTCATGGGGACATTTATTTCAGTAGAACTTCTTTAACTCTTGTGCTGGATGATGTAGACATGACCCAAGAAGAAACACAAAGCCCAGATGGTGGTTAGTTAGAAAGAAAATAGAGGAAATATTGAATCTATAAGCTGCAATTTTAAATAATAACTGAATTCAGTCATTGCTGCATCACTGGCACAGCACACCTAGGGTTAGTCAAGAATCCTTCTCCCATATAACACTGTTATTGGAAATTATTTTTCCACGAAAAAATTCCGAATTATTTGTATTTGAGTCATGGTTAAACAGGTGAATCACTTTTTGTGTGGCTCTGGTGCAGCTTCTTGCTGACTAATTTTGGTATTTAAAGGTTTAGAATGATAATTTTGAAATATATCTGTGATAAAAGTTGTGGCTGAAAGTCATGATAATCCAAAGAAAATGGTAAAAGCAACATTAATTAATGTTGATTTCAATAATAGGAAGTTGGCAGAACATGTTTTCGGAATCAGAATTGAATTATAGAAAGTTATCCTTAAAGGGTTCAAATCATAATTTCAAACCCAGCCTTCTTTCTCCTTTCGGGGATTTTAAACTTTGGACTTAAACTTCCTATTGAAGATATATTTGTAAAACCAGGAACAAATATTCCTCAGTCACTGGTCAAAATTTATTACGGCTCTAGATCAGTTCCTAAGTGTGGAATGTATTATCCAGCACCCTGGATGAGACTCCCATGCAGTTTTCCTATGTAGAAAATCCTATGAGAATTGAAAGCAATGCAATGCTGAAAACACAACCCATTCCTCCCTCCTAAGCACAAACCCTCTGCCCATAAAATGCAGAAATTCCTTTCTAGAAGAAAAAGCTCACCCAAGGTGGATGTTTGTGCAAAGAGAGGACTGGGGGAAGAGGAGTGGGAAACCAAAGAGCTTGGATTGTGTTTTTGGAGACTTCAGTCACAGAATGGGTTGGAAGGGACCTTGAAGATCATCCAGTTCCATCCCCTGCCATGGGCAGGGACATCTTCCATTGTCCCAGGTTGCTCCAAGCTCCAGCCTGACTTTGGACACTTTCAGGGATGGAACAGCCACAGCTTCTCTGGGCATCCTGTGCCAGGGCCTCATCACCCTCACAGAAATTTCTTCCAAATATTCCATCTAAATCTTCCCTCTTTCAGCTTAAAGCCATTCCCCCTTGTCCTGTCACAGCAAGCCCTTGCAAAATAAATCCCTTTCCAGCTCTTTTCAAGTAATGGAAGGGGCTCTAAGGTCTCCCCAGATACTGGAACCCTGACTGTTGAGAATTTTATATTTTCTGTGCTGACAGGCACTGACCCCCAAGAGAACACTGCATTTGACCTGAGGCCATGGAGAGGGCTTCCAAAATTGAAAGATAGAACTGAGATTATGTGTGTAGTATCACATGGTGGAAAACTTAGAGTTTAAGGTTTTAGAATATAGTAATATATATAAAACAAGATGAAGGTTTCAGGGCAGAGGTTGGTCCTTCTTCTTCACCTTCTTCTTCATCTTCTTCACCTTCTTCTCCATGGGTTTGGGTGGTTTTGTGTAATTGGATAAAAAAGTCCTCATTTCGGGCCATGGGTGGTTGGTTACTGGGTAAAAAGTAAAAATTATTTAGGTGTCATTTCTTAATTGGATCTTAATTGGACAGTTTTTCCCTAAAAGGCCTTGTAGAAAGAGAGATAGGTCTCTATTTTTAGTTTGTTAGAGTGAAGTGCTGTAGAACTCATGGTTTGTGAGACTGTAATACAGATAAGAACTATTAAACATCTGAACCTGAATAAGAAATACTGTCTCACGCATTTAATCCTGACCCTGGCAAAACAGAAGGTAAAACTTGACAACCAGAACCTTCTCTTCTCCAGGCTGACCAATCCCAACTCTCTCAGCCTGTCTCCAGAACAGAGGTGCTCCATCCCTCTGTCATTCTTGTGACCTCTCTGGACTGATCCAAGATTTTCTCTGGGGGCCCCAGAGCCGAACACAGCTCCAGGTAGGGTCTCACCAGGGTAGAAGGGCAGAATCCTCTCCTTTGACCTGCTGGCCACACTGTTTTAGATGCATCCAGGACACAGCTGGCAAATGACACCCTCGGATTTGTTGGCAGACTGCCTTTCCCAATTCCCAGTTATCCCAAGGTTATTTCAGAAATGGAAATCTCTCAATGGCACAAGACCCAACATTCTCCATTGCCCAGAGACAATTTGGAAGGTTTGACCTCCACTCTCATTCTGGAGATCATCCTGTTGACCCCAGCTGAAATTCCCCCTGGATAGACTTCTGTCAGTGCTTCTGCCTTATTTTGCATCAGCCCTTGCTGGGATTCCTCCAAACAGTCTTACATTCTTAACCAGCCACTCTTTTTTTATTGTATTTTTTAAAGTTAAAGCAGAGAGAGATGTTTTCCAGTGGGATTTGCAGTTTCTGATGAGTAGAAATGGGCAGGCAATGGGACCATCTTTAATACCTTTAGTCTGCTTAGCTCTTCTCCCTGAGCACACAAATGTCCTGTAGCTATGTGCTAAAGCTGAATGCCTGAGTCTGGCTACCCAAGGTGACTCCCAGCTTTGTGAGGAGATCATTTCAAAGCAAAAGGCTTGCCTAACATTCCTGTGAACTCCAAAATTTGAAGCCAGAAAGGAAAGGAAAGGCATTTCCTTGAATTTCAATGGACACTCTGCAAAGCTCCACAGCTTATCCTGGAGGATTGTCAAGGTTTGCTGTGTCTTTGAGGTGCAGAAGAATGACAGTGCCTCAGCTCTGTCCCCAGAATGTAGATTCCAGTAAAATCAGTTAGAAATTCAGGCGTGCATGGCATGATAAGGTCTATTTCTCACAGGTTATTTTTCTTCCAGATACATTCCTGGCAAATACAATTAAATAAATCAGCTTCTCCTAACAAAGTGAAGTATCATTAAAGAAGGCAGTTATGACAACTGTAGGAAAAAAAATGGGATTTCAGAGGCTTTTACTTCATTGTTAAAAAACCAAACAAACAAACCTCAGAAAATACTGGCATAAACAATGTCTCAGCATTTGGGAAGGTGGGAGAAAGTAGGGAAGGAGGAAACAGAAGATGATATTGACCCTAGAGGACAATAACACAACTTGGAGGAGGAAATGAGGGACAATATGATAGGGCAGATGGCTTGAAAATTATAATTTTTATTAAGTTCCCTTAACTTTAGCTCTGTTATCCAGGGCTGCACCCAAAGCAGTGTGGGCAGGAGGCCAAGGGAGAGGATTCTTCCCCTCTGCTCTGCTCAGGTGAGACCCCACCTGCAGAGCTGCCTCCAGCTCTGGGATACCAACACAGGAAGGACGTGGAGCTGCTGGAAAGAGTCCAGAGGAGGCACCAAGATGATCAGAGGGATGGAGCAGCTTTGCTGTGAGGAAAGGCTGGGAGAGAATTGGGAATGTTCAACCTGGAAAAGGGAAGGTCTTGAGATGACCTAGTGGCAGCCCTCATGTACCCAAAGGGAGCTGACAGAGAAGATGGAAAGGAACATTTTTCAAGAACCTGGAGTGACAGGACAAGGGGAAATGTAAGTGTAGGTGGGATATTAGGAAGGAATTCTTCCCTGTGTGGGTGGTGAGGCCCTGGCACAGGTTGCCCAGAGAAGCTTTGGCTGCCCCATTCCTGGAAGTGTCCAAGGTCAGACTGGACAGGGCTTGGAGCAGCCTGGAATAGTGGAAGATGTCCCTGCCCATGGCAGGGGGCAGAACTGGATAATCTTTAAGCTCCCTTTTCCAACCTATTCTACGATTCTAAGTATGAGCACCACTTAACTACTCCAATATTTTCATTGTCAGTCCCTGTTCCTTGCTCGACTGGGCTGTTTGATTGTACAATTGTCTGTACAATCTGTCCTCATGCATCCACATGAGAGACTCCTGAGGATCAGGATGGCTCTTCTATTTTTCTGAGCATGCCACTGCTTGTTTATCACATTTCTTACCTACCTGGTTTCCAGAAAAATGTCTGGAAAACGTTAATCAGAAACCCCAAAAGATGCTCAAGAGCTGTTATTTTCAATGACCTGTTACAGACCATTTGGCATCCAGTAAAATAGTTGAGCTTGTTTGTTAAAAAAGAAAACGGATTTATTTGTGCCTACTAAGATAAACCAAAATTGGAAAAAAAATAGGTATCGAAAAGAATTATATTGCTAAGTATGTAAATCACTTTTGAGGTCCCATGCTCCTAAACCAGCAGCGATTTAGGATACTTCACATCAGTCAGTCACCTAAAAAGTGAGCTGTTCCAAAAAAAAATCAGCATTTTTTAAATGATTGAAAATCCCTTGGACGACCCAGTATAAGTCAAAGTTAGAGGCAGGGGAGACAGCAGGGAGTTTGTTCAGGACAAAAGATGAGATTCAGGCAGAAGAAATGAGGAGCACAATTCATTAATATTTCCTAGGACACAGAAGACTCTTCAGAAGTCAACCTATAACAAAATATTTTATTTTCATGTGTTGGCAGCTTGCTTCTTGTCACGAGTCTGTCCTGTTACACAACAACCTCTTCCACAGGTTTTCCTTCTCCAGGATTTCTGACTAACTCCTTTCTACTCCATACTTGTTTATCCCTTCATGTTCCTTTGTTTTATTTTTATATTCTGGAGAATCAGATATTTGGAGAGAGAGCTGAAGTGTCTGCAGTGCTGCATCATCTCATCTCACCTCCACAGGCTTTTTTGTCTCAGGAGAGTTTTCCCATAAAAAAACAGAGTTTTCCTCTCCATCTTCTTCTCACCAGTTTATAAACCTGATGTGCACAAGCTCCAGTGAACTAAGAGCCTCTGCCCAGTTCAGTATCAGAGCATCATCCCAGTTAACCCTGGGTAAGGAATGGCCCCAGTGCTCCTGATGTGGCAGCCAAGGTGCTAAAATGGAATCATGGAAATGATTTTCCAATTATTTTGATTGGAAAAGTCCTTTAAGATCACCAAGCCCAGCCATTAACCCAGCACTGCCAAGGCCACCATCAAGCCATGGCTCCACATCCATGGAGTTTTAAATTTTAAATTCCTCCAGGGATGGTGACACCACAACAGGTTTGGACAGCATGTTCTAAAATCTGACAACACTTTCAGGGAAGGAATGCTTCTTAAGATCCAATCTAACCCTCCTCTGGAGCAGTCTGAGGCCATTTCCTCCTCTCCTATCTCCTCTTATTTGTGCATGGCAAGATACAAACCCCACAGCACCCACCTGGAGGATTTTACAGAGCTGCTCCTCAGGTACCCCCTCCCTTCCTCGTTTGCATATTTGTGTGTGAACTATTGGTCCCAACTTCTGTGGAGCCTGTTTAGAATAATGATTTCAGCAAAACTTGTCTGTAATTACATGTTCTAATCAAAGCTCCAGGCAAACTTTGGGCATAAAGGACAATGCTTTGTTACAAGAGGTATTTTAGCAGTTTTACAAAACTGCTTCTGTTAAAGTATCAGATATTTTCCTCTAAAGTGAACCTTATATTGCCCTGAAATAGACCACTGAATGATTACAAGCTTCACTTTTCTAAATAACAAAAGGTCTCTAAGATATTTCATAAAACATTAATTTCAGAATCTATTATAATTTTTTTTTACAGAAATGATGGATTTAACTTTATAGAATATGTATTTATCAGCTTCAGGAACTTGTTTTCTTGCACAAAGAAAAGATGCTTTTCGTAGCTGCTGTGAATAAATCAAATTCCACAATATTTAAAAAAATGGGAAAAAAGGTTCTTTGAAGAAAAAACATGATTATTTCTGAGTGGATGTTTCTTGAGGCATGTAAACACACTCCACTTGATCTTTCACTTCATTCTATCCTTTTGCTGATCCCTCTTATTTCATAATGTTTACGACATCCTGAAACAGCAAACTTTTTTTCTTTAAAGAACATCAATAAATTAGGTTAAGAACAGTGTTCCATGAAAAATAAACAGTGGGTATTTCAGAAGTAGTTTATGTTGCTGAATAAAACTTTATTTATTTATTTATTTATTTATTTCCTGTTTGGCTATCACAGTCATTGCAGGTAAGATACAAATATATGATAAATTTTTCAGAATTATTCCTAAGTTTTCTTTTAGTACCCACGTTCTGTCTAAACTTCAGTGCAATTCTGAGCTTTAATGTTGAATCATAAAACTCAGATAGACTTTTAACACATTTCAAAAGACACATTAAGAGTGACTATAAGCAAGTCTGTCCTCACTTTTATCTTCTTTAAAGAACTCAGGAAATTAAATTAAGCAACTTTACCCTGACATGCAAAAGAAGGGGTTTATGGCAGGCAAACACATTGAAATGTATCATAAATAATGAAAAAAACTCATTTTGTGGATGTGTGGAAATGTTTTCCTGGTTTCAAGAACCACACGATGAAATATGTTCTGTAAATTTTAAACTCCTTTTGAAGAATTGAGAAAGGTCATTGAGAAATCCTGTTCAACATTCAAAGCCAGGTTGGTGTGATTGAAAATTAAGTGATATGGGACATCCCTGATAACTGAAAAAAGCCAATCTTCTAAGAAATCACCAAAAGTAAGTAAAACACAGCAACAGCAACAATAGATATTATAATGAGGAAGATATTAGAAAGTATAAGTCACTCCATGTCACTCCTCTCGGAAAAATCAAGGAGTTCAACAGGAAGGGCAAAGTGTGATTGAGGGCCCTAATTGCCTTCTATGACAGAATTGGATGGCTGGTGGGTGAAAGAAGATTGGTAAATGTCATGTCTTGTGCTTAATATGACTTTAGATATCACCTGCCACTGCATTCTCCTTTGGAGGCAGTGGTGGAAGAACAGGCTGTCAAGTCGGTTGAAAATTGGCTGGCTCACCTTGTTCAAAGGACAGGGATCAAGGGCTGAGTGTCTGTCAGGCAGCTCATAACAAGAGCAGCAAGGGCTGATATCATCCTTCCCCTTCCTCAGTGTCCCTGGTGGTGGCACACTGCACCCTCAGCAAATTTAAGGATGGCACTGAACTAAGAAAAACATCAAATGGTTTGGGTTGGAAGGAACCTTAAAGATCACCCAGTTCCAACCCCTCTGCCATGGGCAGGGACACCTTCCACTATCCCAGGTTGCTCTAAGCCCCATCCAACCTGGCCTTGAACAATTCCAGAAATGGGGCAGCCACAGAATTCCTGTACAGCACGTGCCAGGGTCTCACCACGCTCACAGGGAAGAATTTCTCCCTAATATCCCACCTAAATCTACCCTGCTTCAGCTTAAAACAGTTCCCTCTTGTCCTATCACTGCATGGCCCTCACTAAACCCCAAAACAGCCCCTGTGATGCCTTGTCAAGGCTGACCTAGAACAGCCTTCTGAGGCTAGACAGGGCTAAAGAATAAAGTAGGGATTTATTAGAAAGCCGCAACAGATCCACCTTGGGCAGCACAAGAGCCCAGCCAGGGCCACACCCAAGATGAACCCAAAATGGCCACAAAACGCATGACTGGTCACGGTGTCTCACACTTTTATAAGTTCTGGTCCATTTGCATACTGGAGTTAATTGTCCAATTACAGCTTTATCTTATGAAGTCCCATCTTCTTGGTTTTTTCTCTTCAGTCCATGTTATTTATGCTCTTGAATAATGATTCCCTCCTTTTATTGAGCTTGGCAGGCTGCTGATTCTACTCTCAGTTTGAAGACTTGGTGCACGAAAAGCTCATGTTTTTTTGTTTCTTTATTTTTCTTTTTCCTCATTTGCATCACAGAATCACAGAATCATTGAGGTTGTAAAAGACCTTTAAAATCATCAATTCCAGCTGTCAACCCAGCAGCACCATGTTCAACACTAAGCTATGTCCTCAAGTGCACATTTTGAACACTTCAGGGAACACTCCACCACACCCTATTCCAATCTTTTTACATCTCTTCCAATGAAACATTCATCCTAATATCCAGTCTAAACCTCCCCTGGAGTAACTTGAGGCAGCTCTCTCTCATCCTGTCCCTTGTTCCCTGGGAGCACGGCCTGACCCCCACCTGTCTCCACCCCTGGTCAGGGAGTTGTGCAGAGCCAGAAGGTCCCTCCTGATCCTCCTTTTCTCCAGGCTGAGCCTCCCCAGCTCCCTCAGCCATTCCTGGTGCTCCAGACCCTTCCCCAGCCCCATTTCCTTCTCTGGACATGCTCCACCCCTCAAAGACTTTCTTGCAGTGAGGGGCAGAAATAATATCAGCTTGTCTAAGAAGAGATTTTACCTCTGACTAAGAATTTGTTTATTTCAGATTTCCCTATGACCAAGGACCAACAGCAGCACTCGTCCTGTGGAAGTCAGTGTGAGCTTTGTCATCCACAAACGACGACACATTGTGAAGCCAATTAACTCTAATACACTTCTTGCAATTTCAAGCATTTCTAATGAATTTTTACTCTGTTATTAAAAATAATTAAGCAGACAATAGATCACTTCTCTTTCTCCTGTATAGGAATGAGCATCTGCCAGGAGCGTTTTAACATTTCCATGGTTTAAAGCACCAGTGGCCACAGAGGAAAATACATCCTTTTCAACCAAGCCTTTAATGATTCTTTTGATTGAAAATGGAGCTAGCATATCACTTGAAACAGGCAATGCTTTTATTCTGCCAAGATATACTATTTGACAATGGGTGAATTTTTCAGAAGAGCTCGTTTTAATTTGTTCTTTCAATCTAATGACCCATAGGAATGATGGTATATACAATTGTATCACACGAGTTGCTCCTGTCAAAGTGAGAATGTGCAATTTTCTTCACATCTTCATTAGGGAAAACATTTCAAGTGTTTCAGCCCCGTACAAAAATTGTTTATAAGTTGGTTTGTTTTCATGTCGCCTTATTTATGATGGTCAAGTAAGAATTTTCTCAGGGATCAAGGGCTGAGATCCCTGAGAAAATTATCAAGGTTGGAAAAGACTTTTTAGATCATCAAGTACAGATATCAACCCAGCACCATCACCATGTTCACCACTGAATTGTGTCCTCAAGGGCCACATCCACACACTTATTTTTAACACATCCAGGGATGATGACTCCACCACTCCTTTGAACAGCCTGGTCCAATACTTTACAACCCTTTTCATGAGAAAACAAACAAAAAAATCAGAATATTTTATCTAAACCTCTTCTGGTGCAACTTGAGGCTATTTCCTCTCATCCTGTCACTAGTTCCCTGGGAGAAGAGACCAACCTGGCTACGCCCTCCTCCCAGGGAGGTGTAGAAAGCAATAAAGTCCCTCTGAGACTCTTTTTCTCCAGGCTGAGCCCCATCCCAAACTTCTTCAGCTCAGAGTTGTGTTCCAGAGTCTTCCCCAGCTTTGCTGCCCTTCTCAAATTGTTCATGCCAGACCTTCTGTCCAGACTTTCTCTGTTATTTGAACCAAGATCAATTCTTGATGTAGTTCAGAGATCTTCCTGCTGATCCAGGCTGGAGTCAGACACATCTTAAGTTGCATCCACACTGGAGTGAAGACCTAGCAGCTTCTGGGCTAGGGAAGGACATTCCCACACACAGCACCCATCAGAAAGATCTCACTTGCCATCACCTCTGGAAGCTTTAACCTACAGATAATCTCACTGCAGCCTTGCAAAGGGACTGATCTGCACCTCTGGTGAGCATCTGCTGCCTGCTGAGCTGTTAATGGGCCTTCCACAGATCTGCTTCCTTGCATGCAATTTCTCTGCTCGAGTAAAAAGTGAAAAGGAGGAGTTTTTATGGGGTAATAGCTCATTTTGACAGGCAAAGTCCATTATTTTTATTTCAAGTGTGTAATTCAGGATTACTGAGGGCAACATGAATGGGCTTTTCTATAAACTAATTTGTCCAGGCTTGGGCTCACTTTTGTTAAAAGGTTTCTCAAGGCAGGTTTTGCACTGAAAAGTGCCATAAACAGCTGCTCTGCTTCAGTTCTGTCCTGCAAAAATGTGGCTGATGATTTAGCTGATTTTTTACTCACCTAGAAGAAATGGATGAAATAGAAGGTTTCCCTGCCCATGGAACTAGAAGATCTTTAAGTTTTCTTCCAACTCAAACCATTCTGTGATTCCATGATTATTTCTTCAAGAAAGGAAGAGCTTGTCCTGTTTAGATTTTTCAGAAATAAGGGATAACCACTTAAAAATAGGATAGTTAGTCAAGTTCATGTCTTTTCCCTTACTAAAGTCTCCCTAAACCTGCAACAAAGTCTTTTTTTCTCAAATACCATCTGTCTTGGAGGAGTAGCAGAAGGCTCACAGCCTGTGTGATGTTTTGTACCCACATGTTTCTCACAAGAGTCCCACCTCAGGGGGCATTCCATAGTTGAAAATATAGAATCACAAAATCATGGAATGGTTTGGGTTGGAAAGGAGCTTGAAGGACCCCTCATTCCATCCACTTCCACTACCCCAGGTTGCTCAGAGCTCCATCTAACCTGGCCTTGAACACTTCCAGGGATGGGGCAGCCACAACTTCTCTGGGAAACCTGTGCCAGGGCCTCAGCACCCTCACAGAGAAGAATTTATTCCTAATATCCAATCTAAACTTACTCCCTTTCAGCTTAAAACCATTTCCCTTTGAAATATCGTGCCCTTGTTAAAAGTCCCTTTCCAGCTTTCTCGGAGTCCCTTTAGGTACTAAGAGGCTTCAATGAGGTCTCTCTGGAGCCTTCTCATCTCCAATTTGAATAATCCCAATCCCCTCAGCCTTTCCTCATAGGAGAGGTGCTCCCTTTTATCATCTTTGTGGCCCTGACCATCACAGTTCACTGCTTCTTTGGGAGGGCTCTGAGGATGTAGATTCTCCTTAAGCCCTCCTCTTCATCAGCAGCTTCCCACAGATCCCTTGAAGCATCAGGAAAGCCATGGAGCCTCTCAGTAAGGCCCGAATTCCCACTGATGCCTCAGGTTTTAGCTTTTATATTTTTCAGATTGTGTGCTGCTTTAGTGTGTGGGTCTGAGCTTCATATTAGGGGACAGTGAGCTCTCTCCACAGAGAAGGGAGACAATACAATTCCTTCTCTAGCTGGGAACAAAGGACAACCAATCCAAATTTAAGGCCCAAGATCATAAATAACGTGGACTGCAGAGAGAAAAAAAAAGAAGGATGGGACTTCATGGGCTAAAGCTGTAATTGGACAATTAACTCCAATATGTTAATGGACCAAAATTTATAAAAATGTAAGACCCCATGACCAGTTGTGCATTTTGTGGCCATTTTGAGTTCATCTTGGGTGTAGCCCTGGCTGAGCTCTTGTGCTGCCCAAGGTGGATCTGTTGAGGCTCTCTAATAAATCCCTACTTTATTCTTTAGCTCTGTCTAGCCTCTGTTCTAGGTCAGCCCTCACAAGGCATCACCAGATTCAGCCCTGGCTGTGTCTGTCTCGGCAGCTCCTGCTCTGTTTGGGAGCCCCTGGCTCCACTGGTGTGGGATGAGATCATCTCTGTGCCTTTGCCATATTCCAGAGTGCTTTGCAGACCACCTACACTCATTGCCAAGTTCTTCCAGTGACTGATCTGTAGAGGAAAGCTCTGAGGAACCCTGGGATGACTAGAATCATTTTGATTTTCATCCAACAGGACTAAAAAACTCTAATAAAAGGAGCAATAAAAATAAACATTCTTCAGCTTCTGGGGTTTTTTTTTGTTGTTTTTTTTTTTTTCTTTTAGATTAATTCAGGTCCCACCTTCCAGCCTCTTTCACCCACAATTAAAATTACTGGTTTTGTTTTTATTTTATTCAATAGAAGCTGAGTATGTAATAATTTGGTTTTGAATCTCACAAGAGGCAGGATTTTATCTCGACAATTGGCAATGTTTTTATAATAAAAGCCCCTGTGCTCAATGGGGTTTGGATCTGATTCACAAATAAGATGGAGGATGTGAACATTTAAATTACAGGGCATCTAAACTTTAAGTATATTAATAATATAACTGGCTCAAATGAGCTGATAAACAGTAGTTTGGTCCTTGTTCTTCTAATCAGTATAAAAATATATTTTTGAAAAAAATGATAAAATCTGAATGACTTCTTCATACTGGAGCTAATTAATATTGTAGGTGGAATGGTTTGGCTTGGCTTCATTTTTTTTTTTTCCTCCTTCTGTCAACAAACCAGCTCATATGCCAACTATGATTCCCTTTAGCAAACTAAAATAGAAGCAAATACATTGGTATCATAAACTATTCCGTTCTGAACATGTATAATATAGCCTTTAATCTGGGGGTGTTTAACATCTCTCATGGACAGAAGATCACTCAAATAACCCAAACATTTTCACTTTAATGCCCCTTGTAGCTGGGGACTGAATGTGCCATTCTTGACCCTCCTCGATCTCAAATTTGGGTGGAAATTCCTCACTTTGGATAAAAGAGATCCAACAGGTTGGTGTTGTGGTGGGAGCAGCTGGATTTGGACAGATCTTTCCTGGGTCAAGACTTCCACAGCTGAGTGAAATGATCAGGAATGAATCCAAGCAGGGCAATGGAAAGTTTAATGTGTGAGACATTGGGCCTGGCAGAAATGTGCAGTCACGCCCCAGATAAAGCTGATATCCATGTGGGAAATAATCATGATGAGAAATAAAAATATTGTCAGGTGCTAAAAAGCCATGTTTTCATAGGAGGGAATCGATTTAATGATAACATTTAGGATCAGCAACTACTGCACGAGTTAGAAAGATGAAAATATGTGTTTCACAAGTTTTTTTTTCCTTAACTGATATCATCTTATCACTGAATTAGTCATTCTGATATATATCAATGCCTATCTGTGCTCTCTGAAATGAAAATTTTCTAGACACCCTTAAGAGATTAACATCTTGTAAAAAAAGAAAGGAAAAACGAAATTCAAGCATAAATTCAGTTTCCTTTGGATTTCCAGTCAACTAATTAGCTCACATGGAAAATGAGAACCTGGACTGGAGGGTCAAAAGTGACAGAATGCTGTCGTAACACTTATTAATATGAGCCAAGGCCAGTGGCACCATGGGATAACCTTAAACTAAAGAGATCTTTGCTTTTTACTGCATTTGACCACTGCAGCTTCAAAATACTTTTTTTTTTTTGCTTGATTTGAGTTTTTCAGAACAGTATAAATATGAAATTTCTGTGGCAGGGGAAGATGGAAATAGATGATCTTTAAGGCCCCTTCCAACTCAAACCATTATAGGATTTTGTGATTCTATAAAATGACTGACCACACTTTTATTTGGTGACCTCAGATGACAGAGGGGGTGTTAAAAATAAAAAACCAAAAAAACACCAGAATGAGGATGACAGTGCTTGAATTGGCAGGAAATGGCATGTGCTGGCATGAAATTCTCTTTGCTCGAGTTGTAAAGATGAAGATGAGTTTGGGACATCATTTTTGGATGGCTGTGTAACACTATATTGAACTGTCTGGGAACGTCCTCAGACAGCAGAACATGATCCATCGATCTCAGCAAAAAATTGGAGGGGCCCTTGGAGTGCCTTTGTGGCTTTCCAAATCCCTCCCAGGCCCCACTCCAGTGTCAGTGCATTCCAGGGTTCAGGCCCACTTGGCACTTTGCATCTCAACAAGTTCCTAGCACAGAGGCAGCTCGGGACGTGCCAGTTGCCCTCATTGCACAGGAAATTTTCCAAGTATATTTAATTTCCGAGCACAGACGAAGTCTCCCAGGAAGAAGAGCACATTGCATCTGCAGCTTCTGCCTCTGCAAGCCAAGGGGAATTTCTGCTCTTGCTTTGCTGGTTGCAAATATCTGCAAGGGGCCCTAATTCAGGAAAGCCTCTGTTTATGTGCAGTGTTAAACCCCAGCCCACGGCTCGTAGAGGTTAAAACTCTCAGGAATTACCTAACCTTTTTCTACATATTAATGACAACCTGAATTATTTTTCCCCCTGCAAGAGCTAACAGTAAAACTTGAGGCGTGAGAATCACAGAATCATGGAATGATTTGTGTTAGAAGGGAGCTGAAGGCCACGTTTTTACAAACCCCCAGCCAGGGGCAGGGAAAACTTCCAGTAGACCAGGTTGTTCCAAACCCTCTTTAATCTGGGCTTAAACACTTCCAGGGATGAAGCATCCACAGCTTCTCTGGGCAACCTGTGCCAGGGCCTCACCACTCTCACGGGGAAGAATTTTTTTCCTAGTATTCAACCTAAACCTACTCTCGGTCAGTTCAAAGCTGTTCCCCCTTGTCCTATCACTCCAGGCTCCGGTAAATACTCCCTCCACATCTTTCTTGCAGTCTCTCCTGAGGTATACTGAAAGGACACAATGAAGTTACTCCAAAGCCTTCTCTTTCCCAGGTTGAAAAAACCCAATTCTCTCAGCCTTTCCTCACAGGAGAACTTCCCCATCCCTTTAATCATCCTCGTGGTCTCCTCTAGAGTTGCTCCAACAGCTCCATGTCCTTCAGAAGGCTGAGGATGGTGGGTACAAGGGACACTTGCAGCCACTCCTCTTATTTTACTTGTTTTACTTATTTTACTTATTTATTTATTTATTTAACTTGCTTTACTTACTTTACTAATTTTACTTATTTAATTTCCTCCAGTGTATCACAATTAGAAAGGGTCAAATCCCAACACTATCCTGAGGTTGAGCAGGACTTTAATTATTTCCACAAGACTTCTAGAAATGAAAAGCACCATTCAGTGGACTGCTGCATGCAGCTAAAATAAAGCACATGTATGTCTGATCCAGGGCAGTGGTAGTGAAACTTCTTCAGAGGTAGACAATCAGCTTTATGAGAGCCCAAGGCTGTGCTTTCCATCCTGGCAGAGCCCTGGACGTGCCAGACTGACACACACAGTGGGTTACAGGACCTCCTCTGAAAATAGAAGCTGAGTTTTCCCAACCTGCAGTGGTAACCCACCCAAACTAATGAGGGAGATTTGCTCAGCATGTGTAACATTTCTTGTTCTGTGATTAAAGGAATGATTTGGCAGTAAATGTGCTGTGAATGAGCTGACAAGGCTCTGAACCAACCAGCAAATGACTGCAATATGCCATTTTTATTAGAGCATGCGTCAGCCAGCAACATTTATTTAGAAGTGGATTTCCAAGGGATGCAATGGACATAAAGGTCATCGACTCCCGAAGCTTTTCGACTTTTTAATTCTGAGCTATCCTGCATTTCTAGAGTAGATGAGTAACATCTCTGCTTCACTCTTCTTCTCAAATTCCCTTGAAAATTATTTTGTTCTAGTCTGGCTGTTTGCACTGGTTAAAAGAAAGGAGGCTGGAGGTGGCGTGTGTTTGTTTTTCTTCCTACAGCTTCAAAAATAGAGACTTTGGGCATAGAAGCAGCAAAAAACAAGGCTGAAAGTAACTTTCTGGGGCTTCTCACCTTCTCAGGTACCTTCTTTTTCCCCAAATTGTGAACCTCTGTCCTAACCCCCTCCTCTGCACCGAGGCAGAATCAAGGACACCTACACCACTCCACAGCTTATGTGCCTCGGGTCTCCTGGTAAACATCCAAGGATTTTTCACAGCCTCTCCAGACAACATTCACTCTTCATTTTCTTTTATGGCATTTAATTTCTTTTCTTTGCTGGAAGTGGAACAGATTTCGTGTTGTTTTAGTCACCAAGGGCACAGAGCTATTGATCTTCATAGCCGCCCTCTCCTTTGTTGGAAGAACACACACCTGGCTTCCTTTAGGTTTCTCTTTTCTAGGCTAAACAAATCCAGTTGTTTCACTTTCTCTCCACGTTGTTTTCACATCCTCTTCTCATTTTCGCGGTTATTCTCCAGAGGTTTCTCAGTACCTGTGGACTCTGTATTTGTACTGTGCCTTTTCAGCCACTGCTGAAATTCATCAGCTTACTGAAGTCTGTGGCTTTTCCATTATCCAGTGAAAGGAGCAAAAAAAGGCCTACTGACCTCCAGGGAATTCTGAAGCTTAATTCCTAGAAACCACCTCTAAGGAAAGAGAAGATAATTCCATCTCACTAGCCTAACTGAGCTGGAAGGGACACACAAGGGTCACTGAGTCCAGCTCCTGGCCCTGCACAGGACAGCCCCAAGAGCCCCACCATGGGCTTAAGAATGCTGTCCAAACACTTCTTGAACTCTGGCAGACTTAATGCCATGGCCACCTCCCTGGGAAATATGGAAATTAGGTTGAGACTGCAGAGAAAAGAACCCCTAAATTCCCAAAAACTCAAGCTGTCCCATCTGCTTAGCTCAAGAGTCTCAGGAAAATTCCTTGCCCCTCTCCAGTGAGGAAGCAAAGCAAAGCTGGGAACGTGGACAGAGTTCTCCAGCCCAGGGACAGACACTGCCCAGTGCCCATCATGAATTCTCCCAGTGCCCTCTGTGTCCAGTGAGTAGGATGGAAATTCTGACCCTCCTCTTGCTTCTGCCCTTCAAGGTCTCTGTGTAGAGACTTTTTTGCCTTGAAAAAGGTCTTCTTTGCTGAGGGACTCACAGGAATTACTAAGCCAATGACCAGAGGTCTTTGGTGGGTCTCATGTGAAATGGAACAGTCATCTGGGCCATCAGGTCAGGTAGTGCAAGGAATTATTCTGCATTTTGATGATCAGGTCCATAGCTGCACTGAGGCAGAGATATCAGTCTCTGTGGCATTTGTCCAAATTTGAAAGTTCTCTTCTTGGCAGCAGCAAAATCTGGGTAGAAAGTAGAGTTACTTGGCATTTCAGCGCACATCCACTTCTGATTCTAGATCCAGGAGGCAGCCTACAATCCATGGGAGAAAAAGTTGATGCTTTGGCCATCTGAAGGACTTTAAAGGGGAAAAGCCAACTACAACCTCATCCTGCCACTGCCAAACCCAGCCATGCCTGTGCCCATTGCTCCTGTGCCAACAGAAGCCTCATCTCACAGTGGGTTCAGACAAGCTGGGATGACAGGAAACAAGGATTTTTTCTTAGCAATCCAGCTTCAGAAGAAATCCTTAGGGGAATAAAAGAAAATCTTGAGGGTTAAAATAGAATGTTTTTTCCAAGACAGGAATCTTTTCTAGAACATCCTGTTTGGTACTGCCTTTGAGATACAATGGAAGAGTATCCATTTAATGTTAAAACCATGAACACCTTTTGCTGGTTGTTGGCTCAAGCCCACCCCTTGCATTCAGTGTCTTTTTTGAGTTATAACAGTTTATATAAGAGGAGGTCAGTTTTAGAAGGGAGATTTTAAAATCCCATCCCTATCTTGAGGAAAAAAAAAAAAAGTAAAACAACTTGACAGGAAAACCTGACCATGAGTGGCATGAAGATTTTCTTCAGCCATCTGGAAGAAAGAAAAAAAAATCAGGTGTGCCAGCTGTTTTAAAGTATCAATCTAGAATGATGCTATTTACAGCACTGAAGACAGTCTTCCTAAAAATTCTCTCGGATGCTGACACTGAGCAACATTAATAAAATTCCTTGCCCATATAATTTTTCTTTGATTTCCTCCAACCTGACACAATATTTCTTCTTATTAAGTGCCTCAGAAGTGAGTGCTATTATCCAGGTAAAGTCAGCCTTGAGGTATGGAGAGGAGAAAAAGCTGCTCACGGAGCTGTTGGTAGTGAACCATGATGGAGATGTTGTGTGCCAAAGTCTGAGATATTTATTATTCTTCTAATTAAATCCAGCTATGCTCTGCAGATACCACTTTCCTCCTCTGATTACTGGACACAGATTTGTGTCACAGGCATCAGGCAGCACTAAGGGGGGATGGTTTCCAGCACAGCCACCTAAGCCGGCAGGGAACATCTGGATCATGAAAGTTTTAGGGAGATAAAGATCATGAAAAGTGACAGAGTTGGAAAATAAGTGTACATCCCAAATTGAGAGATGACAAGCCCCAGTCCCAGCCCAAGGCTCTGATTCACTGAGATGTAGGGATTTAACCTCCTCTCCACACAGCACCGGGCAGTGGGGATACTCAGGTCTAGAGGTTATGGAGGTACTACAAGTGAGGGACAAAAAAAAGGAAAAGAGGAAAAAAAAAAGAAAAGCCACCACATTTTTAGGAATTATCCATAAAATGTCTCTTTAATAAATTGGTGTGTATCTGCATCTGGTATAAAATTCCTGTTCATTCATTAATGGTTTTGCTAATGGGTTTAAACTGAAAGAGGGTAAGTTTAGATCAGATATTAGGAAGAAATTCTTCCCTGTGGGAGTGGTGAGGCCCTAGCACAGGTTACCCAGAGAAGCTGTGGCTGCCCCGTCCCTGGAGGAGTTCTAGGACAGGCTGGATGGGGCTTGGAGCAACCTGGGCTAGCAGAAACCTGTGGCAGGGGATTGACCTGGATGGTCTTTAAAGTCCCTTCCAACCCCAAACCACTCTATGATTCTATGATTAACTCTGAATAAGAAGCAACACTTATGTGATGTCCATCAGTCACCTGAGCTCTCAAATGTTTCTCCTGATTTTTGTGGCAATTCCTACAAAATCCTCTCCCAGAAACAAGAGCTGTATTGCAAGTTAGAGAGGTCGGTTTCTTTTTGGGGAACTTGGGCTGAGCTGTAAACTTTTAATGGGAATCTAGAAACAACCTAAAAGTGGAACTGATAAGATTGCTGTTCTGGGAAAACTTTCTACTCACCTTATAATTGCAAAAAAAAAAAAACCAACCACAAAAAAGAGCACAATTGAAGTCAAGCAGTTCTGCCCCCTTACGGAGCACAGAGGACACTGTTATTATAATGAAAGATGAAGTCTTAAGCTTTCCAGCAAACATATAATAAATCAATGTCCTTTCCCTTGTTTTAATTTCTCACACAAGATTTATGAACCTGTATATTTAGACTGCTTATTTAGAGCTCTGGCATGCAGGCTACTCTTGGCACTATAAGAGAGCTTTCTCTGAATGGATTCTCAGAAGCTGCTTTGATTTGGCTTTATTTTAATGACTTAAATTTAAGAATCCATCACTGCTTCCAATGATCAGCTCAAAGTTACCAAGGGCACAGGCATGTTTTTTGTCCGTCTCAATTCTGCTGCAGCATCACGTTTGAACTATATTGATGCTATGAATGGAAAAATCTCTCCTTTCTTCACCACATCCCTCTGTTTCTTCACTAAATCTCAGTCCTCTGTTGGTCTTGATCTCCTCCCCACCCTTTGCTCTTTTTTCTCCTCTTCTGCAGAGAATTCTTGGCTTGCAACCAGGTGCCACCTTGGAGATGAACCAGGAGAAAACAGAATTGAGCTCTTCAAGCCCTCCCACCAAAGAGCATCCCTCACCAAAATCAGAGTTTGACTCACCAAAATGAGAATAAATATAGATGTGTGGACAGTTTTTGAATCACTTTTGAATCTCTATCATTCCCTTTAAATTACTAAAACTCTCTGATAGTGGCTCTCAGCATTTTGTGTATCACGAATGTTCCTTGCTCACACACACCATGGATACCAGCAAGGGCTCTCCTCTCCCTCTGTCACTATGGGAATATGAGGCAGTTCTGACGGTTTTCTCCTCCACAAACCTTCTCCTCCAAACAAGGGCTGATACTCCTCATTGTTTCCAGCCCCACTGCTCAGTGGATCACTTCTTTCCATGTGACATGTCCCAAATACAGGCTGTATTAATATCACCAACTGTCACTTGAGTGTGGGCTTCTGAAAAAAAAAAAATGATAATTTCTAAATAAGGAGGTAAATTTATTATTTTTCCTTTTAGCGTTTTTCTTTTTCACACTCCACATTAAAAATACATCCTGATTTCTTTTGACTGCTCCATAAATCCTTCTCAGATCTTCCCAGGATAACTGTGCTGTCACTCTCCCACTTCACTCCCCCATGGCTGTGTCTGTCAGGTCACAGTGACCTGGCAGCACCCGGCTTGCAGAAGCTACAAGAGAGATAATTCCCCTCAAGAAGCCTCAGGTAACACGGCAGAGTATTCATTAGCATGAGTCAAAAAGTGACACTTTGATTTCTGTAACAGGGGGAAGCCTCCTCCTTTCTCACAGCTGATCCCACACAAGGAGGACTCCTTGACTGGGATGAACTGTCAAGAGCAAGGCACAGCACATTGCTCTTAACTAACCTGTGGAATACATCTTTGATGTGGATAAGACACTGCAGTGCAAGGAGACATACATTTTAATGATCTAAAAGAGAAAAAGAAGTTTCTTTTATAAAATTCTCTGTTATTGTTACATTTTACTGTTGAGCAAATTCTCAGAGCCTTAAAGAAATGTGCTTTCCCTTTATCATTGCAGGGATTTTTGTAATTTCAGGAGGGCAATGAGGAGGTTGTATTTGGTTCTAGGTGAAATATTTAACCTTCTATTGTATTTCACTCACTCAGTAAACTGTGTAAATTATGCTTTACTAGAACCAGAGAGCAATGTCACTGCTGAGTAAGGTGTCCTGCCTGGTTCTGAACATTTCCTTGGGATACATGGTGTGAGTGAGCATGTAAATGGTTTTGTGCAAGTACAGCAGGTTGGCCTTGTACTGAGAAACTTTGTGTTCTGCTAAAACATTTACTCAGAGGAGCTGTGAAAGGACAGCTTGATAAGGACATGTCCTTCCCTCTCGACACACAAGTGTCCCCCCCAGCTGCAACTGCAGTCCTGTAATGCTTTGTCTCAATTCAGCAGGTAGAAATGCACAGAACAAATGAGAGATTTTTTTCTCCTTCCTTACAGAGGCCTGGTCTGGTCATTAATGATAAAATCGTGAAATGGTTTGGGTGGGGAGGGACACTAATGGTCCAGCCCCTGACCCCCTGCCATGGGCAAGGACACCTTCCACTACCCCAGGTTGCGCCAAGGCCCATCCAACCTGGCCGTGGACACTTCCAGGGAAAGGGTAGCCCCAGATTCTCTGGGCAATCTCTTCCAGGCCCTCACCACCCTCCCAGAGACGAATTTATTCCTTAAATCTGTACCTACTCTCCTTTATTTTAAAGACATTCCCCCTTGTCCTGTTGCTCCATGCCCTTATGAAAAATCCCTCTCAAACTTTCTTGCAGCCCCTTAAGGTACCAGATGGGGCTCCAAGGTCTGCCTGGAATCTTCTCTTCTCCAGACTGAACAACTCCAACTCTCTCAGCCTGTCTTGATGGCAGAGCTGCTCCAGCCCTCATGGTCTCCTCTGGACTCGCTCCAGCAGGTCCACATCCTTCTTACTGTGGACCTCAGGCCTGGATGCTGTGCTCCAGGTGTGGTCTCAGAAGAGAACAGTACAGGGACAGAATTCTCTCTTCACCTACTGCTCACACTGCTTTGGAAGCAGCCCAGGACAGGGTTGACTTTCTGGGCACAATTGCCAAGTCATGTTGAGATCCTAATCAGCCAAGACATCCAAGTTGTTTTCCTCCTGAGTGGCTTTGATTCATCCTTGCTTACTTTTGGCCTGAAGTCTTTAAACAAAAATAGGAAGCATTCTGGGCTCCCAAATTTCTCCATACAGAAAAAGATTCACCTTGAGAGTATGGCTTAGCTCATTTAACCTCAAGATTTTCTCCTTCACCTAAAGGTGGGAAGAAAAACCCTTCAAGCCAGGAGCCAGCAGCAGACCTCAAATTCTCACTCAAGACTCATCTAAGATGGGTTTGCACCATACAACTGAGAAAAACAAAAAGGCCCCAGGTCTGCCAGAGTGCAGGAAACATTTGGAAAAAGCTCTCAGAAACAGGGTGCGATTCTTGGGGTGTCCTGTGCAGGAATAGGAGCTGCACTCAATGATCCTTGTGGGTCCCTCCCAACTCAGGATATTTTTTGATTCTGTGATTCTATTAGAGACACATAACTGTCAGTGCAGCATCTTCCTATTTTGGGACTGAGGGTGACACAGCTGAGCTCAGAGCATCCAGGCTTTTTTCTGGGCAATCAAAACCCATTCTGTTACAACAGCTGGTGATATCTTCCAGTTTCTGACTCATAAATTTACCTGTAAGTAAGGTCTTTTGTTTCCATTATTGGCATTAGGACACCGTCCCAGACCCTTCCATCTTAATTCTTAAGACTTCCCAGAATAAATTAATCCATGTCCAATATATAACAATTTATTCTTGCATCACTCTTGCACCATTCTTGCATAAGGGCTCTGAGCATCCTGATCTGCGGGTGGCATCCCTGTCCATGGATGGGGTTTGGAACTTCAACATCACTTCCAACCCAAGCCTTTCTATGATTGTATGGTTCTAAAATCACAGTTCTCCCTCTGCTTAAAGAATCCTTCTTTGTTCCTAGAGTTCACTTTTAATAAAGAATAGACATATTCCATCTGAGCTGCCCCCATCCCAGGCTGTATAAAACACCAACACTCCAAAGTTTTCCTGCCTGGTGACCTCTCCATGCCACTGGTGGTTGGTCCTTCAGGACCATCTTGAAGTCATATTTTTCGTTTGTGGGAGCCAAAGATTTTGTACCCTCTAAGAGGCCTCATTTCAGTCTCTCCAAAGGCCTCTCCTGAGAACCCCTCCACTGAGGCAGCCCTGGGATGTTTGCTTTTCCAGGGCTGTATCATTCTGTGATCAGCAAACACAACATGCCCTTTTTACTCCCTCATTTTCCACTGCTCCAGCTTCAGAGCTGATTCTCTTGTTATTAATCCCTACACACAGGACCTTACTCTTTGTCCCATTATATTTTTCAGTTCTCCATCCAATTCACCTCACTAATACTCCAATCCTCTCCTGAATTGCCTGTACCTCCCAGCTTTGTGCTGTCTAAAAAAGTCATTAGTAAAGCTCTATTTTTAAGGCAGGGTCACCAATGGCAACGTTAAATAAGATTAGTCTGAAGACAGAGCATTGTGAAACTCCACTAAAAACTGCCCTGCAAACTACAAGTTCTCCTCTCTTCAGAATCCCAGGTCATTTCTCTTTAGTAGTTACTTACTACATTAGTATTTTGGAAATGATCCATATTTTCTCCAGTTAATAACATCCCATGTGGCACAATATTGATATTCATTGAAGTCTAACTGGATTATGTCTAAAGCATTTTTCTCATCCATAAGAATTGGTTATCCTTTTTAAGGAAAGATATCAGACACAAACAGCCTTTGATAAATCTGTATTTCCTCCCATCCTGATTTATTTTCACCTCCTTTTGTCGTTCCTTTTCTTTAATTATTCATTCATTTTTGTTTTCAGGAAGATTTATTCTAAAGCTTGCACATTTCTGGGTCTGGGTGGTTGCTCTTCTGCACTCATATATATGGACGCTATATTTATTATTTGACACACAGATGGAGCCACCCCCAAATTCATGCATTTATTAAAGAGCTTCGAGATGGAGCACTGATTTCCTGAGCCAGCTCTTTCAAATATCAAGGATGCTGATTACCCAGCTCTGTATCTCCTCCCTTCTCCCTGGCCAAATGAAACTAGTTTAGAGAGTTTTGTTTCCACTTCGGTAATAGAAATTTCCATGTCCACAGTCTTCTCCCCATTAATCATCTTGTCTTGTCTTAGCAGGTTCCACAGCAGAGTCCTTACAGAAAACAGAGCTGAAGTAGACCTTAAACTGCAGGGTCATATTTCCATTATCTTCAATGTCTGTCCTGTATTTCTTATTCCATGTTTTCTTTCTGGTTTCCTGTTTAAGTGCTGAAGAATTCTTGCTCCGTGTTTTAATTCTTCTTGTGAGGATTAATCTGAATTTACTTTTAGGAATGCTTGTGCTATCCCTGCACTTATGAGCTCTAAAATGCAGTTTCCTCTTCTGAGCTTTTTGCTTTTTGTAAGGTTTTTGTTTAATTCCACTTCTCTATTAAGGTGACTTCAGAAGAAGCAGTTCCCTTTTTGAGGAGCCCAATAAATCTCATCTTTGCAAAACACAGGTTGCAAAACACCTGTGGTGGTTTTTGGTTTTTTTTCTACCTGCTAGGAAACAGATTTTGCTGAACCTTGAAATTGTTGCCTAAAGGACACACCTCCATCCTCTCCTATTATATTATCCCTTAGATTTCACTAAAGTCTTATTCAAATGTTTAAGATAGAAAAACAGAATATCCTCAGTTGGAAGGGACCCACAAGGATCATCAAGTCCAACGCCTGGCCCTGCACAGGACACCCCAAGAATCCCATCCTGCTCCTGAGAGCATTGTCCACATGCTTCTTAAGCTCTGTCGGGCTTGGGGCTGTGACCATTTATTTGGGGAACCTGTTGTAGTGCCCATCCACCCTCTGGATGAAGAACTTTTTCCTGATATCCAACCTAAACCTCCCCTGACTTAACTTCAGGCCATTCTTTCAGGATCTGTCCCTGGTCCTTGGTCCAAGCTGAACAAGCCAAGTGACCTCAGCCACTCTTCACATGGCTTCACCTCCAGATCCTTCACCATCTTCATTGCCAATGAATTATTTCAGAAGCAGGAATCACCTTGAAGACAAAAAGAAAGCAATCACTGTTTTTTGCTTAAGAAAGTATCATTTTTTATTTTTCCAGAAATAAGTTACTGCTGCACCACACAGGATTTCCTAATTACTGAAGTTTCCATAACCACAGAGGGCTATAGTGCCGTTCAGAGCTCAGGTTTCATGTCAGTCTCACTGGGTCCAGCTCCAGGCTGCTGCTGGAAGTGATTCCTGTCCTTTCTGCTGCCCCCACCTACAGAAATGCCCAGACAAACATGGGAAGGCACAGGAATGTGCAGCCAGGGCCAGCTGGGAAAGGGAAGGAGCAGGACCAGCTGCACTTGTGGTGGCAGCCCACGCTGAGATCAGAGTGTAACACAGATCTGAACACAAAGTCAGGGGCATTTAAAACACTCCCAGGTATTGTATTTGCTGGATGCCCTGTGGCAGGAAGGAATGATGAATCTGACTCCATGTTCTCAGAAGGCTAATTTATTATTTTATGATACTATATTATATTAAATAATACTAAACTAAACTATTCTAAAGAATACAGAAAGGATACTTACAGAAGGCTAAAAAGATAATAATGAAAACTCGTGACTCCTTCCAGAGTCCTGACACAGATTAACCCTGACTGGCCAATAAGTCAAAACAATTCACATGAAACCAATGAAACAATAACCTGTTGGTAAACAATGTCCAAACACATTCCAAAGGAGAAAAACAGAGGAGAAGCAAATGAGATCATTATTGTTTTCATTTTTGTCTGAGGCTTCTCAGCTTCCCAGGAGAAAAATCCCGAGCAAAGGGATTTTTCAGAAAATATGAATGCGACACCCAGGCACATGATGGGAGTCTTGGTGTCCCATGCAGGGCCAGGAGATGGACTCAATGTTCCTTTCTGATCAGGGTCCCTTTCCAACTCAGGATATTCTATGATTCTATAATATTCTATACTCCCAATAAACGTATTAAGTTGCCCACATTTAATTCTGTTGTGTTTGAAATTATATCACTTTAAGATTAAGAGGTCTGGCTCATTCAAGCACCAATTCATTAATATCTTAAGCTAGTGGACTATGAAAAACATTTTCCAAAGTTAATCATTCTCCTTTTTTGCATTTATCATACTGATGAATGCAGGTATCCTCTCTCCATTTCTCTAGCCCAGCACTGTATTATCTCAATGGCCTGCAGGTGTGCAGATTTGTATCTCATTTTATCAAATCTGTCTGAGAAAAATAAAAAGAATACACTAACTCATTAAAATTAGAGTGCTAGCCTCACTCTGATTTCACATTCTTTAATCAGGCTGATCAATAGACTTCAGCTCCAATCTCCAAACAGATAAATAAACAAGTAAAACAATTTCCAAAAAAAGTTTTATTCTGATGATATGCAAGTAAATGAAAACACTAATTTCGATTTTATATAAAGCCTTCAGGATACATTATTCAAAAGTACTTTGTGAACTGACATAGGAAATTGATCCAGGGTTTATTGACTCAGTAGAAGTTCTTCCATTGACTTCACATTAACTCTGGACCAGGATTGGAATGCAGCTGATCCAGGACTGAGATGAACCAATTCTGATCCAGGATGGAGGTGCTACCCAACAGCATAACAACAATTGCTCAGTAAAATTTTGGGTGTGTTGTGTTAATGAGTTATGTCGTGATTTGCATTCTTGGTGAAATTTAAGTGGGCAGAATAAAATTCTTCAGCTTGTCACTCAGCCTAAGACTAAGACTAAAATGTCCTTTCTCAACTATCCTCATCTGTTCTACTGACTGTGAGTCAATATGGAATAGTTTGGGTTGGAAGGGAACTTAAATATCCTCCAGTTCCAACCCCCTGCCATGGTCAGGGACACCTTCCACCAGACCTGGCTACTAAATTCCCATCCAGACTGGCCTTGAACAATTCCAGGGATGGGGCAGCTTCTCTGGACACCCTGTGCCAGGGCCTCACCTCTCTCACAGGGAAGAATTTCTTTCAAATATCCGATCTAACCCTGCCCTCTGACAGTGGGAAGCCATTTACCCTTGTCCTGGCACTCCATGCCTTGTTCACACCAGCCCTTTTGTAGCCCCTTTAGCTACTGAATGTTGCTCTAAGGTCACCCCAGAGCCTGGAGGGGTGGGAGAAAGGTGTTTTTAAGATTTGGGGTTTTTTCTCATTATCATACTCTGATTTCATTGGTAATAAATTCAATTATTTTTTTTGCCAAGTTGAGTCTGTTTTGCCCATGATGGCTTTTGGTGAGTGTTTTTTCCCTGACCTTATCTCACAGCATGAGTCATTGTATTATCTCTCCCCTGCCCAGCTAAAGAAGGGGAGTGACACAGGGACTTTGGTGGGCACCTGGTGTCCACCCAGGGTCAACAGAGTGGTCCAGGTGGGGTCTCACCAGAGCAGAGAGGGAGAATCACCTCCCTCGACCAGCTGGCCATGCTGCTTTAGACAGAGGGAACTTTAACTAATTTGGGATCCAGGGATTCCCTATAATGCAGCATCCTTCCAGCCACAAACTGCAACATCTGTTCAGCTTTGAAAGAGAAAGCTTTACCTTGCACCATCCAGCCTCTTCCTTGGAGATCTGCCATCAATGACAGCTTTGAAATGGCTGAATAACCAGGATATTTTAAGGAAGTAAACGTACTGAAGGTGGGGATGAGGCACTAAAGATGCCCAGAGACCACAGCACAGACCCAGGTGTAACATGCCAGTCTCAGTGCTGCTCTGTGTCCTCTCCAGACAGAAGCACCTCACAGACCTGTGCTCATCTCTCCCACTCACATAACACAAAGAACAAAGCTGTCCTAATGAGAGCAGGGTTTATTTGCACTTAGCATTTATTTCCTTTTACAAAAAGGATGCTCAGGCTGAAAAGAATCAGTGATAAAACCTCTCCTCTGAAACATACAGCTGTAGCTCACTACAATAGTTAGTAAAAGCTCATTTTTAAGAAGAAAGGCAAAGTAATTTTCCAATCCCTGGGCAATCTATTTGAGAGCAGGGATGAGGCTCAACATCATTACAAAGGCCATCCACTGAGGGAGGTAACCTCTATTATTTCATCGGACACCCTCTAGGAAAAAGCTCTTCCATATAAGGATTAGGGAAATTCAAACAAATTCCCCCTTCTTTACCACATCAGGCATGAGTGTTCTGTTTAACCTTAAAGGTCCTCTGCAGCATGTTTTTTACACATGTTTTTTTTTTGATGCTCTCCCCCAAGAGGTTGCCTAGGATCCCCTCTTTCATGAGCTGCAATGTCATGTTGCTTTTTGGCTGTTCCTTCATTGGCTTTATGGAGCTTTAGGGCCCTTTTTCCACACAAAAGCACAGCTTTGCCTAGCAGGATAGAAAGCAGCTTTAACCCAGCTGCATGATTAGCACATTTTTCTAGGACATGGGTATGGTGGATTGGAAACTTCCCAACCGGCGAGACTTGAGTCCAAACCACCCACTTCCAACGCAAGGAAGATAATCTCTATTACACTGCAAAAAGGACAGATTTTGCATTACCAGGCAGTCAGGACTGTGTAATTGGTGATCATTACATGCACCCAGAACATGATTTTGAGATGAGCTTTCCTGGGGTGTTGGAGAAAAGAACCAGAGTCCTGAATCTCATGAAGTGCTGGGAAGGAACTGCTCAGCTCTGCAGAGTGAGCAGCACCTCTGGATATGCACTAGAGAAAATTGTAGATATCCAATATTTAATACTTCCCATCCCTGGAATCCCTATCCCTGGGGCTGTGTAAGATCAGGCTGGATGGGGCTCTGAGTAATCTGTTTTAGTGGAAGGTGGCCCTGCCCATGGAAATGAGATGATCTTTAAGGTCTCTGTAGAAGTCTAGAAGATAAAGGGGGCTGATGTTTTTCCCTCCAACACCAATAGCTGCACAGCAGTGGAGGGCGCCATGGATTTTTGTGGCTGGAAGAAGGGGCTATATGGAGGTAGGGCATCACTATTGGGGACAAACATCCTTGTTCTGGGTCCTGGAGATCAGCACAGCTCAGCAAAGCCCAAGCACAGGAATGAGGTTGAGAACTGGTAGGCGGGCCAAGACCATCCAAGATCCCAGAAGCCTCTAACCCATTTCCAGACACGTCTAGAAGAACAGGCTGTGGGTGACAACTGATTTGCATAGAAAGTGAGAAATTTCCCTCCAATATCGGGAAAATTTATCTATAAAAATGTACCCTCATGAAGTCTGAATGCACGGGCACCCCAGGACTCTGGCCACCCCATCAGCTGGATCAGTGCTGAAGACAGGAATGATGATTTCCTTCCTTCCTTCCTTCCTTCCTTCCTTCCTTCCTTCCTTCCTTCCTTCCTTCCTTCCTTCCTTCCTTCCTTC
>JAYDZK010000113.1:149439272-149483947 GCA_034509185.1 Euphonia xanthogaster | reverse complement strand
CCTTCCGCCACTTCCTTCCTTCCTTCCGCCACTTCCTTCCTTCCTTCCTTCCTTCCGCCACCTCCTTCCTTCCTTCCTTCCCTCCTTCCTTCCCTCCTTCCTTCCCTCCTTCCTTCCCTCCTTCCCTCCCTCTTCCTTTCCACTCTACCCATTTATCCAGAACCCACTTCCAGTGATTACACAGGAGGTCAGGGAGTAATTTATATCAATTTCCACACCAAGTCTGCAATTTACCTCTAAAACTTTGTAAACTTTGTCTGACTATTGCTGTTCCTTTGGCCCAGGAGCATCTACAAATACTGAATGCTCCCTTTCCCTTAAGGATGAGATGTCACAGCTCCTTCCAACATTAAACATTATATAATTCTAATAGGAAAAGCATTGGCATTTATGGACACAGGTGCCTAAAAAATCCTTAAGAAATATTTTCTCAGACAGTTTTGCAGAGTAACCGTCCCAACCTTCTTCAAGAAACAGGACCTAATTGCTAAAATTTCTTCATTTGGATCTCATTTCCAGTGCTAGAAAGCAACCAGAGATCCAATCAGTATTAGCAACCTGTACTACAATCACCTTGTTAGCCAAAGTGCCTCGTGTGGGTCTGGGTGATAACTTGTTGTCTGATTTCTTGCTCCCACTATTGCTATATGCAGTCACGACACTGAGAAATTTTAGGAGGAATTTTAGCAACATAAATAAGGGCAAAGGAAAGCATATTTTCCTGATCACAGACTATCTGCCAGCCATTCAGATGGGAGGGGAGGAGCTGATTTAGGCTGCTAAATTTAATTAAAGCATATGTTCTTGGGCTCTGCAGTGAGATATCCTCAAATCTCCCTTACCTTGTCTCCTTTCCAGGTCATTACAAAGTTTAAATCACATTGAAAGGTTCTTGTTTCACTACAATACAATATTATTTTTTCTCTACTTCCTCCAGAGAAATCATACAGAAACCCCTAACAATAAGATATTAAGACCATTTGCAAGAGAACAGCAAAATTAAGATGCTTGGAGGATCAATCAGGAAAGCAGTTATCACTTAGTAAAGTATTAAGAAATATAAGATGATGCCATTTATTGTTAGAAGACATAAAGGTAGATGGTAGATTAGAAGAGACACACAATGAACAGCCTGTGGCCACAGCTCAAATGGGCATCAATGACACAGGTAAGAGAGGTCCTGTGTGTGGAAACAAAAATTAGAAACCAAGGAAGGTGATGTTCTATGAAGTGCTTCCTTATCTCTTGCAGGTCCAGAGAGACTGGTGGAGAGGCAGAGTATGAATGTAAGACAATTTCAGGCTCAAATGATGTGTGTAGAGTGTCAAAATCCAGCACAGGAGAGACAGAATTCACCTGAGGCATGGTCATTTAAAATCAGGGAGGCTGTGAGGGAGCTTTTGAAGTGGGGAGTGAGGGTAGTCAAACCAGAGCACATGTCTTGAGATGACATTTCTAAAGATGAAGACACAAATGTAGGTGCCTCTCAATGAAGAATAGGTCATGGGAAGTAAGTACTCAAACAGAAAATGGAAAACAAAACGTTTGACATTTGAAAAGGTTGTCAAGACAGGAGCTAACGTGGCAGTAGGTGTTTTATTATGTAAATGCTGGAAACCTCAGAAATGCAGGTGATAGAACTGGCCTTTCTGAGCCTGAATGAGGAGATGGAAACACATGGGTCAAAACCTTGGTGGAAAGAAAACAATCAAAGGGACACTGTACCAAATAAGCCAGATGCTGCCAGGAGAGAGGAAAACAGATCAACAAGAACCTCTATGAACTAGAACTCCGGGCCAAGATGAAACAACACACCTTTGGGCCAAAAAACCTTCCTACACACGTGTACAGTGGTACTGACTGATGTCAAAAACCCAAAAATGTAGGAATGGCAGGAAGGGGAATCATAAAATCATAGAATGGGTCAGGCTGCAAGGATCATCTCATTCAGTCCCTTTGCCATGGGCAGGGACTATCTTCTACTGTCTCAGGTTGCTCCAAGCCCTGTCCAACCTGGTCTTCAACACTTCCAGGGATGGAGCAGTCACAACTTCTCTGGGAAACCTGTGCCAGGGCCTCCCCACCTTCAGAGGAAGAATTTCTTCCAAAAATCCAGTCTAAATGTCTCATCTTTTATTTAAAAAGATTCTATCACAAGAGTCCCTGGTAAAAAGTCTTTCCCATGAGCTCCTTTAGGTACTGAAAAGGGCTCTAAGGTCTCACCAGAGGCTTCTTTGCTCAGCTGGGCTGAACAATCCCAACTCTCTCAAGAGCAGAGGTGCTCCAGTTCTCTGGGCATCTTCATCTCCTCCTCTGGACTCATTCAACAGGGCCACATCCTTCTTATCTCAGGGTCCCAAGAGCTGGAATCAGAAGTCCAGGTAGGGTCTTACCAGAGTTGGGTAGAGAGACAGAATCCCATTTGTTGACATTCCAGCCACACTTCTTCTGCTGAAGCCCAGGACATGGCCTCTCATCCACCAGCATTCTGGGTGATTTCAGGTCTCTCCATGGAGACTGAGCAAAGATCACATCTGAGTCTGAAGCAGCAGCTGGTGACTGATCCCAGAAGAAGATACACAACCCCTGGGCTGCTATAAAAATCTAGTTCAAAATCTCATCATGAAGTCAGCATCCTGCAGCAAATTCCACTACATACCTTGCATAAACATCCCAACAGGAGCAAATGGGCTGAGCATCCACCAAAGTTCTGTTCAAATCCAGCAGCAGGACTGTCGGAACTCAGGACATCCCTTTGGGAGTCCAGAGTTGCCGGGACCGTTGCCAGGGGGCTCAGGGACCCTGGCAGACAGCCCAGAACACCAGTGGGTTCTATTATGAACCATGGAGCAAATTGCCAGCTTTACATGAAGACCTAAAAGCCACAGTAGTTTAAATAGTGTAATTATAAAATTAGCACTGGGTGTAAATGTAGGTTTTGGGATTTTTAGTATAGGAGTTTTTGGGGACAAGATGGAGCGACTTGGGCATGTCTAGCCTTTCTTCTTCTTCTTCTCTACCTCCATCTTCAGTGGTGATGTTGGCACTTTTAGATTGGTTTAGAGTAGAAACTCACTGTCTAACACAGGTGATGGGTATTGGAAAATAATTGGAAACATGCTACACGTAGTTTTTAGTACATAAAGATAACACCACCCCGGGGCAGGCAGAATGCCTCTGACTGTCTTGCTGAGCGGACCTCGGCAGGACAGGAGAAAGAATTTTACAGATACAATAAACAACCTTGAGACCAAGAAATGAAGAGCCCTGACTCGTTCTTCAAGCGTCGGGCTGGGAAAAGAGACTTTCGAACTTTTCTCGGGGTGACTCTGACCAGCTAGAGACCCCGACACAGGACTGGGTAGAAAAAAGCTCTTAAAGAAAAGTTAAAATAGGGAACTTAAAGGAATTAATTCCTTACAGATGTTGACAGTACTGCCAGGGTGTTGAGCAGGAAACAAGTCACTGGTGCGCTGCTGGTTTGCTCCAGGAGAAAAATTGAGTGAGCATGGTTGAACAGGAGGGTAAAACTGATATTAGAAATAAGAAAGAAATATAGAAGAAACGGGGTTGATAAACATTCCAGACCTGCTTTGAGAGGATGCCTGAAAAAAAAAAGTTTGGATTAAAAAGACAGAAGAACCACAGACAAAACAGCAGGGCTGGATATATTTACCCAAGAGTTTTAGAGCAAATAAAAAATTAAATATCTGAATTATTAACAACAATGTGCAATGTTTCACTTAAAGTGTCCCTGGTATGTGAAGACTGGAGAGGATCCAGGACAGATCCAGGGAACTGCAAAATTATAAACCTGACATCTGAACCAGACAAATTATCTGAAACTTTGATGAAGGAAGGTAAAAAGGCTTCACTTCTGGTTAATTGCATCTTAAAGAATTCTTGGGGTTTTTTTTAATGGATTAATAAGGTATCAATAACCCAGAAAATAAAATAATTTTGGATGTCCAAAAAAAGTTTTAATAAAAGGTATTTAAAGGAAATAAGCAGACTTGGGATAAGATCATCCTCTTATCTGGTCTTGAGTGATATAAATAATCTTTTAAAGGCAGGATTCAAAGGGTGGAAGCAACAATTTGGTTTTTAGGGTGCAAGGACTCGTGCCTTTAAATGAAGGTAATGGAAATTAAAATAAAACAAAGAACATTCTTCATGGAGCAGGTGTCAGTCATGAAAAATATAAATGGACATTTTTATGGGCTAAAATCTGTGTGGGAGCTGGAGGAAGGAATCAGCAAGGATCACAACAGGGCCAGGAAATCTCAGAACTGAAAGTAGTTGGAGATTGTCAGAGTGGTCATAAGAATCATCCTGTGCTCCTTCAACACCCACTTTTGATGAGGGGAGAAGATGGATCAAATGTACGTGGGTCTAAAACAACTGATTTTTTTAAAAAGGGTTTATTTTAAAACAGAATGTGTTTGAATTTCTTATGGGCTTAATCTATCCAACCCATCCCACTAAAGAGGGAATTGATTGTCCAACAGAATAGATTGTTCTACAGAATACAGAGGCTTCAGGAGACTGTTTGGTCCATCCCCAAATCATCTCAACCATCACAAAAAAAAACACTTCCACTGATGATTTGTGATTTATTCTGGTTTAGGAAACTTCCAGCAGCCAAAATTCCAGGCCATCCCAGGTAGTTTGTACAAGTGCTTTACAAACCTTAATACCGGATAGTGGCTTATCATATCTAAATTAAATCTTCTCCCACCAATCCAAGCCAATTTAAGCCAATGGCTTCTTGACCTATCCTCAGTGGGCATGGAGAACAGCTTTTCTGTTTCTTTTTCCAGCAAGGCTTCATGTATTAGAGAAGTTATTCCCATTTCCCCAGATCTTCAATTTTCTAGATTCACCAAGCTCTTATCTTTCAATCTTTGTAAGTAATTACATTGTCTAGATCTTGGATCATTCTTGCTGTTGTTCTTTGTTCTTTTCTCTCATTGTATTATAGTGTGGACAGAAACTTCAACATAAGTTCTGCTCAGTCCCTATAAACACTGGAAAAAGCACTTTTGCTTTTGGCATTGAATCCCCAAAACTTTGTTTTTGTCTTCAGGCATTTTTAAAATTTCCTTTAGGAAATGGAAGATTTTCTCACACGTCTCAGGCCAGTGCTACTATTTAAAAATTATTCTGCAGTGGCATATGCAGTTTGAACAGAGCTATAATCTGTTGTGAGAGATGTATAAAATCATAAAATCACAGAATCATTAAGGTTAGAAAAGACCTCCAAGATCATTGAGTCCAAGCATAGAGCCAGCATTGCCAAGTCCATCACTAAACCATGACCTTAAGTGCCCCATTATGTAGCACAAATGTGTAGAAAACCTTTTACTTTTGAAAATGTGTAATTCAGGGGGAAAAAAACTATTAACTGGACAAGAGCAGAGGCAGGAAGAACAATTACTGACTAATGAGTGGTAGTAACTGCAGCTTTAATAACAGTAACCAAATAGAGAGTTGATTCCGGTAGAGGTAATTCAGTCTTAAAACTAGATGATTAATTAAACCAAAATTAAATGTTTTAAATCCAGATGTTTTTCTTATTTTATATTTTTTTCTATTTTCTTATTTTCCTATAGACCCACTTATATTTCAGGTGTTCCTTTTTCATTATTTCACAAGTGCAGCATAAAAAAGGAGGTTTTCAGTTATGCTCTGGATACTTTAGATGATCCAGTGTCACTATAGGACATGAAATAACATGACACGCACACACTTCTCAAGGCAAAAAAGGGAAGTTTATTTTGTGACCCTAACATTTATAGATTTCTAAAAGTGACAGTGGATTGGAGGGTGAAAGTGACACCTCTCCAATGGCACTGGACAATCTAACAGTCTATCAAATTTCTCTTCTTCTATAAAAAATGTGAAACAATAAGTTATTTACAGAAAGTGTGTGAGAAAATTCGTTACAAGAATGAAAACATCAGAAGGCTTAGAAAATCTTAAAAAATCAGGGTAATACCCCAGAACGGTTTGGGTTGAAAGGGACCTTAATATTATCCCATTCCACCCCCTCTCCCATGGGCAGGGACACCTTCCACTGGACCAGGTTGCTCAAAGCCAAATCCAATCCAGCCTTGGGGAAGAATTGTCATAGGGAAGGAGAAGGCACTGAGATTTTCAGAGCTGAAATCTCCCTCCATTCACTCCTTGTAGTGCTTTCCTTGCCTCCTTCATACCTGCAGCTCCTCAGCCACAGCTCCTCTGTTCCCTCCAATTTTTCCTCCTGATTATCCAGGTGCAGCACTGCTGAACCGAGCGAAAGATCACCGGTGTTTTGTCACGGAGTTAAGTGGAGTGAGGGATTTGTTCTGACCTCTGAGTTTTCCTTGCCACCAGCCTGGCTGAGCCCCGCTCCCTCACCGTTGTGTTACATCTGTTGCTCTCAGCACGGGCTCCTTTAGCTCTGTCAACATCACTTTCAGCTGCCACTTGTCATCCCTGCTCCGAGCGCGATTTAATATCTCCAGCATCCATAAGCAAAACTGATCACCAGGATTACTGAGAGTATTGGACACGCTTTATTGATGAGGTGATTGACTTATCACTGCCTCAGAGACAAAGATTTTACATTGGCTTGTGGCTTTTATTTTCCTAATTCAGATGCAGTCAGATGTCTCCAGAAAAGACAGGGTCAGATGTAGCAACGCACAGATAAATCCAAGTGAAATGCCACTAAAATCCACAGCTATTGCAGCTATAACCAGATGTAACTGATGCAGGAATACACAAAGTATTGAAAATCATTTCTTTATGGCTCGTGATTCTTCCTTGTGACCTACCAGACCTGCCAGGTGGTCACTAGCTTGGGACATGTAGTGCTGCCACTGCAGTACTTGATGAAAACATCTGTTTTATGCCACATTTTGCTCGGTCCTGGAATTCAAGTCTCTCTCGGACTTTAAATAGACTGAAATAAGGTTGTTCAGGGATTAACTGGCTTTTTCCAGACTCCTTTTATTGTTGCTATAATATCTTTTTTATTAAATTGCTCACAAGTAGCAACATGCGGATGTGCTGTGATAAGCTTTCTGAGCTGTGCTGCTTTCAGGGAATCTTAGGTCACTGCATCAATATCTGGAAATAGGAAATAGGAGTCAGCCTTGGTTTTGTGAAGCATTCAGGCCGACTTGTGTTTGTTGCTGTGCTCCTTGCAGTTGACTGGCTTGGTGTGTAAAGCATTTGAGTGGAAAACAGCATTTTTATCGAAGAAAAAAGTGCTTTTCCTACTGTGTGGCTGGCCAATTAATTCAGCATTGAAAAGTTGAGTACTGCTAAAACAAAACCAGCTTTATTTTTTCCAGCAGTCTTCATGAAAGCCACAAGCCCAGCCTAATAACTGAAAAAAGCAGGAAAAAAAATTGAAAGAAAGTAGGAATCTGGGATGAAAAGGGGAGAATAATTTCTTATTTCAATCTGAAAAGAAACTGGACCAAACAAAGAAAGAAACTTCTGAAAAGAAGTTTTGTGGGATTTGGTTTCGGTTTTTGTTTGTTTGTTTTGTTTGTTTAGCTTTTGTTGTTTTGGAGGGTTTGTTTGTTTGCTTGGGGTGGGGGGTTTTGTTGGTTTTGCTTGGTTTTTTGTTTGTTTGTGTTTTTTTTAAGGGGAGAGTCCTTAAGCACAAATGTAAAACTACCCTAAATAAATAATTCCTAGAACATTTTAAAATCTGGAGAAATTTATTTGTACCTACTCTGGACAAATATCCAGGCTTTCTCCTTCATCTGATTGCAATGATAAGTTGGTTTTTCTTCCCCAATGGTTTTGCTGCCGTGTTTACATTTGTGTCCTAATGGGATAAATTAGGCACTCACTGACACTTTCTTGTGACATATTTTTTATTCACCTCACTCTTCCTGAATTTATCAACACTTCCAGTCAATCCAATACAGGAGAGAAGTAAATAGCACCTTAGACTATATACCTGGTGTTAAGAACATAATCCAAATTATAACCTAGACCCCACACTTTATTTAATGCAAGTTATTTGTCTGGGTTCTCCTCCTTTGTAGAAAAGTCCTGTAGTATAGGAATGAAACCCCAGTGAGTTATTTGTAAGGATGTAATAAGGTGTAATACAAATTGTTACAGGGAAGCCAAATCCACACAGCTTAGGAAAAAAGTAACCAACAGGACAATTGGATTACCTTTCCATAAATACTTCAATAGCCCAGCTATTAAGAGGTTATGATTCAAGATGATTCACAAAAGAAACCTGTGAGCCAAAAGGAAACTCCTTCCAAGGAGTGGAAGAAATTCCCTAAAGACACAGCCAGACTTAATGGGTAATCATCCCAGCAGGGATGAGGTGAAAGCATCACAGCTGAGTTTAGTCAAATGCTGTTAGAGATCATCCATTTCATCTTCACGGAGGAATAGGGGCAGTTTTCCAAAGGAGAAACCCACAGACAACTTCACCCCCAAGTCACATTTCCCCAACCCCTCCAGGTTCAGGGTCTGACCTCCAGGAGTTCTGTTCATGTGGAGTGAAATCGCTGCTTCCACCTTGGCAAAGGCCACACAGCATCTGCTAAACGGGCAACTTCCTCCCACTCAAAGATGAGGAACATGAAGATTAAGCTGTTTTAATAAAAATTTTGGCCCCTGGAGCTTTTGGTTCCCATACAGCTGACTGTATATTTTTCAGATTTATAGATGTTATCACTGTGGGATGGAACAAAGCTGTTAATTATATAGGGTTTTTTCCCCTGAATTTAGAGAAAGCAACATCTTAATGACGCACAACGCCTTGCTTATGTAAAAGACCTGACTTCCACACCATGCCAAAAACCCACCCTCGGCCTTTCTAAAAGCTGTTACAGATCAATAAGCAGCAGTTAATAACAAGGACCAGCCCTGCTGCACACAATGAGAAGGTTTGCAACAGCTCAAATTCCTCAGAAGAAAAATGTCCCAAGAGAATGTGCAGCATTATTATTGTATGAATAACGCACGTATTGATTAAGCAGTATTTCTCCAGCTCCAAAATGCAAAACCAGCAAGATGCAGCCTGCAAACCAAAGCAGTCATATGAGATTTATCCCACTGTAATTTTTATGATTGCTGTCCCTTGGAATACTTGGGCTGTTTTATATTGGCACGTGTTTATATATTTCTTTTCTTATTTACTTTCATGAGGCTCACGCCGGAGGTAAATATGATTTGTACTGAAAATTACTGCAAAATTTTCACAGTGGTTTTTGAAATGTAATCTATGCTTCTTACAGGATTAACTCTCTCTTCCTCTCCCCTCAAAAAAAACCCACCCAGCAAGACACAGGGCTTTGCACATGTAGCTGTAGTCAGAGGATTTTGCAGACAAGAAGCAGACAGCTGTATTTCGTTATCAGCACATTTTTATGTCCCTTCTCCTAAGGGATTCTTCTCAGAGTCCACAGAAATAAATGATTATCAATGCAGCAAAAGATGGAGGCAACTGCTCCGATAGCAGCTTGGTGCTGTAAAAACCCTGAAGTTTATGGAGGCTCAGGTGGCCCCTCAGCCCTTTTAAAGCTTTTTTTAGCAGGGCTACTGGTGCAGAACTCCATTTCTGAACAGGCAGCTGGCTTGTCAGTCCCTTGTTAAAATGAATTGTTGGTTAAAGGCTCTATCAAGAAAATCCTCTTTACAACTCCTTTTGCAAGCCAGGCACCACGTAAAGCTGCTGTCACTTGGCAAATAAAAAGCAAACTCCTCGCAGGTACAGTTGTACTCCAGACTGCTCTATCAAAGCACTTGGACTGGGTGAACTTCCAGTCTCAGGCTGCAATTTGTGGTGGTTTGGAGAGAATTAGTGGCTCTAGTAGCAGTGTGTTGGGGGGGTTTATTCATCTATTTCTGTGAGCAGTGCCCTGGGCACTGTGAGGCTACGAAGGAGGGCATGGACCTGCCAGGGAATCACAGAATCATTAAGATTGGAAAAAGACCTGAGAGATCACTGGGCCCAACCCTTCACCCAGTGCTGCCAAACTCAGCACTAAACCCTGTCCCCAAGCACCAAACCTACACTTTATTTGAGCATTTCCAGGGAAAAGGTGAATCCACAACTTGCCCTTTAGAATGCTTGGCCAGCCTTCCAGAGAATAATTTTTCTTAATATCCTACTTGAATCTCCCCTGGTGCAACTTGAGGTCGTTTCCTTTTAGGCTATCTCTTTTTATCTGAGAGAAGAGACCGACCCCGTCCTGGCTGCACCCTCCTGTCAGGGAGCTGTAGAGTGATGAGGAGCCCCCTGAGACCCCTTCTCTACAAAATAAGCACCCCTAGCTCCCTCAACCGTTCCTGAGGAGGTGGAAGGTGAGGATGAGGAGGATGTGGAACAGGGAACGTGCCCCGGAGCAGCGGCAACCCGTGAGCGGCTCCTGAGGGACGGCCCCGGGCCGCGCCCGGAACAGGGAGGTGCTCAGGGGTGGGCGGGGCCCCCTCGGTCCGTCCCCTCCGCCGATTGGTTGCCGGGTGAAGGAGACAGGACGCTGCGTCGCGGTGCACCTTGGGAGTTGTAGTCCAAAGAGGGGAGAGCGGCCGGCAGCAGCAGCGGGATGAGGACTACAACGATGGGGGGAGGGAGGAACAAACACGTGATTGAGGTGGGCGGAGACTCGGCGGTCACGTGATGTTTGGGTGCCGGCGGTGACGGGCGCGCGGCGGCAGGTGAGGGGCGCGCGGCGGTCCCGCTGTGGGGACAGCGGGGGTGACACCGGCTGGGAGCCTGGGACGGGGCTGGCACTGGGGCTGTGTGACACGGGAACCGGGCTGGGCCGGCACTAAGGGCTTGTGTGGCACGGGGACAGGTGTGTGTGTGACATGGGGAGAGGGATGGCCTGGCGCTGTGTGTGGGCGTGCGACATAAGGACAGCGCTGGCCTGGCACAGGTTGGGTGGGGCGGGTGTGTACATGGGGATAGGGCTGGGCTGGCACTTTGCGTGTGTGTGACATGGGGACAGGCTGGCCTGGGTGTGTGTGACATGGGCACAGGTGTGTGTGTGTGTGTGGCTTGGGGACACGGCTGGCCTGGCACAGGGGGTGTGTGACATGGTGACATAGGAACAGGACTGCAACAGGGGGTATGTGTGTAACATGGGGACAGGGCTGGCCTGGCATAGGGGGTGTGTGACATGGTGACATAGGAACAGGACTGGAACAGGGGGTATGTGTGTAACATGGGGACAGGGCTGGCCTGGCATAGTTTGGGGTGTGCATGTGACATGGGGACAGGGCTAGCACAGAGGCATGTGACATGGGGACAGGGCTAGCACAGGAGTTTGGGGTGTGCATGTGACATGGGGACAGGAGTGCCCTGGCACAGGGGGCAGTGTGTAACATGGGGACAGAGCTGGGCTGGCACAAGCTGGGGGGGGGTGTGTGACATAGGGACGGGGATGGCACGGAGCCTCTGGGTGGCAATTGGGGGCTGTGGCTGCTGTTTCTCAGCATTTTTTGTGTGTAATGAGTGATTTGGGGACAGAGCAGGGAGGGACTTTTGTGAGGGTGCTGTGGACCACACCTGTGTCCCATGTCACCGGTGACTGGGTGAGGATGGGATGTCCCTGCCCCTGGTTTGCCACTGTCCCACAGCTGCTCAGGAAGAAATCCCAATTTATCAATTTCCAGCACAATGACAATGCTGGAAACTGCTCCTGGCTTGTTACCTGCCAGGTTTTTGCTCACTTTTAACCTCACAGAGGGCATGATGTTGTTTATTTATCATTTTTTCCTCCTTCCAGGCTAATTCAGGAGCTTGAGGCAGTGGGATGGCTTTGGAAGTACAAGGAGAGGAAATAAAACCACTTTTAAATGTACAAAGCGCCGCTTTCTGCGGTGGCCTCAGCTGACTGCAGAAACTTTTTTTTTTGGTTGCTTTTGTACTTGGAAAAGTGTTTGTGGTTTGAAGCTTTTAATAAAAGCTTTCCAGAGCTGTGGGGTACAATTAACCTCCGGCATCTGGCGCTGGAGTGGACTTTGCTGGGGAAACCTCGTGTTCCCATGGAAGTGCTCGGTGTCTTTGTGTGCATATCAAAAAGCAGAGGGTTTGGAAAGCTAAAAGCACGTTTCATTCTGCCACCAGCATGCTGAATACGCCCTGCAGAACCCTCTTCTTGTTAGCATTTGAAGTTGTCTGTGACATTTTGGAGCTTGAGGTGCATCCTTGTGTCTGGGAGTGTTGCAAACAAGGAGATGTTTGTTTGCAAACCCTTGCGTGGGGCGGCAGCTCAAAGTTTTGCTTTGTGCTTTATTCTGCACAGAGGATTTAGGATTCAGCAGACTGAATCCTAAATTTTTACTAGCTGTGTGCTGTGGAGTAGGAAGGGTTGATTAAAATATGAGGGTTTTCCCCCACCCTTTTTTTTTTTTTTTTTTGGTTAGCAGTAAGGTTTATACTTTATCAAGCATTTATCCCTTTTTCCAGGCTGATTTTTCCCTTTGTAGTGGGGCTTTGAAAATACAGTGCTCAGTCCTCCTCTGCTGGGCTCTGCTGTGGTCCAGATGTCCCTGTCCAGGTGTTTCTGGTCTTTAAGTCACCACTGACTCAGCCCAGCTGCTGTCTGACCCCTCGATGCTCTCCTGCTCTGCTGTCTGCTCCAGCTGTGATGCCCTTTTCCGTCTCATCTCCAGGCTGAGCTCTGGGTGGTGTCTGGAGTGCTAATCATACAATCATGGAATGGGTTGGGTTGGAAGGAACCTTAAACACCATCCAGTTCCACCCCCCTGCCATGGGCAGGGACACCTTCCTCTGTCCCAGGTTGCTCCAAACCCCATCCAACCTGGCCTTGGACACTTCCAGGGATGGGGCAGCCACAGCTTCTCTGGGCAGCCCATGCCAGGGCCTCCCCACTCTGTCACTAAGGAATTTCTTCCTAAAATCCAATCTCAATCTACCCTCATTTAGCTCAATGATATTCCCCCTTCTCCTGTCACCCCGTGCCCTTCTGGAAAATCCCTCTTCTTTGTGTTGATGCAAATTCAGGTTTTAAAATCTGTGATGTGTCAGGGCATTGCTGTCTGACCCCTTGTTGCCTTCCTGCTCTGCCATCTCTGCCAGCTGCAACATCCTTTTCCCTCTCATCCTCAGTCTGGTTTCTGGACTTCTAGGGTGTTAAATGTGCTGATTCCCACTTTCCAGTGGTCATCCATGCAACAAATCACCCTTCTTGTGCTCTCCAAGGCCTCCCACCTTCCTGATTTGCTTTTGTTTATTAATGCAACTAAAAATTAACTTGATCACTAGTGCAGCTTTGATGGATGTGGGAGAGGCTGATCAGTGCAGCCACGTGTCCTGCCTCATCCAGGCTTCTGATTCAGATTCCATCCCTGTTTCCTCCTGTTATTGTGTCTAAAGCAAGAGTTACAGAGTGGTGAGGCAATGAACCAGGTTACCCAGAGAAGCTGTGGATGCCCAGTCTCTGAAGATGTTCAGGTCTGGGTTGGATGAGACTTGGAGCAGCCTGGGATAGTGGAAGGTGTCCCTGCCCATGGCAGGGGTTGGAACTGGATGAACCTAAAGGTCCCTTCCAACCCAAAGTGTTTTGTGACTCTGTAAGTTATGTAGTTAGGATTGGCTAAGAGAGACGGGTAGAACAGGGATTTCAAAATTACAATATTTTATTTCCATCCTCTCTTGTGCAAGCAACCTCATTCATTTTCTCACAGCTCTCTTGTTTTATTTGTTTATTTATTTATTTATTTAAAATATTTTAAACCTCTTATCATTTACTCCTCATCACACAACCCTCTGGTGTGACCAGGTCTCCCTGCGTGCTCTGGGTCTGGAGAATCTTTACCAGGAGTGGAGGAAAAATAAATATTCGGTGTCTTGATAAATGTGCCCATTGATATTACAGCACTTAAAATATAATTGAAAAGAAAAATAAAAGAGGGAAGCTGAAAATGAATGAGTCTGTGCCTCCCCTTCCTTATCTAGCCACATATATATATATATATATATATATATAGTGGTATTTTGAATTGTTGGTTCTTCTAGGATTTCAGGAATATTTAAATACCAAGTGTGAAAGGGCAAATAATATCAAGATAAAAATAACACTTTTGATTCCCTGCCTGTACCATAAACACATTCTGTTCGATGAAAGTGGAATGAACTGTTAAAAACTTGTAATTTACTTTTCCCATCTTTATTATCCTCATTCCTACAGTTCACCTGCTTTGTGCAATGGGGTGAGCTGGGTGGCTCTCATTTGGGTTTTGATGGACCTTCCAAGGGTTGCTGGTGCTTCAGAGGACTGGAAATTGATGAGACCTGAGGGTTTTAGGTGGGCAGATGGAGCCTCTGTTTTATTTAGGGTTGGAGTTGTCATTGTCAGGTTGAGTGCACTGGAAAGGACTTGTGTGTCCAGGTTTGGTCCCAATGAGGATGGATGGATGGATGGATGGATGGATGGATGGATGGATGGATGGATGGATGGGTGAATGACTGAATCGTTCCACCCAGGGCATGGTTGGTCTTGTGTTTCCACCTCTGGTGTCTGGGCTGGGGGATGAACAGATTGAAGGCAGTTCTGTGGAGAAGGACTTGGGGGTGCTGGTGGATGAGAGGCTGGACATGACCCAGCCACTGCACTTGGAGCCCAGAAATCTGAGTGTGTCCTGGGCTGCATTCAAAGCTGGGTGGGCAGCAGCTGAGGGGGCTGTTCTGCCCCTCTGCCCCTCTCAGGTGAGACTCCACCTGCAGAGCACAGGAAGGACTTGGAGCTGTTGGAGCAAGTCCAGAGGAGGCCATCAAGGGGACCAGAGGGATGGAGCCCCTCTGCTCTCGAGCCAGGCTGGGAGAGCTGGGATGTTTGCCCTGGAGAAGAGAAGGCTCCAGGGAGGCTATAACGTCCCTTAAAGTGCCTAAAAGGGCTCCGAGAGAGCTGGAGAAGGACTTTGGACAAAGACCTGGAGTGATACAACAGGGGAAAAGTTCTTCCCACTGATAGCAGATTTAGATTCAATATTAAAAAGAAATTCCTTGTTGTGAAGGTGGAGAGGCCCTGGCACAAGTTTTCCAGAGAAGCTGTGGCTGCCCCATCCCTGGAAGTGTTCAAGGCCAGTTTGGATGGGGCATGGCACCTGGGATAGTGGAAGGTGTCCCTGCCCATGGAAAGGGGGTTGGAACTGGATGATCTCTAATGTCCCTTCCAGCCCAAACCATTCCATGATTCCTGACCATTAGAATGTGTGTGCTTTCCTATGACATGATCCCCTCAGTCCAAATTTAATCCAGCTATTTAAGCATGAGCCTAACTCAACTGGACTATCAGAGTGTACCTCCATGATGGTGTTTGTGGGAGAAATGCTGCAAAACATCTTCCTCAGCAGAATCACCAGCCTTTCAATGTGCATTGTATTTTGCAGAACACTTTTTGCCACATGCAAATCCAAAGTGTGGCTCCAATCTGGCGTTGGTGTTTTTGGCGCTGCCACTGGGCACCACAAGGCTGGAGGAAAGCTCTGCCCTTCACTTGATGCTGAGTGAACAGAAAGCTTCATAAAATATTGGTGCTTTTTTCCTACTGCAAAATAGCCAGAAGTGTCTGTATTTTGCTGTCAGAAAGGCTATTTGTGGTTTTTAATAATACACTGTATTTCCCAAAGAATATGGTCAAGATAAGAATCCTACTCCCTATTTTTTTTTTCCTGCTTGCCTTGCAAATGATGGCGTCTAAGATTAAAATAAAGCAAGAGTTAAATTAATCTGATTTAACACTTGCAGGGAGGTTTCTATTTAAAACTCTTTTTCTTCGAAGTGTCACTAGTCAGGAAATTCAGTAGGCAGGTGCCATCTCTTTGTTGCAGTGCATGGGCACATCTCTGCAGTGTTTCTGATGATGGAAAAAATAGCATTTAACTAAAATAAAAAAGAGGCAGGATGGATTATCTTTTTTATTTTTTTATGTCCATTTTGTGTGTCCATTAGAAAAGCAAAGATTTCACTGATAATCAGCTGCTTTTTAAATATATCCTGAAGATTGGCACAAAAATAAGAAGAAATGGTGTATCAGCAGGTGGTTTTGAAATTTTTTTTTTCTGGGATGCAGAGCTGTGGGGAAAAGCTCTCCCAAGGGCCATTTAGGTGTGTTGTCAGTTCATCTGCTGGGATGCTGCAAGAAAAATCTGGAAAATATTTTCCAGCTACTCCTTGAATGAAGTCAAACTTGGCTTCAATACCTATACTTAATATTTTTATTTTTTGTAAAATCTCTTTTTTTGGAAGCAAATACTGATGTTGGGTTAGGGGATGATCTCTTCACTCTCTCTGTCATCTCTTTCTTAAATAAAAGCAGAAAATAACTGCAAAATGTTTGGTGCTCTTCATTGTGTAGCATTTATTTTGCTCTTGCTCTGCTTTCCTCCCTGCTGCAAAGCCAGGCATTGCAAAAATAAGATTTTTTGAGGTTATTAAGGACTTTATTAGTCCTCCTTCTCCTCTCTGCATACATTTATTGTCATTCTGGTCTTGAATAACTTGGCCATGTATTTTTTTTCCCCTTGTAGGACTCCTCCATCATCTGGTGCATGGAGTAAAGGAGTGCAGGAGACAGCCGTGCTGTAGGATTTTATTCCAGAGCTGTTGCCATAGTTCTTATTTCTGTAAAATAAAGCATTTTCTTCTTCCACGAGAGACTTTGATCATGCTCATTGCTGAAACCTGTTGCTTTTTTTTCCATTTTAATGAATCTTCTTGTGATGCTTCTGCGTGGAGGAGGGAGGTGCTTCCTTTATTTTTCTACATGTGAAAACCAGGCAGATTTGGAGGTGTTATGACCCAGATTTTTGGATTAACCAATTTCTGGGCTGTGTGAGGTGCCAGAGACTCAAATATGGTATGAGGGAACTCCCAAATTTGCTATTGATGGCTGCTTTGTAAAAAAATCCCATACAAAGCCAGGAATTCTGTTTTTCTTCATCCTTCTTCCCCCACTTTGAAATTCTTTTATATTTTGTGATAGGAAAAGAGGGAATGGCTTTAAGCTGAAGAAGCTAAGTGACCTGGTCCAGTGGAAAGTGTCCCTGCCCATGGCAGGGGTTTGGAATGAGGTGATTTTTAAGGTCCCTTCCAACCCAAACCATTCTGTGATTTTATGATTTACTGACATGTGACATCTCGTGAGTGCCACCACAGTCCTCATGCAGTGCTGCTGCCTGCCCAGCTTGTTTGCCCCAGTTTTTGGGGTGTCTTAGAGGAACAAAATCCTCTTGGGCTGTTCAAGGAATATTTGGCTAATGTCTCACTGGGTCTACAAGTTATGGAATAGTCACTTCAGTTTTAGATTCATGGGATCATTGAATGGTTTGGGTTAGAAGACGCCTTCAGGATCACCTCATTCCAGCCCCTGCTATGGGCAGGGACACCTTCCACCAGACCAGGATGCTCAGAGCTCCATCCAGCCTGGCTGTGGACACTCCAGGGATGGGAAATGCTCAGGATCACAGGGACCAGTGGTTGCAATTCACTGTAGGTAATTGCAATTAGGTTGGAGCTGAATTATTAGCAAATGCTTTGCAGCATCCTGTGTCCCAGCATGGAGATGTTCACCATGCTCCAAGTTCTTCTGATTTTGGAGATAAAAATGCTGCTGAGCATCTGGAGATGGGGGAGGTTGATGGGGCTGCAGAAGTGCTGGGTAGCACCTTGTTTCATATAACCCTGTATGTGACAGAAATTCTTGTTGGAAGCTGCAGGGCTTTAGATTTTCTTTCATGTGAACTGTATCAAGATCTAAACCTTAATACATTTTTTCTATATTTTTTCCCACAAAAACAATTGATTTGTGATCCCTTGTGGCACTATTCACTTTCTAGACTCTCATGAGAATCGCCTAATTTCTAAATACCTGATTTTTACAAATTTAGACATAGTGTTACATAGCTTGAGATGTGCTTTACCGTGCTCAAGTGTATTGATGTCTTCTGTTGTGTGCCTGGTAATATCCAGCTGCTCCCTTACTCAAGGATCTGTTGCTGCTGGGGTGACCCTGATGTCAGTCCCATCAAATATTCTGCTGCAGGTTCTGGATGCTCAGGGAAAAAGAATGAAAAATTAAGCTTACAAATATACATATGTTATGAAACTAACAACTAATTTTTGTAATATAGTGCATAAGACCATATATATAAAACTCAAATATATATAATAATACTGGATGTGGTTTTGTTTGCTTTTTTGTTCTGTTTTTTTTGGCATTTGTTTTAAGGAATTTAAAATTTTAGTCTTTTCTCTGCCAAAAGTTCTGTGGGATTGATGTGGGCAGGATGAGGCCATGGTGAATACTCATAGCTGTGATCAGGAAAGTTTGTCCAACTTCCTGATCCTCCCTATCCTCTTGCAGACCATCCCATGCAGGTTTTTAAAGCTATCCAGAGCTGCAGCGATGGTGAAAAATCAAGTCATTTTACTAAATCTACTTTTACTAATTATAAATATGGTAAAAGTCTAAAATAATTAAAATAGTGGTGCTTAAATTGTGTTGAGATTACTGCATGTTAGAGGTTCAATTTCTCAGTGTCAAGGACCTTCAGCTTCTATTAACAGCAAGTGCTCAAAGATGGTAGTAGGTGGCAAAATGTGGGTGTGGAAGCCCGAGAAATGCTGTCCAAAGCTTTTTGACACTTCTCTTTTGGAGAACAATTGTGTACTTTCCAAAGCCCTCCTAAGTTTTGATCATGCACCATGGGGAGGTTTCATAGCTATGGGTTGGTTTTCTAAAAATGTAATGGATTCTGTCCTAGCCAAGTGCCCAAACCAAGCCCTTGGAGAGACGTCTTAGCAAGGGGTGAAAACAGGATTGCAATATTTGTGTAAAACAGGGCACGTTCGAATTTGAAAAAGCAAACTGAGGCTTTCACTACAGATATTTTCCTGTTGATCATCTTCAGAGCCGAAGCAGGTGGGTTTCATAGGACCCTAGAATGGTTCGGGTTGGAAGGGTCCTACTTCCAACCCCCTGCCACAGGAAGGGATACCTCTCACTATCCCGGGTTGCTCCAAACCCCATCCAGCCTGGCCTTGAACACTTTCAGAGATGGGACATCCACAACTTCTCTGGTTTTGTCTCGTTTGTCCCAAGCACAGGACAATCATGAGACTCAAATTCTGGTGGGTTGGGATGTTTTTCCTCTTATGGGAATACTGGCAAATTAATTGTCAAAATCCTCTTCCCTGTGCATCGAAACCAAGGTCTGCTTTTTTATTTTCTTTTTTAAATTTCAATTTCTTTGCACATTGTTCAGGTGTACCTTTGTTTCCTTTCTTATATAAAGATATCCCACAGGCTCTGAGGTCTTCAGGCTTGTTCTTCTCTCTTTGGCCAGTTCTTTTCCTACTGCCCTGTGCTTGCCTTCCATATAAACAATAATTATAATTTAAGTATAATCTCAGAAACAGAATTGTGCATCCTAGTCCTGTTTGTGAGGCATTTGAGCACAGAATATAAAGAGTGTGCAGAAAATAGTCTGGAGATCCTGCTATTCCCCAGGGGCACTCACTTCCTCTCTGCCTGTACTTCCTGAATTTGGCCATCTCTTTTTGTTTCCTTCCTGGTGAGACCAAAAAGACTTTTTGAATTTTCCTCGGTGGCTGTTTTGTGGGTTTGAGATGCTGCTGGCTCCTTCAGCCCCATTGGGGTGTGAGATCCTCCTGCTGGGACAGTTTGGATTTTGCTTCTTTCCTCCACCAGCAGAAAGGAAATTACTTTTCAAAATTTGTGGTTCTTCCTTGGGTGGGGCAATAATCCTTGGAAGCAAGTCGTGGCCTGCAGGGTAAGGGGATGAGTGGTCTCCACTGGTCATTTACATGCAGATCATGGAAGGGTTTGGGTTGGAAGGGACCTTCAAGTTCACCTTGTTCCAATCCCCCTGCTGTGAGCAGGGACACCTTCCACTAGACCAAGCTCCATCCAATCTGGCCTGGAACAGTTCCAGGCAGGTGGGTCCCTTGGCTGCTTTCCTCTGCAACAACTTGGTCGAGGAACACTTCTGGACTTGATGTCCTCCTTGCTCCTCTCCCACAGCCCAGAGAGGCAGTTGGTTGTCATGAGTGGATGTCATCTCGACGGACATCATCTCAAAGCCTACCAGCATCATGATAAATCCCTTGTTACTGGCTAGAGCAATGTCCTGTGTTGGTTCTCCACCCTCTGTTTCCATTAACTCACCATCCTGGGCAGACTGAGCCTGGATATTTTGCCTGGCTGTCTGAAAATCACTTTGCAAAGTTCTCCTGAGCAGACCAGGGTGACCTTGCACTCACTGATTTGGTAGCCGGGCTCTGATGCTGATTCCCTGCGTGGCATCTCATAAATAGCTCCAGTTTTCAGTTTCATTTCCCAGACCTGTTTACACCTTGCCAGAAATAATTACAACCTCTGAGCCTGAGGTTTGCTGGGCAAGGGGGAGGAGGGCAAGGAGAAAAACCTGCAATCCATGTTTTTTCATGTGTTGTCGTCAACATGGTGCTGCCAGCGGGATTGGGATCTCCCTTCTGGGGCATGAATCAGGCTGTGCTCGCATTCGCCTGGCATCGCTCCCCTTCTGTGCTTGAGAATTCTTCCCCTTCCTCTGTTCAGCATCATCTTAAATTCATATCCCAGGTGGTGCCTCCCTCACCTGCTTTATTACCTCTTAATGTGTTTTCCCAAGAATGTCTCGCATGCGGATAAACCTCTCCTGCTGCCCTTGTAAAACCAGTTCTTTAAGCGCTCTTCCTCCTCCAGCGCCTGTGCATTTTTCCTTCATCCGTGCAGAGCTACTTTTCTTCTTCTTGCCATGTTTTTTTGAGCACCTTGGAGCCTGAGCATCCTCCTGGAGAGGCGGGTGGATGCCATCACTGCTGGCTTTGCATCCAAGCCGGCGCTCGCTGTGGTCATGTGTGGAGCCGGTGGGGAAGGCAGGAATATTTTTATCCTGCACTTCTGTGAGCTGCTCAGGGGGCCGCCCACAGCAGAGTATTAAAATAATAGCGGGGACATTGGGTAAGCTCTGCAGCAAAATGTTGATATGCAAATTGCCATCTTAAGAGCAAACCTCAAGGCGATTTTTGGCAATGCATGCAAGGCTCCAGAGCGGTGTGTTTTGAATAAAGATTACAGCAAAGGGATTTTGCCTGGAGGCCACGCTCGTCTCGTTTATTCTGAAGCTTAGCAGAGCTGGTAATTCAGTGTTGGAAGCCAACAGGGTGAAACGTATGCACCTTTAAAAAGTATTAGATTAGCATTGGTGAAACAAAATGTCACGTCACCTCTGTAACTGAAATTTCCAGGCTTGCAGAAGCAGTAAATTTGGTTGGATTTCATTTGCGAGCAGTTCCTGGGAGCTGTCCAAGGAAGAGGCAGCTCTGATGGCAGCAGAGTTGGCTTGGGAAGTTTCGAGGCATTACCTGGTTAAAAAATGAGCTTGTGCCAGCTGATTCCACACTACTTTGACTTTTCTCTTCAGCTTGGTGGTGGATGGCTTGGCTGTTGGAAACCTTGCAGTAAGAAATCAGATCACACATGAATTCCTTATTTTTGCTGGGTTGTTTTTTTTTTTTGTTTGTTTATTTTCTTGGCTATTGAGTTCATGTTGGCACAACTAGGAAGGAAACAGCAGTAAATTTGTAGTATATTAGAACAGTTTGAGTTGGAAGGGATCTGAAAGATCATTTTGTTCTGACCCTCTGCTGTGGGCAGGGATGCCTTCCAGTAGACCAGATTGCTCCAAGCCCTGTCCAGCCTGGCTTTGGACACTTCCAGGGATGGAGCAGCCACATTGCCATTTATAATGTCATGTCAAGCTTCCCATCCACCAATATCCCCAAGTCCTTCCTCTCCTCAGGGCTTTTCTCAATGGAGGATTTGAATTCTTTCATTTATTCCAGTTCTTGAGGAGCGAGGATGAAATTGTAGGTGTTTTCATTATTCTTTGTTTCCTTCACCCATCAGTGCCTGGGCACTGATAGGTAAAGGAAAAGTTCATATCACAACAAATATACTGCTCTAGAATTGAAAAGTGGCAGTAAATTAAATAACATGTGAATTTTGGGGTTTGTTTGGAATTCTTTAATTCTTGAAGATTGTTACAAATCCATCCCTTTTTAGAGGCAGGAGAGGGATGATTCTGAGTGGGAATAAAAGTAGTTGGTAGCTAATTTTTCTCCCTTTAAACGGAGTATGGAAGAGCCAGGTGGCTAAGACTCTGTGGGAACACATTGTGACTTTGATACAAGTTTGTGTTGCTCAGATCTTAGTTCACTTGTATCCTTTTACTTTAATTACATGTTCCAACACCATGAGACTTTTAAATATCAGATTTTGAGAATGTTCTCTTCCAGAACTGCACGCTTTAAGTGCAGATCCTGTTGGCAGGCATCTCAGGAGCTGTTGACTTCCCTCTTTTGTAACCTCATCCTCTCTTGCCGAGTTTTTTCCTCCTTAAAATTCTAACATCATTTGATAAAATAGCGAAGCTCATGGGTGTGTAGCCCTGTGAAGATCATTGTGTCCTGCTTGCATCCCAACAGAGCCAACTGAGAACGAGAAAAACATCTTTTGAGTTTGGTTCAGGCACATCTTGGATCTTGTTTGTGTCTGTCCTTTGGTGCATCCTGCTTCTCCCTGGCCTTAAACACAAGATGCTGGCTTAGTCTTCTCGTGCTGCCTTGTGCCTTGATGAGGTATTGATTCTTCCCTCCAAGGAGATGAAACTCTGCTCCTGACTTTGAAATGCTCCAGGTCTCCACCTCTCCATTATTCTTCCTTCTTGATTATTTAATTTATAGGAATGTTCTTTATTTTCCCCGAAGCTATTTTTTTGGTGGTGTATCAGGGAACATCACAGCTGACTGTCATGCCAGTGTTTTTGTCTTTCCAGATTGTGTTTCCTGAAATTTCCCATCAAAACTGTGTTCAACTCCTTCTGCATTCAGTCTCCTATTTTAAGGTCTTTATTGCAGGAATTATCTCCATAGTCTGTATTTATACAACATTTCATGTGATGCAGATGTGATTCCAAAGTGGTGCCTTTGATGATACCTTTAAAATCGTTGTCTTAGTAGTTAACAATCTTGAGAATGCTGTCATCTTTATAAGCATTTTTATTTATATAGCTCAGAGACAAAAAATAAGACATATTAAGACATTGTAGATCTTAATACTTAAAAATCAAATACAAATAATTAAAATATACATGTATTTTTTTCTGGCCCTACCTTAGTTCCTTTGGTAGCTACGACATCAGCTGCTTTCTGTGGGGCAGCTGGAATGCTGAACTCTGATCTCAGCAGATAAGAAATATTTTTGTAAAGCTGTGCATTTAGACTAATTCTGTCTGCCGTAGAATGTGCTGAGGATTTGTGATCCTCAGCAAGCATTTGACAGATCTTAACTAGTTCTGCTCTGTCTTGTCAATCAAAATTAAACGCCCACCTCACTCCTTCCTACTTTCTCTCCCTCCCAGCCTTTTTATTTAGGTTGGTCATTAAAATTGCTCATAACCATAGAAACGAGGAAAACCCGCCCCTTACTTTCCAGAGCCTTAGTGTGATATTCCTGTACTGACATCATGTGAGTTACGTACGATGGCTTTAAAAAAACCCCAAAACCTGCAGGTGGGCAGAGTTGTCATTAATTCCTCCCTGTAATTGAGTTGTCCCAGTGGATGCCAACCAAGGAACACATCCCTCTTGCATTCCTGTATGGGGAATGTGAGAGGGACACAAAGGAGAGGCTCTGCTGTGGAGAAACCACCAGAAAAGGATTGAATTGGAGAAGAAAACATCAATTAGTGGGATGGAACTGGTGGGAGGATGAGATGAGGAGAAGATGGATAGGCATGAAGTCTCATGTGCAATGTGGGGTGGTTTTGATCATTCCAGTGTTGGTTTTCATCCTCCTAGGGCTGCCCTGGGTGCTCCGGGAGATGGGCATAATGATGTTGCTGGGAAATTGGACCACCAGGTTTCTACAGTTAAGGACCTGAACCCGACTTGGCAGGATGGGGTGTGCCATGGTTTAGCTTGTTCTGAAAAATTGAAATGACCACTGGTTTTTTGCTTGTACAGGCAGTTTAAAAGTCCTTGTCCCAAGGCTACGTGAGGGTGATAAAAACTCCTACCTTAGCATCCAAGAACATCCTGAAATTTCAGTGCTGGACTCTCTGTGCTGCACAAATAATTCTGTTTTCATTTGGAGCAGGACTGCCTCAGTTTGAGACAAATTTTGTCATTTATTTCTCTCCACCTTCAGTTGCAATAAATCATATTTAGGAAAGCCTCCAGGATGGATATGTGGATTGTTCCTGAATTAGTTGGATGTAAAAGTTTCACCACTCTTAATCTGAAGGCTTGTCTCTTTGGAAGAGGAATTTTGACCTTTGGCCAGAGAAATAACAAGGAAGAAGTGTTGTGTGATGTGGCATGACAAGGTGCTGCTGAGCAACATCTTAAAATTTAAAGGTCTTCCTTATTTACCCTGTCTTTGAAAGCTGGTTCTGGGTACTATAACTTAAAGGCTCTTAATCATTATTTTGTCCCCATGTTTTGGAGGTGTTGGCTTGTGAGGGTGTTGAAGTCGACTGTGTGATCAAAGAGGAGGAAAGGGTAATTGGATGGTTTTTCTAAGGGTAGAAAAACTCAAGGCAGGAGCACCTTTGGCATCCTTTGCTGCTCTCTTTGGCCCCGATGTCATCCCATGTGATTTTACTTTCTCCACCATCCCATCATAAGGAGGGATTAGAAGGCTTTCATGGTTAGTCTGGAAGGCTGTCTCCTGTGTGGTGATGCTCCTCCTGCTTAAAACAAGCCCAAAATATCAGCATTTTCATTGAAACACTTTCTTTGAGGATTAATTGCTGTAAAAAGTCTGTAATATTTTTATTTCTGTACTTTGCCCAGTGTATAAGTGCCTCTACCTGAGTTGCCTAAGCCATTCTTTTTATTCTTTTCTCTTTTATTAAAGCATAATAGACTGCATTAAAAGTGTCTTAAATTCCTTCTGGAGCATTGGTTTCCAAATTTGGGCAAAAAACCCCACAAACAGCTGTGAAAATGTGTGTGGGAAATGAGTTTATGATATCATTACAGTCTCCAGAGTTATCTGAGTTTCTGGATCCTTATGGATGCTGTTCCTGATGAGAGAAAATGGCCTCAAGTTGCACCAGGGGAGATTTGGATTGGATATAAGAAAAAATTTGTCACTGAAAGCGTGGTCAAGCATTGGACCGAGTGCTGAGGAAAGTGATGGAATCACATTCCTGAAAATATTTAAAAGTCCAGTGCTGGGTCCACTTGGTTGTCTCAGTGGTGTGGTTCTCTCTCAGCAATCCCTATATTTGCATGGGCTTTCTATTTGTAGGAAATGTAGTAAAAATGTAGTGAAAACATAATAAAACCAGTTTAACTGGCTAATACTGACTATGAAATGTGACATGGCTAAACAGGGGGAAATGACAATAATGTGAAATCACAAATTGCAGAAAATGAAAATTACTTGCTGTGTTTCACTAGGCATCCCCTAATGTTTGCACCCTGAAATGAAAGGGAAGAAGTGTTCTTTTGTTTCCTTTTTTTTTGTGTGTGTGTTCCATTGTCAACAGACATTGTGTAGGCCAAAAGCAAAACTTGCCTAATATATGGATATGTTTAACAAATTCACAGGGTGTGAAAACTCCCAGTTGAATCTAAAGAGACAGATAAAACCTCAGTCTTGGGAATCCCTGAGCTTCAGACTGAGGGAAACAGAGCAGATAAAAGCCTGTTTGTGTTTTTCACATCTGATTTTCTTTTTATTTTCTCTTTTATCTAAACAGGAACAATACTGCTGAGCTGGGCCTTGGGTCCATTGGGTTATTGCTGCCAAGTTCCCAACAAGTGGCTCCACAGCACAGCAGAATAAAATTGTGGGTGAGGTAATTTTTGCTGCTTTCTTTCCTTGATAATCCTTCTCATTTCATTTTTTTTCCTTTGATTTTGGTTGGCTTTCTCCATATGCTTTCAGCTCATTTGAGGTGATGCTGCATGGTGTGGAGGAGGCTCTGGAGCTGGGGTGTAGGAATACTGTGGGCTTTCATCTTGCTGATGTTCACCTCTGGATCACATTTGCTGCTCTTGCAGTGGTTTCCTTGTTTTAACTGGTTACCACTGGGTGATCTCCATCCAAATTTTCCCTCTGACATCTGATCTTGGCTGTACATTAAGCCCTGGGATGTCCCCTGCTCATGGTATGTTGACTTTGAGTTGGGCTTTCTGGCCAAACCAGAGTTGCTGGGTGTTCTCTGCTAGGAACAGATGGTCAGTGAAAGTTCCATTTTTCAAGGTGCAACAGACTGTGTCTGTAAAACCTATGGAGTTCTTTAACAGCAATAACAGTTTTCTTATACTGCATCTGGTTTTCCCACCTGGAATATCGTTAACAGTAATTTGTATCATGGCTGGAATAGTTGTTTCATGGGCTCCAGCTTAATAGGAGGAAATAAGTATTAGCTTGGGTATTTTTGGTTTAGTGTCTGTTTTTTCCCTGTTAAAATGTTATTATAGAATTAGTAAAATGGATGGATTCTGATATATCTAAAATGATATATCTAAAACAATTCTGATATATCTAAAATGGATATATTTATCTGAATTGATTGCTTATCTTGCACGAAGAAACTGAAGATACTGAAGAAATTTGAAACAAATCCTAAAAAAGGTTTTCTAAATTTTTAAAATATTTTTCATTTTTCTACTTCCATTTTCCACAGCAGTTGGAGCATTGGCTTGTTCCAGCCCCGATTCATACACAGAGCTGAAGAGATTTGTAGCATTCAGTAAATAATATGCATAAATTGTGCCTATTAACGTTCTGAGTAATTACCAACAACAGAGTAAATACGAGGTTAATGAGATTAATGGGGCAGAGGAAGGAAAGCTCTGAGTGCCCCTCCCGTTGGCCCTGGAGCCCAGGGTGGCCCTGTTTCTGTTGACAAGCCCAGCATGGCTGGAGCTGCAGCAGTGATTTTGCTGCTGTTCCCCATACAGAGCCTAAGGAGTTCCTACTGCTGGCATTCTGCTTTAAATGCTGGATGATATTATTAAATCCCACTCCTTGTGAGAGTTGTTTTTAATAGTTGTGTTTAATAGTTTTGTTCTTTCCCCTGTTTGCTCTGGTTCTGGGGCTCAGTGATAAGGTGCCTGGTTAGCTCTAGTTCTCTGACATCTTCTCCCAGACTTCTGGTACCCTCCTGGATGTCTCCTCAAAGGCACCAGAGGAATTGGCCAAAGTCTTTCTTTTTTCTGTCAGAATATTGTACTTGGAAGTGCTTCGAGATTAACCCTTATTTTCCTATCCTAAGATCCATCCTGGCTTGATTTCATTTGTCCTATGCCTTTTTCCCTCTAAGAAATCTTCATTATATGCTCTCCAGTAAGTGTTGCAGGGACAGAAAATCCAATTTCCAAACAAGACATGATTATTTTTCTACTCTAGTATCTCTCAAGCCCTCTCTCTTTTCCAGGTTAGTGGGTTTTCTGCTCTCTGTCCATCATCTTCCAGCATCCTCTGGCAGTCTTCAATGTTTTATAAATGTCACTACCTCAGAATTGTTTATTTGAGTTTTCTCCACCCAAAACTGCATCTGCGTGGTTCCCTCAAAGCTCTGGGCACCGACTCCCCTTGCTGGTCACGTCACAAACTGCAACCTATTTTATTTCTGTTTTAAATGAAAATGCCTTACCCAGAGACCTATTTCGTTTACTCAAGATAAATGTTGTACTTATGACTCTGGTTTTTCTTGTTCCGGAAGTTGTGATTAAACCATGAACTTTCCATGTAAACAATTCAGGTAGAATAGGGGCACTGCACATTGCCTAAATGAATTATTCACCTCTTAGCTTTTGTTTTCATTTCTTGCCTATTCATTTTTCTTTTTGGTGTGGGCTTATTTTTTAGTTTTATTTTATTATTGCAAGTTATTCTCCTCCTGTTTCAACTGTGTAGAGCAGTGATTTCTCTGTCCTCTCAGTTCTTTCATGTTTTGTTATGAGGTTGACTGGTTAAGGGATCAGGAACACACATAGTGTTCTCCTCTACCCTTCCAGTCATAGGGAATGATGAGGAGGAACCGGGAAGGTTCAGTAGATCAATAACTGGCCCTGAGCCTGGTGTCACCAGCAGATTTTTAGGTTTTCTTATAGTGGGATGCTGTGTGAGTGAAGCCCTTTGTTCTGCTGTCTCAGTGGAGGTAGGGGATGGAGATCCCTGCAGCAGCAAGGGTACCAGGGTTATTGATCCATTTGAAACCGTGAGAATGGCCATGTAGGAATTAGGGCTCTTTCTCCAAAAAGAGGTGGTGGGAACAATAGCCCGGCTGAAGTGCATCTCCACCAGTGCCCACAGCATGGGCAACAAACAGGGGGAGCTGGAAGCCCCTGTGCAGCTGGAAAAATATGGCACAATTGCCATGAGGGGAACATGGTGGAATGAGTCCCACAGCTGGAGGGACAGGGAGCAGAACGAAGCCCCCATAATCCATGAGGAAATGGTCAGTGACCTGCTGTGCCACTTAGGCCACTACAAGTCTCTGGGGCCAGATAGGGTCACAGAATCATAGAATAGCTTGGGTTGGAAGGAATCTTAAAGATAATCCAGTTCCAGCCCCCCTGCCATGAGCAGGGACATCTCCCACTGTCCCAGGTTGCTCCAAGCCCCTTGAACACTTGCTCCTGGCCTTGAACACTTCCAGGGATGGGCCATCCACAACTTCTCTGGTCACCCTGTGCCAATGTTTCTTCACCCTCAGTATAAAATATTTCTTCCTTAGAACCTATGATGATGGGGTTTTGGTGGGAACAGTTCCTCCTTTGCCCTTTGCAGACATGATAAAGGGCATTCTGAGGGAGAGCAAAGTAGATCTTGAGTTTTTTTAGTGAGGTGATTTCTCTCCCTGTTCCCCTGCTCCCCATTGGTAACTGGGTGAGCAGTTGGTCTGAGCATTGTCTCTCCGTGCCAAGGCTGTGGTCATGATTCCCACTGCTGGTCAGCCTGTGGGGAAATCGTGCTGGTGCTTCCAGATGTTGCGATGCAGCTGGACAGAGAGGTTGCTGACTTCCAGGACAGAGAGACCACCATAAGGCAAGAAACGTGTTGAATCATAACATCTTAAATGCTCGTAATTTTATTGGGTTATTTTTGCAAATAGAAAAGTGATGAAAACAGCAAATGTGTGTGTGTGAGTGCAAGGGAGGGACTTGCACATATTTCTGTGTGAGGGCAGGGGAAACAACTCAGCTTGCTGCAGCATATTGGTAATATTTGTGTCTGAGCGCTTAAAATTTCACAAGAGATATTAAGACTTGAGAAATGTGTTTTGCTGCCTTGTAAGTGTATGATTAAACCTTCATAATTTTCTTCTTTTTTACTGTGGGAATCTCTAAGTCGTTGCACTTGTTTTCTTCAGGCATCATACTGAAAGCAAAGAGTGGCATTGTTATTTATTTATTTTTTGGAGTGTGCTCCTCTCTGCCTGTTTTATGCAAAAGCACTTTAATTGATCTTGCAGACAGTCGAGGACAAAGAAGAAAATATTTAATGCAGCATATAATTCTTTCTGGTTTTACCTCAAAATAAAAAGGCACTTTGCAAGGATTTATGTATCTAAACACATTTTATGTAGATGGAACAGCTACATTTTATCTGCCTACTGCAGGAGGCTGATGCAAAGAAATGCCTTGATCAAGGGTATGAACTGGTTCTGGGTAACTCCCAAACTGTTCCAGTGGTGAGCACATTGCCAGTTTCTTGCCACCTTGATTGCAATTGTTGTATCTTTCTTTATTTGTGTTTTTTGGACTATTTTAATTTAATCTTCTTGAATGTTAAAAATGAAAATGATGCAGGTCCATTCCTTGCTGTGCTGTACTGAAGCACAGTAACATCCCATTCAACCAGGAGTCCCTCCTATACATTTTGCAGCTCCAAGATGCTTTGGATGAGGTGAGAGGACTGTGGCTTCTCTTTAATTCTCCTACTGCATCCAGAGCTTAGTCAAGCCTGGCAGTTGAACACAGATTGGCTGAACTGCAAAGCATCACTTCAGTGTCAACTTCTGTCCCTCCCGTCTGTCTATTTAAGGTGAAACAACTGCAGGGATTCGATGCTGTCGTTTGCTTCCCTTCAAGGTTTGAAGGCTGAGCGTCTTCAATGCTGGTGGAGTCAGGAATATTTATGGGCTGGAGTCACCTTGCTTTGGCTCTGTCATAGTCAAAGGTCAAATTAAATAGTGTGTGTCAGGTCCTGTTCTGTGTTGGTGATTTGTTGTGGCTGAGATGTGGAATGCACACATGAATTAATGCACACTCCCGTGGTTTGCTCCTTCAATACTAAAGATTTCTGGGCATATCTGGTCATGGCCTGCAAGAGTCAGCTGAGAGACTGCCTGAAAGCTCTCCCTGAAATAGTGAGCTTTGGAAAGCCCTCTGTAGCCTGGGAAGACTGAAATGTGGGCCATGGGTTTGTTGTCACCTTCATGTGCTGGAGATTTTGTCAATTTAATTGAGTTAAAATACTTGGAAGAGATTAATCTTTTTAGAAGTTGTCTCAGTGCCTTGTATGTCTCGAGTAAGTTAAAATCCCTTATTGAAATAGCTTTTTGATAGTTTGGAGGTTTTCAGCTGCATTCATTTGAAATATGCCTTGTGCCATGACTTAAGAGGGCATTTTCAATATATTTTTGGGTTTCTTTTATTTAATATTGAGCTTGAGAAAGAACAGCCCCTGTCAGTTGCCCTCCCCCCAAAATGAAGGATGAGTAAAAGCAGGAAATAAGCAAGAGGAGCTTGTCATTAAACCTAAATCCACTTACAAACATCTAGTAAAAAGGCATCTTTAGAGGCTCATTCTGTACTTTTATTGCAAGGATGGTGTTATACTGCTGTATATATCAGAGAACTGGGTAACAGCACGTCCTCTGTCCTCAACAATTGCTTAGAGCTGTAGGTTTTTGTGCTCAAGCCGATGAATATTTTAGCTTGATGTCTCCAAGGGTAAAATGAAGGAGTAACCGCTCTGAGGGATTAATACAGAGTGAATTAGATGTTTGTAAAAGGCATTAAAAGTTGCAGTGGCTGTATTGAATCCCGGCATTGGAAATGTGAGGCGAGATGCTGTGGTGCATCCCCCTGTTGCAGAGGGACATCCATCTGGATTGCAGGATGAAGACATCTGTTTTTTTTCTTAAGTGGTGCTTGGATGACATGAAAAAAGGGGAAAAAAAACTTACTCCCCACTCCCTTTCCTCTTTCCCAGCATCAATCATAAAAATAGTTGCAAGAAACCTCGGGGTTGTTGCTTCTCTTTTCCCTCACAGCTTCAGCCAGCACCACAGGCTGAGTGCTTGTGGGTACCACAAGGATTGTGTTTCTTGACCCCAGAAGCTGCATCCCAGCTTTTTCTCCCTGTCTACCAGCTACAAGGCAGGAATAACATAGCCCAGTGGTCAAGGAGATGCCCAAGGAATAGCTCACAATAATGGATGGTGGTGTCCTCTGAATGTCCTGTTCCTACAGCATCACCAGGATGTGAGCCAGGCACCATCTTTGACACAGGCAAACACTAACTGTGGTCATTGAGACCTGTTTTCCCACTGCCAGGGTTATTCTGGAGCCCCAGCAATGCTTGGAGCAGCCCAGCCCTTGTTCTGCTGGTTGGGATTGGGGCTGTTTATTTTGCCACCTTCTCAGAAATCACTGTCAACTCAGCTCCCTTTTTTTAGAAATGTGCTTTCATCATTTGTGATCCAAAAGGCTCTCCTGCAATGGAGGAGGTTTGGGCTGTTATTTTTAACTGAATGTTTCATTGATCTGATTTATAGCACTAGCTGCTGCTCCCTGTGTTAGCAAGAGAGGGGAGAGGCAGCCGTGGTGTGGGGCAGGGAGGGAGCACTGTGGGGAGGTCTTGAGTTCCCTCTCTTGTCAGAGCTAATTCATCACAGAGCTGCAGCCTAAAGATGCCTTTTTGCATGATTTTAGGCCACTAAAAGTCAGGGCTCCACTCTCTTAAAAGTGGATTCATGGATTTCAGTCCTATCCAGCATTTTGGCCTTGGTGTCTTAAACCAACATCAGAGTCTGATGCATTACAAAAAAAACCCTATCAAGAATAAATTTAAAAAATGCTTAGATTTTCATAAGAGTTTCAACTGTTATGAAGCAGCTTGTGCTTTCTCTTGGGTTAAATTAATCTTGCTGCATTCCCAGCTGAAGGGCCTGAGTTTCAGCCACTGGGACGTGGTGGGACCTTGGCTGATGTGGCAGGATGGAGGTTGATTTCTTCTGGGCAGTGTCATTCTCTCGTGGAGAAATGGAGGCTCAACTTATCACTCTCTACAACTGTCTGGAAAGAGGTTGTGGTGAGGTGGGTGGGGTGTCAGTCTCTTCTCCCAGATGACAAGTGACAGGATGAGAGGAAATGGCCTAAAGTTGAGCCAGGGGAGGTTTTGATTGGATTTTAGGAAAAGCTTCTTCACTGCCAGGGTTGTTAAGCTTTAGCAAAGGTTGCACAGGGAAGTGGTAGAGTTGCCATCCCTGGAAGTGTTCAAAAAACATGGATATGGCACTTGGGGATGTGTCTTAGTGGTGAACATGGTGGTGGTTATGGGTTAATGGTTGGAATTGATGATCTTGGAGGTCTTTTTCAACCTTAATGATTCTCTGGTTGTCTGTGATGTGAAGAGCAAAGCCTTCATGGAGTGTAAATGGCAGCTGGGAGCACCTGAAACCTTCAATGACAGGTTTGAGTGTTCAGCTCAGTCCTAACCAAGTGTGTAAATAAAGCTGAAAGCCTCAGGAGTGGGTTATTTTTCTACTTGATGAGCCAGAAAATTAAATACAAACAGAATATTTGGGGCCCAGGTCTAAAAGTGAGAGCAGATGAGCACCACTGGGTTGTTTACAGAAATATATATATTTTTTTTTTTTTTACTTTTTTGATAGTTTGAAGTCTCTCACTTCCTTTAAGGCTTTCTTCTGTCGGTGTCTTATCTGCCTCTTCCGCTGAAGTAGGTTGGTTGAGTTAATCACATCAGAGGGAAAAAATACAGTTCACTGATTTTCTCCTCCACCCAACCATCAATGTATGTAGTCACCAAGCACGTAAGGACTTAATATCTCAGTGTCCTCAAGGAAAACTCAGGCAAATTCACTGACTATCTGTTTTTTTGGTATCATGCAGTGAATCAGTTTACATGTGTCCCAGTCTAGATTGCCCATGTGGGTTATTTGCTGCCTCTCTGGATGCTTTGCAGGACAAATTGAGGCATGAATGGGTCCCGAAGCTGAGGAGGGGGAGTGTTCATGGATACAGGGAGGGTGTGGAGAGGTTGTGACAGATTCCTTGGGGATATGGAGTAGGAGAACATGGCAGGAAGCTTTTTGTAGGGGACATAGGTGAGGATTCACTATTGATTTCTGCAGTCCTCAGTGCTATACCTGACAGAGATGTGTGGGTTTATCACTGCTAAGCCTTGTGTTGACTAAAAAAAAAAGTAGAAGGGATGTCTTTTTTTTTTTTTTTAATAAATTCTGAAATTTGGGCATTTAGGACATTGTCCATAATCTTCCTAATGCAACATAACTGAATTATTTAACATTCCATATATTTGGTGTATGCCCTCTCCTCCCGTGGCTCTGATGAGAATGTTAAGGAACTTGATTGTGAAAAGTAGCACCTCTGTGCGGTCAGGGTGGCTACCTTTGTTTTAGAGATCCTCGGGTGTTTCAGGGCAAGTGTGTCCATGTGGATAGTCCGAATTTAGAAAGGAAAGTAGGGTGAGATTCAGCCTGTCCTGCTAGGTTGAGCTTCTTCATGTATTCACAGAATCACAGAATCTTCAAGGTTGGAAGGGACCTCTGGAGTTCATCCAATCCAACCCCCTGCCAAGGCAAGGTGACACAGGAACATATCCAGGTGGGTTTGGAGTGTCTCCAGAGAGGGAGGATCCATGTGCTCCCTGGGCTGCTGTTCCACCCTCCATGAAAAGAAGTTCTTCCTCAGGTTGAGATGGAACTTGCTGTGTTTTAGTTTACAGCCATTGACCTTGTCCTGTTGGTGAGAACCATAAAAAGAGCCTGGCACCATCCTCTTGACTCCTGTCTTGGAGACATTTGTGTGGATTGATGAGATTCCCCTCTCAGTCTTCTCCAGACTAACCAGGCCTGGCTCCCACAGTGTCCCCTCACAAGAAAGACCTTTCTCCCAGCTGGACTTTGAACCATGGAGAATCCACTGAAGCCAGTGTATGTCAGATGTCTGCTGATGACATAGAATCATGGAATCATGGAATGGTTTAGGTTGGAAGGGACATCAAAGACCATCCCATTCCAGCCCACAGCCATGGACAGGGAACCTTCCACTAGACCAGGCTACAGGCAGTGCAGACTTCCATCGTGTTCTTTCAGAAAAACAACTTAAAGAGCCTCTCCTTTACTTTAGAAACTGTGTTTTCATCAGATGATAGTGTTCAGGAGGGAAGAAGTGAACTCTTTACATTGCTTATCTCCTGTATCTCAGTGCTTATCTCCTGGAGCATTCACAAAAAGGCTGAAAGCTGAAGTGTAGCCAGCTCAGGGCAGCAATCCCCTGCACTCTGCTGCAGGGAGATCCTGGCTCCCCAGACTTCTACACCAACAGGGATGAGCCATCTGGGAGGCAGGAGATGACTCCAAACTGTTCTGTTGGTATGGATGACTTTGCCAAGGAGGAGGTTCCTGTCACACTGGGTGCTACTATTGATGGCACTGATGCAGATCTTGTGTGCTCCATCATGAGCACTGGAGATGAGCTCACTCCTCTGCCTGGAGCGAGGAAGGCTCTTTGCACACCCAGACTTCCTCTCTGGTTGCTCTTTTCCCTGAGTGGCCAAATAAGCACATTTTTTCCTCTTGAAATGTTGTTTGTAAACTTTTCTCTTATCTTCTGCTGTCTTCAATTTACTAATGACCTTTCCTGCAGCCTGAATGCAGAGCTCCTGGTACTGTGAGCAATGTAAACTGTCTTAAATTATACCCCTTGTCCTCCATCCATCTCAGTTTGGTTTTGCAGGGAGATCGTGCGTTATTACTTGGAGTTTGCTTTCAGAATTGAGGACGGTGATAAATAAATGCTGCTGGTAGCAAAGGGAGAACGTGGACTGCTTTAACTAGCTCAATATGTGGAAAAGAAAGAAGGGCTTTTTAATTTTATTTTTTTTTTCTTCATGTATGTCTTGTATAGAACCCTGTATCTTCTTCAGCCTAGGTTTTCTAGGGTTATAGGCAAAGATGCTCCTGTCAGCTGATTTTCCTGCCTCACATCTGGAAATGCCAATTAGGGTCATTGCAATAAAGGCAGCTGCACTAATGCCAACTCTGCTATCTGTGCCTTCCTTTGCATGCTTCCTCTGCACCTGGAATTGTTTCCCTCTCGATGAAATAACTTTTGATTGGACACCTACAGGTGTGTTGCTGTATTTTCCTTGGTACTCTCTGACACTCCCCTGATTTTTACTCGGCAGTTTAGCGGAAGAGCTGTTGAGATCCAGCTGTGTTGGCATTCATCAGTTTTCCTCTGACTTGACTGCAAACAAGACCCTATGCTTTGTTTGCAGTCAAGATGGTGAAAAATCCTTAAAATAGAAAGGCAAATTCATGCAGTGAATGATATAGATCTAATTTTTGGATTAAAGTGACTAAAATCAGGCCACTGTTTAACTGAAGGACACTTTTCTGTTAATTATGGTCCAAATTTCTTCAACGATGGGAGAGTAATGTGGCAGATCCATTTGTTGGAGCACAACAGATTTATGTTGGAGGCAAAGTGTGGCATTTGCTGGCTGGGCACAGGATACTTAGGAAGCAAGAACTGAGTCTTTGGACCTCTGGTTGTGGGACACCTGCTTCTCACAGGGGGTTTTGGGATGCAGTACATTGATATTCTGGTGCTTGTCAGAGTATGTATATAAAAGTTAGGGAATCACAGAATGGCTTGGGTTGGAAGGGACCATAAAAATCATCTTGTTCCAAGCCCTTGCCATGGGCAGGGACACCTTCCACTAGACTAGATTCCTTCAAGCCCTGTCCAGCCTGGCCTTGAACACTCCCAGGTTGTGGTAGCCACAGCTTCTCTGGACAGCCGATGCCAGGGCCTTACCACCCTCACAGGGAAGAATTTTTCCTCCCTAATATCTAATCTAAACCTGCTCCTTTTAAGTTTGAAGCCATTCCTCTTTGTTCTATCACTACATGTCCCTCTCCAGCTCTCTTGCAGACCGCTCCCCCCCCCCTTCGGGTACTGAAAGGCCACAATTTAGGTCACCCTGAAGCATTTGCTTCTCCAGGCTGAACAATCCAGATTCTCTCAGTGTTTCCTGACAGGGCAGGTGTTCCATCCCTCCTCATGGCCCAGTTCAGAATTATAGAATCATTTTGGTTGGAAAAGACCTTTAAGATCATCAAGTCCAACCCTTAACATTGTACTGCCAAATGAAAGTGACTGGAGAACTAGAGCATTAGTGGTTGATTCCATTACTTTTGGTTACCACCAACACTGGCCTTGCTGTTGATGGGGACACCAGCCAGCATGTCACAGAAGAAATGGCTAAAACACAATCCTGAGAAGGAACATCTCCATCTGCTCTCCACACTCCATCTGCTGAAGAGCAAGTAGAAGGCCCCTCATTTTCCACAGAAGTGCCTTTCACCTCCTGGCACTTCATCTACCACTTGCTGTTTCTACTTGCCCCTCCACCTCAGGAGAAACCATAAACCTGGTTGGTTTCCCATTTGTTGACTTATAGGTAATCCACTCACTGGGTATTTGCTGCAAGTGTTGTGCTTTGGTCTATTTCTCCACCCTGGTGTTTAATTATCTTTCTTTCCTTGATCCATAGAATCTCAGAATAACTTGGTTTGGAAGGGACCTTAAAGACCATTTTATGTTCCAAACCCCTGCCGTGGGCAGGGACACCTTCCACTATCCCAGGTTGCTTCAAGCCCTATCCAATCTGGCCTTGGACACTTCCAGAGGCATCCACAGCTTCTCTGGGAAATCTGTGCCAGGACCTCACCACCCTCACAAGGAGGAATTTCTTTCTAATAACGAATCTAAACCCACTGTCCTTCAATTTAATTAATTTTCCCTGTGTCCTATCACTTCATGCCCCTGTGAAAAGTCCCTCTCCACCCTTCCTATAGGCCCCTTTTAGGTATTGGGAGAGGCTCTAAGGTCTCCTGGAGCCTTCTCTTCTCCAAACTGATCAGCCCCAACTGTCTCAGCCTATCTTCATAGCAGAAGTGTTCCTACCCTTAGAATTCCCCTTGATTTTCAGGCTTATAGTTATTATTTAGGATTTTTTAAATTTATTTTTCTTTTTTCTCTGATTTGTTTAAGCTTTCCAACAGCTTCAAGTTACCACAGCAGCTGAAAAGGCAGGAAGATGGGACCAGTAAAAGGGAAGTTCAGCACAGGCCTCTGATGAGTCTTGTATCACTGTCATTCTTTGTGATGATCATCACCATGTTGCTGGGAAAGGCTGAAAAAGTGGCATCTGTCACTCCACAGCCATGGGGCCATTTTGTTTAAACATATCAGAAAATTATAGGATGAGTGTCTGGAGGCAATGCCATGGGAACAAGTAGTAAAGACTTCTCTCTCAGCTCAAGAAGATCTCTTTCCTGGAGGGCAATGTCAAGAAAGGCATCTCCTGTGACTTCTGCATCCCTTGTGACACAGCATCTCTCTTGACTTTTGGTAGCCTATTTGTGGAAGTATTCAGAGAACATATTCTCCTACATATTCTCCCATCTGTCTTTTTCCCAAACTCACTGGCCTTGGTGGATGCTTAAGAATAGATGTGCTTTCTGCGTTATGTTGAGAAGGCAGTTAGGAATTTATTTTTTGACCTTTCTGTGTTTAGATGATAATATTTTTAGTATCTTCTATGATGGCTGCTTCTGAGTTTATTTGGACTCTCTTTTACCATTTAAATGCAGAGGAGAAAACTTGATCAGTGTCTTAATCCAAAAGATATTTTGGGTTGTTCTGCCACCTGGGCCAGGCTGTGCAAGAACCCATTTCATAGCTCTGAATTGTTTTTTTTACATTGTTCATAAAACTCTTTTTTGTAGCATTTACCAGTTCCCAAGAATGCGCAGTTGCTTGCCTGTACAGACCCTGAATGAACATGCAAAAAAAGGGAGCCCAAAATATCATCCAACCATCAAAAAAGTGTGAAATGGGAAGGAAGGAATTGTTTCTCCGTGTAAACTTCCAATTTTTTTTTTTTTTTAATTGGCTTCCTCACCACATCAATGTCTTTTTTCTTCTGTTTGCCGCTTACCTCATCTTAAGCTTGCAGGCAGATGACTCTGGATGGTCTTTTCTAAAGAAAAGGGATAATACAGGTGAGAAACTCTCAAAGGATCTTAAGACTGTGAAATATGGAAAAAGCTTTCTAAAATGACATCTGTTGGGGATGTGATGTATCTCTTGAATTCAGTGTAATTAGACCCTGCTCAGCTGTGTAACTTTTGACATGGATTGGCATCTGCTTCTCTGAAGGCTTAATGGTGCCTTTAATTATAAGTAGTCTAGGAATTGCCTAGAGAGCCACAGGCTTCATTTAGTTCAAGAATCTCTCTTTTGGATGGTGATCAGTAATAATGTGCTGAAAAGAAGAGCAAGCAGTGTCCTTATATGCAAATGTGATGATGAATCCTCCCTGGATTTCTCCTGATGGTAAATCATTAAGTCTTGGCTTCAGCATTTCATGTTGCAACTTAGTTATGACAACTTTGGCTGGTCTCATTATGTGCTTCCCTGTGCCTTTGGATCCTGGAGTTCTTGGCCTCTAAAACCTGTACTGTCTGTCAATTATTCAAAAAATTCTCTTATCTCTTGAGTATTTCCTGACTTCTTATTTTTTTCCTTGAGGGAGATTTCCTGGGTGTTTTTTTCCTAGTATGTTGTAGGAAGCTGAGAGATTCTTCTCTAAACTGCTCCTTTTTGAGGCTTTTTCTGCTGCGTTTGGTGCAGTTTCCAAATCAAACTCACTCCTTCAGTGCATCTCCTTTCTTCTCCCCAGTCTCCATGGGGCAAGAAGCATTTCAGGTCTTCATCTCTCAACATCTTCTGAACTGTTTCTCTCTTAAAAAAAATTAAGAATCAAATTAAACTGCACCACCAATTTTACCTTCCAATTTTCATAGAATTCTACAGTGGTTTGGGTTGGAAGGGACCTAAGGATCACCTATTTCAAGGTGCCTGTCCCAGGTTGCCCAAGCCCCATCCAACCTGGCCTTGGACACTTCCAGGGATGAGACAGCCACAGCTTCTCTGGGCAACCTGTGCCAGGGCCGCACCACTCTCTGGGTGGTGAATTTTATGTTATAGTGATCCATAATAATTCAATTTTTCCTTAAAATAATCTTGATATTATTCTGTCTCCTTTCCTATGCATCCCATTGCTCACCTGAAAGGATTAGCTTTGGGAAAAGTTTCCTTTTGAGGTGCCAGGGGTGACATTCAGTTCCTTTAATTGGCTTCAGCTTCTGTTAGGAGTGTTCCTGCTGCAACACTTCCTCTCCATCTTTGTTTCATATTTATTGGGCCTGGTGTAGATAATTCTAAGTCATATTGAAGCAAAATTTTTGAATAAGAGAAGGAATCAACTTGCATGGTCAAGAAGGCAGCGAGTTGGAATTTTGGGGACCATGAGCTGTTGTGAGGATCTTAAGGTGTCATTCCCTTTCTTTGCCCATCAGTTGATGTCCCCATGATTACAGGATCACAGAGTGCTTTGGGTTGGAAGGGACCTTAAAGGTCATCCAGATCCAAACCCCTGCCATGGGCAGGGACACCTTCCACCAGACCAGGTTGCTGATCCTGGTTTTGTTAATTTGTGGTCATGCTCAGACAGTGACAACAGCAGTCCCAAAAGACTTGAAGAAGTTCCTGGAGACCTGTGACTCCTTCCATGGTCAGGGGAGCACCTTTGGGGTGGCTCTGGTCCCTTGGCTGTAGAGCTGGAGTCATAGAAACAACACTTCAGTTACATGGATGAACTTGGCTTTTTCTCCCTTCCCTGTTCTCTAACACATTCAGGGAATTCAAATTGAATCCATGTTAGTGTTTACCATTTTCAGATGTGCTCAACTCAGCACTCTGCCTGCTGTTCATACCCCTGCAAGCCTCTTCTTGCACATCCCAATCCTTTGAACGATTGGAAAATCTTTGATAAAGTATTTAATTAGGTGTGTTACAGCCTCACTGCCCAGACTTGGCAATATTTGTGATTCTGCTTGTGTTTGCTTCCTCCCTAAGGCATGACTGGAGAAAAGACAGCCGTGATTCCCAGTCAAAGCTCGCTGGACCTGGGATCCCTCTGAGCTCATGCATTACCCAGGGAGCTGTTTTGAGCTTTCATCTCTTGCTGTTCATGGTGTTTTTTCCACATTAGAGAAACTAAGGTGAAATTTTTCTACCACTGGAAGCCCTAAAATCAAAGCAGAAGCATTAACTGCATTCAAAGTTATGACTCAGAGCAGGTTGCCATCATTTTAAATATTGTGTATTTAATTCCTTTGCAGAAACGTCCCCTTGGTACAATAATTCCCAGTCCAGATCCCACCTAGAAGGCATCTGCTTTGGGACAAACATTGGGATTGTCACTTGGAGGATCCTCCTTGTTTCTTTGGTGCCTTTTACTTTGATCTGGGAGCACCTTTTTTTTTTTTTTTTATTCAGCCTCCTGGCATCTTTGCAAGAAAGGGAGGTATTGAGAGAAAATAATTTACAGGGCTTGGTGGCATGGTGCCATTTTGTTACAGTGTAATCATGCTTGAAATATTCAATAGAACATCGTTCTCGAGTTAATGGGGGAGATTGTTGTTGGATTATATCCCATGTGATTTTTCTTTCTGTGTGTGGAGAGGTTTCTTGCTGCAAATGAGATAAATAAAGGATTATATCTACATTTTTAATAGCTGGTATCAGAAGTGAAGCACTTCCAATAAAGTGTTCCTATATTTTCTTCCCACATAAGACTGTTTTACTAGCTTATGTCCTTCTATTTTTTTACCCACTTTAAATAATCTTAAAATCAGGTTAGAAATTGTTTCCCTTTGCCCAAACTCTGGATAAAACATTCTTCACAAAAATAGCAGAATGATGTTGCATTTTATTTGTTGCAGAAACTAAAACAGTGAGTCGGAGGTGAACAGAAGAGTGAAGGTTCTTTGGGAAGATGGGAATTGCTTCTTCTCTTTCCTTATGTTTTGGTGGTTGTTTTCAGATCTGCAGCAGTGACCTGGTGATGCTGTGCAGATGCTGCAGCTGCTGGAGGGACAACAGAGAGAGGGCTGTAAGAGCACCAGCAGAGTATTTCTGGGTGTCAGGAGGCTGCAGGATTCATCTTCCCATCAAAGCAGGGCTGAGAGAAATTGAGGCCCTTTAGAGAACCATTTCAGGTCATTTTCAGTATCAGTCTGGAAAAATCAAAATGTCCTTCCATATGGGAGAGATAAAATAAAGATAATTCAAGGCAGCTTGAATCTCTGTTTTTCTCAGAGACTTTCAGAAGATATTGGGATCCTAGGGTGGTTTGGGTTGGAAGGGACCTTTAAGACCATCCAGTTCCAACCCCCTGTCATGGGCAGGGTCAGGACCAGGTTACTCAAAGCCCTGCTCAACCTGTTCTGTTTTAAAAACTGGTGATCTTCATGTTTTGTTGTTTTTTTTGGAGATGTGTGTACAGCACCCACTGCCCTGTTACTCTTAGATTTAGTATTGGCAGCAGTTTCTTCTTCAGTGTGTTGTTCCTTGTCCTATTTTCTAGGGAAGAAAGTATTCTTGACAGTCACAAAGGACACTGGAGTAGATAAAGTGTTATTGTGCAGTAATTCCTGTACTCCAAAGTTACAAGGAACCTTTGATCAGTCCTCTGCATGATTATCTTAATATCATGAAGGCTGATAATGTAAATGGAGATTTCAAGCTTGACCTGATTCATAAATAGGATAAGTTAAAATGATGAACGTGATTGAGTTATTTGCTGCAGCTGCTTCCAGGGCTGGATTGATTTGAATTTCTGCTGACAAGGCGTTGAGACCTCTGGGAAGGACATCCCTGAGTTTATTAGCAGAGTGCTGGGAAGGAAGAGTTTTGGGGCTGTGGAGAGTGGGTTGGCTGGGATCTGAAGCCTTGGACTTATAGTGAAGTCTTTTGTAATAATTCTGTCTGGTTTTAGCAAATTAATATAATAATTTTATTGGAATGGTGTGTTCCTGGTACTGCCAGTGCAGTCAGTGATGGTTCTTGTTTTGCCTCGTACCGTGGGCTCCTGATTGTTGCTGATTTGGAGTTTGGGCATTTAAACAAATTCCGATTTGTTGATCAGGGGTTCTGTTCTGGTAAAAGCTTGTAATGGCAAAAGACTCTCTGTTCCTTGTTGAGATTTTGTCTCAGAAGCTGTGAAATCAGTGGGGTGCAGGGCCCAGGCCAGATCTGTGCTTTGAAAGCATCTCTTCTGCAGCATCTCAGTTGCTTATCTGAATGTCAGACTCAAATCAGTTTTTCTTCCTCTGTCTTAAGATTTCACCTGTGCATAACTTCCAGCAGAATTTAAATTGGGTCTGGAACCTTAGACATATAGAAATTTCTGGTTGTGGATCTGTCTGTAGGGTTTCTTGCCTCCTGGCTCTTGATGAAGAAGGAGCATCTCAGTGGTGTCACTGTAGCACTTCCCACTAAAGACTCGAGGCAAAAAAATCATGGAGTTCAGCCTGGAGAAGAGAAAGCTTTGGGGAGAGCTCAGAGTCCCTTCCTGAACCTAAAGGGGCTCCAAGAGAGCTGGAGAGGGACTTGGGGCAAGGCACAGAGTAACAGGGCAGGAGACAATGGCTTTAAATTGAGGGCAGACTTAGATGGGATATTGGGAAGGAATTCTTCCCTGGGAGGGTGGTGAGGCCCTGGCACAGGTTGCCCAGAGAAGCTGCCCCATCCCTAAAAGTGTCCAAGGCCAGGTTGGACAGGGCTTGGAACAACCTGGGACAGTGGAAGGTGTCCCTGCCCTTGGCAGAGGACAGAACTGGATGATCTTGATCCTCACCCTTCTGCATATCCTGGGTGTGGGCAGGGAGCTGGCTGTGTGCTCTCCCGTGCTCGCACATCTCCAGCTGGGATGTGTTTACTCTCTAGAAATTCACCCCCATCCACATATCTCATCTACCAACTCTCCTTTACTTTACCTGCAGAGATTTAAGGCACTTAATGGCTGGAGGCTTTGGCAGCATGAATTGAAAGCCTTTTATAAATCAGTGTTTGGTGGTCTTCACCTCACTATTTAAAGGTAAAAAGTGACTGTGTCTCCTCCTCCTGCTGCTTCAGGGCTCTGTCCTTGTGTTAAATCCTCCTTCTTACTGTGTTTCCTCTGTAAATCCTGCAGGTTGTAACAGTCTCCTAAATCTTGCAGATTGCTGTAGAAAATATCTTCTGTGTTTACTTGTTTGTTAGTTTTAAGAGAGTCATTTGTATTTGACCAGCTTTACATAACTCTGTGTGTGTGTGTGTGTATATATATGTACATAATACTTCATTCCTTGCACAAATCCCTATATATATTATATATTTTTTTTTTTAATTCTAAAGAGCTGGGTAAACTTCTTCAACCTGTTGTGAAGTGATGCCTTATTTTTATGCGAGTCAAGATCTCAGTGCACAGCAGATGACCCCACAGAGGCACTGCAATACCTGTTCCCATTTCTGCACCTCATTTATACAGCACCTGAGATCGTCTCATTGTCTTTAACTTCTCCCACATCCCAGCAAACCTGGTGTTGGCAAATGCAGCAACTCAGCTGATGTGCTGATTTGAAAAAAAAAAATTAGGTTTTCCTGGTACTTTAGCTTTGGGAAGGGGATTTTAGTGCATCTGCATTTCTACAGGCATCTGAATTACAGCCACCTTTTATATTTTGCTGTTTTCTCTACATTTTTTCTCCAGCACCGCTGCTTTTTATGGAACTTTTTAAAAACAAAAATAGTGATTTTTTTTTTTTCCTACTCAAAAGTCAGTGTCTGATGCTGGAAAGAGCTTTTACAAATGCAGCACAGTGCTGCTGCTGGGAACAGCCTCCCATAGCAACCTTCAGCTGAAAGCTAAAATCACATCCCCCCATACGACAGCTTTATTATTAAATTGGCATGGGAACCCTTTGGAAGGGGTCTAGGTGGCAGCAAAAAAGTTCCTCTAGATTCTGTATTTAGGAGGGTTTCTAATTTATTTTAGATTTCATGGGGGCTTTTGTCACTTTTCAGTTTTGCTTTTGTTTGTTTGGTTGTTTGTTTTTTTTTTTTCTGGTTTAAATTTTCTTTTTCTCAGATTGAAGAAATGTTAGAAAAGTGAGAGACACCATTCTAGGGAAGATAGAAGGTCTCTGCCATGGGGAATGACACATGATCATGGCTGTCATGATCATATGCATGAGCAATTTCGCAGAAAAATAGAATCATAGAATAATTTGGGTTGGAAGGGACCTTAAAGATCAACTCATTTCATCCCCTGCCATGGGCAGAGACACCTTCCACTATCCCAGGTTGCTCCAAGCCCTGTCCAACCTGGCCTTGAACACTTCCAGGGATGGGGCAGCCACAGCTTCTCTGGGCA
>JAYDZK010000113.1:149425377-149439172 GCA_034509185.1 Euphonia xanthogaster | reverse complement strand
CCAAGCCCTGTCCAACCTGGCCTTGAACACTTCCAGGGATGGGGCAGCCACAGCTTCTCTGGGCAACCTGTGCCAGAGCCTCACCAGCTTCACAGAGAAAAATTTCTTCCCAAATACCTATTTTGTCCTAATATTTATTTCAAGTTTTCTAGTTCTGCACAGGGACAAGATGGGAGTCCTTGCTGGAAAGCTGGCAGCAGTGGATTTGGGGTCAGGTTGTGCTTTTTTGGGATTTGTGGTTATTGCAGTGACAATTCCGTGTGCCCTTCCTGTTGTTCAGCCACTTTGCAGACTTGTGTCACATCTCTGTGCTGGCTTTGCTTCCTCAACGCTATGGTGGGATGGCTCAAAGGATGTGGAAAGCCAGGGGAAACTCCTGACAGTAGCTGGGAGACCAAATCAGGATATTCCAGATCCAGTTTGAGATGAGACTGATGATGGGAGAGTTTTTCTCCTGAGCTTTTCATTGAGCTTGGCATGTTTGATCTGATGGATTGGAAAGACTCTTCCCTCTTCCTCTCCACTGGAAATCCAGATTGGGTGGAGCTTGGAGCAACCTGGTTTAGGGAAAGGTGTCCTGCCCACGACAGGAGACTTGGAACCAGATGATCTTTAAGGTCCCTTCCCACACAAACCCTTCTGTGTTTCTGTGAGTCTCAGAAAGAATAATTGGACATGTGTGGCTCAATCTGAACTGGAGGCTGCTGGGGCTTCTCTGGCTGCCAGGGTGAGAGCCATAAAATGCCTTGTGCTGTTGATGATGCCAATTGGTATCAATCCCCCTGATCAAATTTCACTTGCAGGGAAAGCCACATCCACGCTTTTGATCCACAAGGTCCATGAGAGGAGCAGCATCGCTCCTGCTTCAGGTTTCTCATCCCAAGGTCTCCTAGGGAGGAAGAAAGCTCAGTAGAGGAGAGGGGGTGTTTTTCTGTGCTGGCTGAGAGCAAGGATACAGCCAGGCTTAGACCCTGGGAAAGCTCTGGGGATAGAGAAAAGGGTTTGGGGTCCATGTGAGGAGTTGCCTCTCTTTATCTGTAATTCCTTCAAAAGCCTTTCAAGCTTTTCTAACAGGCTTTGTGAGTGTCTCCATCCTCCATTTAAATCCTATTCCTTTCCATCCCTTTGCACTTCATAGAGAAGCAAGAAGTGACTCATTACACAGCCTACGAGGAAGCCTTAATGAATAAATGCATTTAAGAAAAAGAAGAAAAGAAAAAATAGAGTTCTGTCTGGGGCAGACTGGTGCTTTTGCTGTCTTGAACTCTGAAATAATAAGTTAGGCTGCTTCTTTTTATTTGCTTTTAATTAATTGAGTCACTTTTGTGCTGTTGTTAAGACTAATAGGATTTTGTTGGGACTAGAGCTGTGGGTTTGTGGGTTGTTTTTTCTATTTTGGGGTTTATTTGGTCTTAATTTGCTTGAAACATCAAGAGCAAAATTTGCAAATCTCCCAAGCTTCTTTCTTTTCACTTTCCCTTCTCCTTCAAACCTTGTTGCTGGCAGCATTGCATGGGGAGAGGAGCAGTGAAGTGCCCTATGGTGCTTTCTGCTCATCTTTGGCACTAATTGGGGCACAAGAGTGTTTCTTGAGGCACCTGCAGTGTTTTGGAGGTTGGTGGGTTCCCCTTATATTGCTGTGCTTTCCTGCCAAGTCCCTGAGACAATTCTGTTTATTTACCTTTCTTCCTTTCTTCCTTTGCTGCTCCAATGGAAAGAACCTTGGTGACACTTTTTGCTTTTTTTCCAGCAATAAAATCACCACACAGACCTGCAATTTTAAAGCTAGAACTTGTGCATCCCATTTCTTGCTTCTAAATGTTCTGTTCAGGTTGGAATCTCTGCTCAGGATTCCTGAACAGAGCAGAACACAATGTTTATATATGTCCTGCATTGCATGAATTAAAAATAAAGATTTTAAAAAATATAAAATTTATGTTATTCATTCAATGCATGAATTTTGGAGTACAGGGGAGCAATAGGGGCAGTTGGCTGGGTCTGGTGGTTGTAACTGGGAATTGCTCTTGTTTTTATTTAAAACAATTGAAAAATGTCCCTGCCCATGCCAGAGGGGCTGGACCAAAATGATCTTTAAGGTCCTTTCCAACCTAAATGATTCTTTGATTCCATGATTCTGTGATTCTTCATTTTGAAGACTCTTTTTGAATTCAAAAGCTCATTAGGGCTGCTTTTCTCTATGAGTTCCAAGTCTGGGCTGTTTTTTTTTTTTTTTCCTATTGTTTAAATACAGCAAAGCAATGTTTCCAAAGGGAGAGAAGAGGGTGAGAAAGAAGTGTGGGTGCTCCTCGGAGATCGAGCCGATCCATTTTTGTCTTGTTATATATCATTTTAACTTAATGCTGTTATATTATTTCAGCTGTGCTTGGTTTTCAGATTGGGTGCAGATATGAAGTTGCTATAACAACATGATGATTCATACAATGAGAGCAACAATCTGCCTGGATTTATTTTTCTATCATGACGACTTAGATGTTTTTGATGGGGATTTCTGTCTATTTTCAGATAGGCCACGCCATTATCTCTGCAGTGATTTGTGTTGGATTACCTGGACTTGAGGTGGTAACACCCGAGCTTGTGTAACAGACCCAGAGGTCTTAAAGCACTCCCCAAAGGTCAGGGCTGTGGTGCAAGATTTAGGGTGGGAGATGGAGGCATGGAGGTGCATGGAGGTGTGGTCCACAGCACCTGGCACCTTGTACCTGTGCTCAGGTGGTTTTCCATCTCACTTCTTGCAGTGATAGAGCTGCCAAACTGATGATTTCTGAGAGCCTTCTGATCCTGTTGTTTAGAAAGAGAAGCACAAATTATGATATTTTAAATTTCTCCTAGAAACATTTTGTCAATGCTTCTGTTGCCACCTAAAGGTCCTCTAGAATCACTGGAGAGTTCAGGGGTGGATCCAAAAATCATTACTGGAATTACAGAATGGTTTGGGTTGGAAGGGACCTTAAAGATCATCCAGTTCTGCACCCTGCTGTGGGCAGGGACACCTTCCACTATCCCAGGGTGCTCCAAGCCCTGTCCAGCCTGGCCTTGGACACTTCCAGGGATGAGGCATCCACAGCTTCTCTGGGCAGCCAGTGCTGGGGCCTCACCATCCTCACGATAGAGAACTTCTTCCTAAATCTAATCCAAATCTTTCTGCTTTCAGCTTAAAGCCATTTCCCCTTGTCCTGTCACTCCATGCCCTTGTCCAAAGTCCCTCTCCAGCTCTCTAGGAGCTCCTCTAGGACTGAAAGGGTGCTCTAAGTTCTGCCTGGAGCCTTCTCCAGGCTGAACATCACCAACTTTCTCATCCTGTCCTCATAGCAGAGATGCTCCAGAAGATTTAATTAATAAATCTGTTTATTTTAATTTTTTTTAAATTTCAGTCTGCAATAACAGAAATGCTTTATTTAGGTATTTTAATAGAAAAAAAAGAAATACCTATAATTAGAGATGATTGATTTTCTTTGAAAGATGATAAATTCTACAGAAATATCTACTTCCTGCCAATTTCACAATCCTTCTCCTTTGAATGAGCAGTCATGATGGGAAGTGTTTCAAGGTACCTCCAGACACTTTGTCAGCTTCTCTGTTTTGAACCTTGAGCAATGGAAATGAAAGCCTTGAGCTTCCAGAAGCCTCACACTGAGAGCTTTCTCCTTTTCTCTCTCCTCTCCTCTCTCTTTTCTGTCCCTGATGTTGGGAGTTTCAGATAACACAGAGAATCACAGAATCATGGAATGGTTTGGGTGGACAGAGACCTTAAAGATCATCTTATTCCAGCCCTACTGCCATGGGCAGGGACACCTTCCCCTACCCCAGATTGCTCCAAGCCCTGTCCAACCTGGTCCTGAACACTTTTAGGGTTGGGGAGTCCTCAGGCTCTCTGTGCAACCTGTGCCAGAGCCTCACCATACTTACAGTAAAGAATTTCTTTTTAATATCTGATCCAAACCTGCCTTCCTTCATTTGCTTCCTCCTTTATTTACATCTGTCAATGGAGCAATGTGCCCTGCTCAAGCAAATTTCTTGGAGTTTTCGTTTTCTCCAGTTTTAAAGATGAGGTTTAATTTTCTTCCTAACAAACACAGGATTACTTGATTATTTTTTGGCATTTTTTTCCCCCTTGTAGAGCTGTAGCAGGGCTTGATGCCTTTTGGAAAAAGGCTCTTCCTCCTTGCGCTGTCCTGTGCTGATCTGAAAACCATCCAGAGATGAAAACAGGCTTTTGTCCAGCCTGCCTGTTGAGCTGGTGTCTCTTTATTTCCCCTGACAACTGGAATGCAGTTGATCCTGTAAAATGTCTGGGCTTTCTCTCCTGCCTAATTGTGTTAAGCTGCATTTGCATCCTAAAGAGAGCGTCTGGGAGAGGATGTTGAAGCCTTATATACATTTTTAAACTCATAAATGCCATCAGTGAAGTCTAAAACATCAGATAACTGACTCTGAAGGCCTTGCTGAAATGCACTGATGCCTTTATGAGTTGTCTTCCCCTGCACAGTCTCCAGATCCTACACGTATTGCTGCCAGCTGTATTAGGGATAAGGAGGAACCATAACTGTGAAAACAGCCCTGGGGGCTGTAAATATCTGCACACCATCAAGTGAATTTTGCAGTTTTGCAGGGGATCATGTTCTTGTTCCTATGGCAAGACTTTTGTTGCAGTTCAAGAAGCTGTTTTCAGACCTCTCTTCCTGTGTCAGAGGAGCCATCTCTTCTCCTGGTGTTTCTGAGCATGTGCCCTGCCAACCCTCACTCCACCTTTTCAGCAATTAAATGTTTGGGCACCACAATAAAAATGCAGCAAAAGTGGAGACAATGGAAAATATATTTCAGTCAATCACAACTTTTTCTGGAGGTGTGTTCCAAAAGTTTAAAGCACGTGAAGAAGGCAAGTCAGCACGGTAGATGAGATACTGTGGCATCACTGTGTTGTTGCTTTCATTTTGCTCCTGGGCATGGTTTATATCCCTTGACCACATTGATCATCCTGACCTGATCCCACACAGCCTCTTCCATGCAGAAAGTTGTAGATTTCTCCTCTTGTGATCTCCGCTGCACATGGGATGAGGACTTTGATGTTCTGCTTGGTGGTTTCTTGGAGGAAACCTCTTTCTGTTCATCATGGCCCTGCAATTTTAGCCTCTGACTCTTGGTGCTGTTGCTTCTTCTCTTGCCTGTGTTTTCTTCTGGGCACGTGACAGAACTTTGCCAGTCTGATACCATGGCCTGGGACAAAAGACTGTGTCTCACCCAGCTCCTTGTGTGCATGTGAGCATTTCTGTGATGGGTAGAAGATGATTCTCCCTCTGAGTCATGCAATTGCTGTTCCCTTCTCTAAGAAATCTGGTAAAATCAGTAGAAGTAAGGAGAGGGAAGAAATGGAAAGTGTCTCTGCATTTCAAGAGAAAAAGCAACAGCTCCCCCAGGGTGGTTGTTTTGGCAGCAATCTGCATCTCAATTTCAACCCCAAAGTTGCTATCAAGGACAGGCAGTTGTGTTTGCTCTCCCAAAAGATGTTTGAGAGGGTGTCAGTTTTCTTGCTGTGGTCCTGATGGTGTGATGAGCCATGAAGGAAATGTCAGCCATGTGCATGAAGAAAAGAAAAATCAGTTGGGGTTTGCAGCAAGACCTTGGGAATGTCGTGACTTGCCATGTTGGTGCCTGGCTGCTGAACAGGGTTTTCACAATGATTTCAGGGCTGTGAGTCAGTGTCTGTCCCTCTGATAGAACTGCTCATTTGAGCTGGAGTTGCAGTGTAAGACCAGCTGTAGCTCAGACATCAGGGGTTTGCCCTGGCCTGGTAGTTCAGTGTTAGGTCTTTGCCCCAAATCTCTCTGTTGATGTTGTATTGAAGGTGGAGATGTTTCCCTAGGTGGTTCAGATGGAGGGCCACTAATCTGATCATGGGACTGCTGCTATGGAGACAGGCTGAGGGAGTAGGGGTTGTTCAGCCTGAAGACAAGAAGGTTCCAGGGGAAGCTGAGAGCCCCTTTCCAGTGCCTAAAGGGATTCCAAGAGAGCTGGAGAGGGAGTTTGGACAAGGGCATGGAGTGATGCAGCGAGAGGGAATGTCTTCAGACTGAAAAGAGGGCATGCTTGTATTAGATATTAAGAAGAAATTCTTCCCTGTGAGGGCTGGGGGCACTGGAACATGTTGCCCAAAAATGCTGTGGGTTTCCCATCACAGGAAGTGTTCAAGGCCAAGTTGGACAGGACTTGAGCAACCTGGTCTGTTGTCCCTGCCTGTGGCAGGGGCTTGGACCAGGATGTTCTTTAAGGTCCATTCCAACCCAAACCCTTCTGTGATTCACAGAAGCTTTTTCTCCTTAGGGATGCCCAGCCTCATGAGGTGTCATTGTGGGGTTGTCCCTGAACTTTGTGTTTGCTCCCACCTGTCCCCTGAGGTTTTTGCAGAGATTGAATGAATTTTCTTCTGGTTTCTGTTTTTTACTTCTCTCATGTCAGTGTGATGGCACAGCCAGAACACTCATGAGCTCTTCAGCAATTTTTTCCTGAGAAAATCTGATGGTTGCCTTTTCCTTCTCCAAAATATCTGGAAACCACCATTCCCTTGGTTCTCTCATAGCCATTCATATTGGAGGATGATTGTCAGCTCTGTGCATGGAGGAAACTGCTCTAAAAGCAGCTTTGCTGTGTCTCAGGCAGGGGCAGGTCTGCTGGAGCAGACGTGGTGGTGGGGCTGGAACCCTGCTCTGAAGTCTGGTAGCAGCTGGAAATGCAGTTTTCCATTAACTCCTTCAGCTGTCAGAGTCTCTTGATGTGACATGGAGAAGTTTTTGACTGGTGGATTTCAGAGACTGAGGCGAGGGTGGGTGTACATTTTAATTTTAGTTCTGCATGATGGAAGATGCTTGCAAGCCCATCATATTAATTTCAAAACTCTTCAGGATTGTGCTTCTTTTGCTGTAATAGTGCAGTGGGTTGGGTGGGGAATAAGCAAGAAAGCAGGAATTTGGGGAATGGTAAAACCAACCATGCAGACATGAGTTAGTCTGCACAGCCTCTCAGTAACCACCTGCATGTCTTCCTTGACCCTGTTCCTACCCCTAGGAAAAACGTTCTGACCCTGAAGGATCTTTGCCTCCTCTGTCTTTTGGATGGGAGTTACTGGATTGGAAGGACTCCAGTTGTCCAGTTTAGCCATCTTCCACTGGTCCCATCTGCTCATTTATCCTCCAGGAGAAGCAGGGTGGATGTGATGCCAGCAGGAACTGTCGTTGGCTATCTTCATGTCTAGAGCCTGGGCATGGCAGAGGGGAGGGCATGGAGAATTCCCAAAAAGGAGCTGAGTAATGGAAGGTGATGGCTCCAGCTGGAGCAGAGGCATCTCCACAAAAAGGCTGCCCTTTCTCTCTCTAATTTCCTTGCAGCTGAGCTTTGACAGCATTAAAACCTCAGGTGACCTCCATGTGAAAGTCTTTGGTTGCTCAAAAAGTGGGAGCTGGTTGCAGTGCAGGGATGCCATTTTTAGGCTGGGAGGAGGAATGGTGCAGGACCATGGGTATGGATGGGAGGTGGCTCAGCAGCAGGGCGTGAGGAAGCCTGGATTAATCTCTCCATATCAAAAATATTGGTACAACAGAGGTGTTCAGGGGAGTGTTTTTGTTGATTTGGTTTGGTACTGTCCTGATTTCCACCCCAGAGGCTCTCTAGATGTTTGGAATATTTGGTACATCATGGTTGTGGTGGAGTTTGGGGATATTCCTGGAGAACCCAGGAGAACCTAGCAGGGAAATTCCTCCAGAAAGCAGTTGATTGTACATTGTACAAGTGAGATGCAATCTGTGCCTCCACCTCATGAGTTGTGTTGTTGCTATTTATTTTTTTTTAATAAATACTGTGTTTGTGCACTTGGATGACATTTCCCATTCAAAAATGGAGGGGAGGAAGGAATGTGTCACCCACACCCAAGGTGCCAGGCACATAACTCAGAAGAATTACTCATAAAGCCACAACCTCATTATCCATCTATGAAGGATTTCTGCCACCAATTTCCTCAGTCTGGCCACAATCCTAAAGTTAATCTCACCTAAACAGTCAGGAGTGTTTCCTCTCTCAGTGCAGGCAGAAATTGTTTTGTCCGATGGTTGAATGCTTCAAACAAACACAAAAATAGGCAAAACCCCCTCTAATAATTAAACTAGTGCATTTAGGGTGTTAGAAAAGGATGCTCCCATCCCAGTTCCAAGCAGATTATGGAGTGCACAGCATAGATGGAGCAGACTGGGGAAGACTCAAAGTACCAGCTGGGAAGTTGAGGTGGTTTTCTGTAAGATTGATCTCGGAGTTTTCCCCCTGTAAACATCTCAGGAGAAGGGATAGCTTCCTCTTTTGGGGAGCAGATGGGGTCTGGAATTTCAGTGTCCTTGTGGGCACTGTAGGATGAGCTGGTTTTTGGATCTTCTGAAGTACCTACTGCTGTATTTCTTTCTCCTGCTGGAATCACCTGGTTTTTGGCTACTCTGAGTGATATCCTGCAGGAAACAAGGACAGTGAGCCTATGATGGTTAAAATCCAGACCTAAATGCACCTTTTGCATGCTCCTCATCATACTCTTCCTAATTGTTGTTTTTTTTTGTTGTTGTTGTTATTTTGTTGTTTTTGTTTTTGTTGTTGTTGTTGTTGTTGTTGTTGTTTTTTCTGGAGCAGAAAAGAATGGCCTGCGAAGTCACAATTCCCAGCTCTCAGCCCCTGTTTTTTGTGTTTTCCTAAAGAAACAGGGTGAAGGAAAGGGGCTCTGGGAAGTCCAGGAGAAAAAGCATCCTTATAACCAGGGCAGTGATGGTGTGGCTCAGCATGAAGCTGGAACCAGGATATCCTGGGCCAAACAAGGGGACTGGCAGGCTGCACATCACCATGTCCTGCCCACTCTTCCCAAGCAGCAAGTGACAGGACAAGAGGAAACAGTCTCAGTTTGCACCAGGGAGTTTTAGATTTGATCTAAGGAAAAAATTCCTCACTGGAAGGTTTTTTAAGTGTTGGAAGAGGCTACCCAGGGACATGGTTGAGTCAGCATTCCTGGAGGTATTTAAAGATGTGTGGATGTGGCACTTGGGGACATGGGTTAGTGTGGCCTTGGCAGTACTTAGTAGTTGAACTAATGGATCTGAAAGGTCTTTTCTAACCTAAATTATTCTGTGACTCTGGGAAGCTGAGAGCATTTCTTCTGTCAGCTGCTGGCTATGACTGGTGGCTTTAAAAAGTTTGTGTTTTGCCTTTTATCTTGCCAAAGGACGTGGAAGTGCTGCTGGGCACGTCCCAAGTGTGGGACTCTGAAGGATGAGGTGGATTAGCACTCATCTGCTGATAGAGACCACAGCAAACAAGAAGGGGTGGAGTGGGAGGATTGAGCTGAGTTGCCCTGTGGTGATTTCCATGGGTTAAACAGGCAGGTCAGTGGGAATTACATCCTCCAGATGTAACAACTCCATAAGATCAGTGTTTACAAAACCACTCACACAATTGGATCCAAATCTTGATTAAAGCTCGAGGCTGGTTGTCCCCAGCCTGCTCAGTAGCACACACTCACTAGTTGCACTACCTTTAGATGTTTCTCACTCTGAACAACAAGAAGCTGCTGCTCTGGGAGGGGAAAATCCTCTGTCACAGTGTGTAATTGGCTTGGTGTGTTTGCACAGAGGTCACCAAGGGCTGGGATTGCTGCTCTGCTCCTCTGGGCAGATATAAATCAGTGCTGCAATTTTATCTCTGAATTTTTCTCTCTGGGGAAATTGCATCTTCTTTTTTTTTTTTTTTAGGTTTTTTTCTTAACTGAGCTTTCTGTAGACAGCATGCATGTAGGAAGTATAAGGCATTTGTATAGGAAGTATTTATAAACGCAAAAGGATTTTTAAAGTGTTCAGCCCACAGTGACCAGAGCTGAAGGAGCTGAAGGCAGTGTGTGAAGGGCTTCCTCAGTGGTGTTAATTGAGCAAAGCAAGTAGGAGTATTAATTAAAAGGCCTTTTGTGAGCTCTTGAGAGCTGCCTGGTGCTCGTCTAATGCAGGACCTGCCCCTTGGGGTTCTACCAGTGCTTTTTCCTGGCAGCAAAATTGGCTGCTTTTGTAAGCAGGGGGTGTTGTTTCTAGAATAAAAGCTAAAATTGGAAATCCTTGGAAGGTAGGAGTGTGTGTACGTGTTTGAAGGCCAGCAGGAGAGAGAAACAAGCAGCTGGTGAGAAATGCCAAGACCTTGATTCAGCAGGGTTCTCCCTCTTCTTTCAGATCTGACACACTGAAATGCTTAATTGGATTGTGGCCAGAGTGCTCCTCCCACAGCAGGTTTGGGATCTTAAAGAAGACTGGACACTTAAACAAGTGATTCTTCTTTTCCATTGAAGGTTTTAATTTGTTATTTATTAATTTTTCAGGTGTTCTGCAAACAATTACAACCCCCTACTTTTGTACTGTTGCTAATCTGGAAGTATTGAAACCTTCTAAGAATTTTAAAGATTCACATCAACTTTCTTTGAAAAAGGAGGTGCTGTTCCCCATGCTCAGCAGTGATGTTTTGAGGAACCAACAGTTGTTTTTGTACCTGTTCCTACAGCTCAGTTCAGGATGCGCCTGGATATCAGAGCTCTTGGTGTGCTGATGGTTGCCATGTTCTTGACCATGACAGTGAAATAGGTTTTTTTTTTCCCAGAACTTATCAGCTGTCTTGCTTTTTCTTCCAGATTAGAAGAAAGTTGTGTGTGCCTAGGAGAGCAGGATTTGGGAAGAACCTGGTAAGAGCATCTCTTCAGGAGAGGGTCACCTGAATGTGGAATTATGGGGCTCAGGCAGATGCAAATAACATTTTTCCCTTGAGAAACTTTTTTTTTCCCAGTGACTTTGATTTTATAGGAGTTTCACTCCCTTTTGGAATGAGTTGCCAAAAGGGAGAGCTAGTTTATGGAAGTTTTTGCTGGTGAGGCTGGGGAGGGAGTGCTTTATTATCACTCCTTTTCCAAGCAACCTTATCCAAGAGTTGTTTCAGAGCTTTGACAATATTTTCATGTTCTCCCTGTGTTCTCATTGTGCTGATCCTTTGCTGGTTCCATGTCTCCGATCTCTAGAGCAAACCATGCACAGGAATAAAATAAACATGGAGAATGCAGTGTTTTGCAACTTGGGTGCTTAAGGATGCCAGGCAGAATTTGAATCATGGAATAATCTGGGTTGGGAGCAACTTTTGCTCATCAAATATAATCCCCTTCAGTGAGCAGTGAGATGTCCAATGATGGGACATCTCCAAATTCATCTGGTTGCTCAGAGCCTCATCCCACTTGACCTTGAATCTTTCCAGGGATGGGGTACATGCCACCTCTGTGGGCCACATTTTTGTGTCTTACCAAAATCTTTTATCTCACCTGAACCCCTACCCTCTTTTAGTTTGAAACCATTACCCTGAAACTACAAGCCCTACTAAATAGTCCATCCCCAAATTCCCTGAAATCACTGATTGTTGTCAAGGTCTTCAGGTTTAACTTGATGTTCCCCATCTTGGAAACTTCTGCCAGGGTGGTAAAGCCTTGTTGGTCTCCTGAGCAGTGTGAAAAGCAAGCAGGGGACTGGTGGTCCATGTCACACTGGTGGGATGCTCATGCATCCCTTGGATGCTCAGTGATCCCCTCCCAGGGAAACTGCTTCTTGCTCCAGCAGCAGATCCAGCTGTGGCAGATCCATTCGTGGGCAGCACAGCCACAGCCAAGCTCCACTGGCTTTTTCTGGGATTTTTCTGTCCCTCCCACCTGGTTTCCCTCCCCTTGGAGGCCTAGGGAGATTTATAGGACTCCTTCTTGGTGACCCTGGAGACAGAAACTGATTCATCCCCTGCAAGGCTCGTGTCTGGGGAGGGAGCAGTGCTTTGTGTAATTTTCCTATCACCTGTGGCAGCACTGGTGCTGAAGCAGTGTGAGGGGTGTCCCCTTTGATACTGGTGATGTTTCCCTAAATACCAGTGCTCATTCCCCTGGATCTCCTCACTACAGGACTGAGCAGAGAGCTTTAGTGGTGTTACTGCTGTCCTGAATGGTCCCGCAGCACCATGTCTGGCTGGAGAGAGAGAACACAAATTGTCCTCCCACAAGGGTCTGGACTGAAAACCAGAGGATTTGGCTTTCAGTACCAGCTACTCAAGCCTTAAAACAAATTTCACTGGGGGCATCTTTTCTCAGCTTTATGGCTTTCCCTTCCCATCTCTTACTTTTGTGTGCAGTTTCTTTTGTGTGGCAGAAAGGAGTAGGTGCATGGGAGTGCGGCCTCTGGGAGCAACCTGGACCAATGGGTTAGAAAGCTTTAATCATCCAGGTGATGGAGCAGATTGTTTCAGCAGTGAGGGGGGGAAATAACTGTTGTGGCATCTCTGTGTCTGTGACCAGTCTTGCTCTTGCTGGATCTGGAGTCACCCAGTGCAGGGCATTGGTGGTGGTGGAGCGAATTGTAAAGAACACCAAGTGAGATGAACGTGAAAGTCCTGTGGTGTTTTGGGAGCTGCACTGATGGTGTCAGCCAAGCTGGGCTCAGGATCTCTCTGCCCAGCTGTCATGTGGTCCTTGGCTGTATTGACAACATTTTAGCCCCCGTCAATTTGTTGACCTGTCAGTCCTGTCATTGTCCCTGTGTTGAATTTGTGCTCTTGCACACTTGTTGATTGTCCTCTCCCCACCCCATGCGTACCAGGGGTCTGTTGCTCTCACTGTCTATCTGCTGCATGATGAGAAAAGTGGATGGAAACCCTTTGGGAAGAGTCACACACTCTAAGTCGGGTGTGGAAGGCTCTTGAAAATCTCACTGTTAGCCACCTGTGGTGCTTTGGGAGCAAAGCTATAGAAGGACATCATTGCAGCAGAGAGTCCAAATCTCTCCCTGCTCATATTTGTTCTTCTTCACCTCCTGATACCCTGGAAGTCCAGGCAGTGGAGTTGTTTTTAACTTTTTTGTGCTTTGTGCTGAGTGAGCATTGGTGAAGGAACTTTTGCTGGAAGGGCTGCACAGGGCACAAGCACAAGGTGCTCCCTGGTCCCAGCCCTTCATCCACATGACCAAAAGTTTGCCAGAGGCTGCTGAGGTCTGGAGAGGCCACTCTTTGCTAAGTAGACCAGCAGGTTCCCCCTGGGGACTTTGTTCAACTGGGCTGACCCCTGCTTCAGCCATTCAGGTGATGCAAGTAAGAGGTTGACTGGGGCTAAGCTTGTGCCTGGATTTGTGTCCAGCATCAGCTTCACTGCTCAAACTTTTCGTGTGTCACTGAGTGGTTTTCTGTCTTTGTCTCTGGCTGGTCATTGGTGCTTTCAGTTGTAGGCACAGTAATTGGACAAGTTGTGTTTTTATCAGCCATAAATGTACATCTGCGTGCACATAGCTATCCATAAAATAAGACTTTAGAATAAATGGAGATGTAACATCCATGTGTTGATATCCTCATTGTGCCCAGGTCCTTGCTAGATCTCATTGCATTTTCTCCTTGTCCCCATCCCTTTTCATGTGTCAGTGGTGAACCTCACAAATGCTGCTTTTCATGAACTGTTCCATCACATGCTGATTTTGTCTTCAGGGGTGTGAAGGACCCGGGTGCTTTGTTTGCTCAAGGGCACAGAGGAGGGCTCAAAGTTGGTGATGGGACAAGAGAAAATGGCCTCAAGTGGTGCAAGGATGTGGTATTTTCTCAGTTCCCCAGATGGAGAAGGAATTGAGAGTCTGACTCCATGTTCTTAGAAGGCTAATTTATTATTTTATGATCTATATTATATTAAAGAATGCTATACTAAACTATTTTAAAGCAT
>JAYDZK010000113.1:149400224-149425277 GCA_034509185.1 Euphonia xanthogaster | reverse complement strand
CAAGGGGCAGAGCAGACCCTGCTGGCTTGGCAGAGGGGCCCAAAGAGGAGTTTTTAGGGTTTAAAATGGAACACAGGATGGGAATGTAATGATCCTTATAGGCTGTATGTGAATGCTGTAGGATTTGTATCTTGGACTAGATTGGTTAGTGAGAATTAGAATATTCAGCACAGAAGGAGATTTAGGGTACTGTAACAGGAACCTTACGCTCTTACCCTGTTATTCTCTTACCCTCTCATCCTCTCTCTCTCTCTCCCTCTTTACCCCTCTCTCCTCTCAGCCCTGCTCCAGCTGTGCCTGGCAGCTCCCAGCAGGGCCCTGCCCCAGGCCCTTTGCAATAACCCCCAAGTTCCAGGACCAGCAGAAGATTTATTGTGCTGTATCGGGCACCTCGCCCTCTGATCCTCTCTTTCACTCTCTCATTCTCTCTTTACCCCTCTCTTGCCCTCTCCCTCTTTACCCCTCTCTCCTCTCAGCCCTGCTCCAGCTGTGCCTGGCAGCTCCCAGCAGGTCCCTGCACTTGCAATAAACCCCAAACTCCAAGCCCTGGCTTCAGAGATCTCTCGCCTCCATCCATCCCCACCATCCTACCCCCCGATGCTCCTACACTTTAGCACGAATTATTTTATAACATATTTTACACTCCTGTCCTCTGACTGCATTCAGGGAGCATTTTGCAGAAAATCAGAAGCAGCTGCTGGGGGTGGCTGCTGCGATTTGCTGCTCTAAACAACCGCAGGAGGGGAGGCTGTGCTTGGCCAGGACAGTTCACTTCCCTGACACCGAGGGACCGTGGGGCAGCAGGGACATCAGGAGCAGGCTCAGTGCCCAGAAAATTGTCTCTGTGTCATCTGTGGCTGCATGCACAGCGCTGCCTCGGGGGGAAGAGATTCCTTTAAAGAAGGAAACCACCTGAGTTTAAAATCATGTTCTTCCTGGCCCACAAACAGGCATTGCGCAGCTGATCCTCGGGTCTGGGGGAGTGCAGCCACATTCCTCTTCACAGAGAAAAGCAAGGCACAGCTTCCCAAGGATTTTCAGGGATTCACATTCTCTGAACCTCAGAGAAAGGAAAAAAAAAATCTGATCTCATTTACTGCTCCTGTGTTTTTGAGCAAACAATCTTTGGTGGAAGATTGTTTACCTGAAGGGAACTGGTAATTGGATTCTGGTGTGAGTGCCCTAAAATTGTTTGTGAGGTTTAACATGAAAAACTTTTCATTCATTCTACAGCAGGTGAGTATTAGAGGTAAAAAATAAATGTAGGTCAGGATGAAGATTCTATGGACAAGCTGGTTAAAAAAAGGGGTTATTACTCTTTTTGTCAAAATCTTAAGGGGAAAATGCTTCCCTCCCTTCCCCAATTTCCTTTGAATACTTTTTGATTCACCGCCCAGTTGAATCCAGGTGTGTGTTGGGACTGTCAGCTGACAGTCACGAGATGCTGTGCAGCTGAGTGGAGCTGAGTGCTTGGCAGATTCAGTGTAATATAGCACAGAATAATATAGTATAATAAAGTAATTAATTAGCCTTCTGATAAGATGGAGTCAGATGCATCATTTTCTGCCCCTCATCAGAGTTGTCCTGCTTTTCCAATAGGGGAGCCCTGGTTTAGCTGCCCAAACTCACAGCAACTTAAATTCCACACTGGGAGCAGGAGCCTTGTTCTTGGCAGCTGCTGTGGAGTCGTGGTTTGAATAAAAGGAATGAAAATATAAGAAAAAGATAAGAATAGGATAATAAGATAAATATTAATGAGATGAAAATAGATAAGAATAAAAATAATAGAAAAAACCCCAGGATTTTATCCCTCTCTCCCAGGCTCTGCCCAGCTCAAGCCATTTGTGGGCAGGGCTGGGGGAGAAGCTGGAGGCACTGGCTCTCCTTTTCCCAAGGAAACTTCCAGATGGCTGTAGGAGCTTTCCAACCAAAAATTCCCAGCCATATTCAAGGGAATAATTTCAGCCAGAGAGGTCTGGGACATCTCTCAAACACTGCCTAGATAAGCAGTAAATTAAAAACCAATTAAGACAGAGGGAGAGGATGCCAGGTGTGGCCCAGGCTCTGTTTAAACTCGCTGCTCTCCCTGTCACACTTGGTGGCACTGCCAGCTGTCACCGCAGGCTGTTTGTGCCCAGGGCCTCGAGGTGACAGCACTGGTGCATGTCTGAAGCAAGTGGGCACCTTCTGGAAAAACATCTCAGCTGCCTGGTGCCATCCATCACAGAGGCAGCTCCTCTTCAGCACTCCAGCCCTTGCTGTGCATCCCCAGCAGCTCTCCTGGCTCAGCATTCCCTAAGCCAGGCAAGTCTCCAGCATTGTCAGCCCTGTCTCAGCATTATTATTCAGTGGGACCATTTTGATCATTGAGAAGCCACTCCCAGGTTCCTGGGTTTGTTCTGAGTACCCAGTAAATGACAGCACCATTCCAAAAAACCCCCAGACATCCCAGGTAACCTGGATGAAGCAGGTCCCTGCTGCAGAATTTCCCATCCTGTAACACAGCCTGACTTGCCATGTCCAACCCCATTGAAATCAGCAGGAAATCTGACAGGAATTCCATGTCTCATGGCATGAGTGTCACCTGGAGCAGGTAATGACACTCAGGGCTCACCTTCATTCAGAAAGGCTGGATTTATTTATGTGTGGGCTCATTTATTTGGGGTTTTGCTAATGAACAGAGATTCCTGACTCCTCTGCAATGAATCCATTGGCAAACGCTGCAGATTTTGCTAAGCAGAGTTTACCAAACTTTTGGAATAAAAACTCCTTAAGATGTCCAAGATCCCAGGCTGCTGATATGCCTCATATGATCTGCTTTTCAGGACTGGATTATAATTCCAAACACGGCGCTACTTATTCCACTCTGTGGAGTCTAATTAACTGTCAGGAATGCATTGTTGAAGGGATGATGGATTATACCAAGGAAAACATTAATGAAGCTCATTCCAGGCAGCACATGAAGACCAGAGCTGATGTCACTGGCTGCATGGAAGTCCATTCCTTTTGGTTTCCAAAGCCTGGAGCAGGGTCTGTGTGCCAATCCCACCCAATTAAGAGCTCATTAGCTGCACCCTTTTCTCTCACTGTCGTGATCAAGGTGATTTTTGCCTTTGTGAGCAGCAGAGACTGGAAGTGAGCACTGACTGGGGGAGTTCCTCTCTCTGAGCTGTCAGTGCTCCCTGAGAGCAGAGCCAGGCTGAGGGAATAGTTCTGCTTGGCCATTCCCACATCCTGCAGAGTTGGGATCTGCCTCTTGCTGTGCAGCTGGGAGCAGCTAAAAGCTCTGAAGGACCAGCAGAGCATCCATCCTGTGGTGTTTTCAGGGTCCCCCATGACAGGAAGGAAATGATGAATCTGACTCCATGTTCTTAGAAGGCTGATTTATTATTTTATGATCTATATTATATTAAAGAATGCTATACTAAACTATACTAAAGAATAGAGAAAGGATACAGACAGAAGGCTAAAAGATAATAGTGAAAAATTCTTTACTCTTTCCAGAGCCTCGACACAGCTAGACTGTGGTTGGTCATTAAGTCAAAACAATTCGCATGAAGCCAATCAAACAATGACCAGTTGGTAAACAATGTCCAAACCACATTCCAAAGCAGCAAAACACAGGAGAAGCAGATCAGATCTTTATTGTTTTCATTTTTCTCTGAGGCTTTTCAGCTTCCCAGGAGAAGAAATCCTGGCAAAGGGATTTTTCAGAAAATATGATGGTGACACAAGGGGAGGTTTAGATTTGATATTAGGAATAATTTCTTCACCAAAAGAGTTGTCAAGCATTGGAACAGGCTACCCAAGGAGGTGTTGGAGAGATTTAACAGGTGTGCAGGTGTGGCATGTGGGGACATGGCATAGTGGTGGCCTTTGCAGTCAGTGCTTGGTTAATGGTGGAACTTGGTGATGTTCAAGATCTTTTCCAACCTAAACAATTCCGTGATTCTTTGTGAACTCCTGGTGGACATGGCTTGCCATTGCTCCCCTCGCACTGAGCTGCTCTGTGTGCTCACCATACAGGTGATCCCTGGTTGACACTGCTCTGTGGGATGCCACTGAGTGTGTGTGGAGAGGAAAAAGAGCCATTATGCAACACCCTCGTTTGGCTCTCCCAGATGCCAGCATGTGATGTGATCACTGTGGTGACCCAAAATCCCTTCTCCCTGGGTGGTGGATAATCTGATAACTACCACGCCTGCCTTCATCGTGGTGTCCTGGCATTCAGTGCACACCCCCTCAGAGCAATGGGCAGTGTCATCAGGCTGCTGGCACATTTTGTGTTTTCTCAAACCACTTTCTTGGCCAGCATTCCAGTGCTGGGGCGGTTTCTGGCTGGAATTCCTCCATGTGGTGGTCCCTGCTCAGTGAGCAGAGCCGGCTTCGCCTCCACAAAGCCTGCGGCTCCCGTCTTGCTGCTTTTCCCCTGCATCTCAATCCTTGCATTCCTGCAAGGGAACAAGATAATCTCTGTGCTGGTTTTGTAGCATACTCTGCTCAAAGTGACAGCCGTGGGCAAGGCTGTGTGGCTGTGATGTGCTGGGATTGCTGATTCCCTGGGCCGCCGTCCTAATCTCCTTAGCACCGAGAGTTGCTGTTCTGAGCTCCCTCGGTTGTCTTCCTTGAGAAATGCTGCCTCCAAGTAACCAGGGATCTGCACAAATTCCCTGGCCTTCCCTGAACAAGTAGGAATGTGTTCTCCCTCTTGAGCAGCATGCTTTGTTTTTGGCAGAGCCGAGCATGCAAGTAGAGGGAAAGTTTCCATTGTTGGATGCCAGCGCTGCTGTCAGGCTGTGGGAGGTGTCTGCTGTGCACCACAAGGGAAGAGGGCTTCTTGTGATTTGGGAGTGCTCCTCAGATGGGGAAAACCTGGGTGTTAAGGAGGGATTTCTAATCAGAAAGCTGGAGCACCTCTCCTAGGAAGACAGGATGGAAGACCTGGGGCTGTTCTGCCTGGAGAAGAGAAAGCTCCAGGGAGACCTCAGAGCCCCTTCCAGTGCCTAAAGGGGCTCCAGGAGAGCTGGAGAGGGACTTGGGACAAGGAAGGGAGGGACAGAACAAGAGGCAATGGCTTTAAATTGACAGAAGGGAGATTTAGATTAGAGATTAGGAAGAAATTCTTCCCTGTGAGGGTGGTGAGACCCTGGCACAAGTTGCCTAGAGAAGCTGTGGCTGCCCCATCCCTTAAAGTGTCCAAGGCTGGATGGGGCTTGGAGCAACCTGGATAGTGGAAGGTGTCCCTGCCCATGGCAGGAGGTGGAACTGGGTGATCTTTAAGGTCCTTTCCACACCAAACCCTTCTATGATTTTATAATTTTATGATTCTTTTTTTTTCTTTGTGATGTAGGGGAATACAGGGAAGTGAAATTACAGTTATTGCAGCAGCTAAGGGCAGCTCCTGGATGTTTGTAATATTCAAAAAATGAGATTAATTTCCACTGCATATTAAGGGATTGATGGAAGCTTTCCTGTGCTGTGCAGGTGTTTGGATCAAGCACCAGCACCTGAAAACACATGGATATAGAAATTAATGAGACATTCCCACATCTCACACTATGGCAGCAGCTCAAGTGACTTCTTTTGCAGCCTAAAAATGTTCTCTTTTTCTTCTTAAGTGTGGTGGGGGAAAGATGAAACTGTCCTTGCCCTCCCTCCATCAAATGGCTGCCAACTTATGGTTGGGATTCTGCGATAGAGTTGAGGATTTAATTTGATTTATTTATGCATCAAGTTTTTAAAGGATGGGCATAAATTTTTCTCTTTTGACCTGGACTTTACAGAAACTCAGGTCCCAAAATCCAGAGCAGATGCCTCGTTGTCTTAGGGCAGAGACATCTGTGAAGCCACCTTCATTTCTGCAGTGAGCCAGGGAATCTGTCCTGTGTCAGGCCAGACCTTTTGGCTGCAGCCTCCATTTTGCAGGGCATGTCAGTATATTTTGAATTATCTGCATCCCTGAGCCTTCCAGCATTCTGTTTGCTGCCAGATTTGGATTTTTGCTGTGTATTAAAAACATCTCCCCCTCACACAGGCAGGTTCCTGTGCTGGATAGGGATGACAGCCTAGAGCTGGTGTTGTGCAAGGTACCAGCAAAAGAGGTAAATCCAGATGTCCCTTTATTTTCCTGAGCAGAAAGGAAGAAGCTGATGTGAATTACTTCTGCCTTTAGAGATCCAAAAGGCTGAATGTATTTCTATTTCAGCTGTATGAAATGGCAGCCCTCCAGCTTGCTTGCTGGAAAATTGAGGGTATTTTATGGAGCCATGGTTGGGATCTTTCCTCTTTTTCCCTGTCCTCTCACAGTATGTAAAGATGGGGAAGCCATGTAAGGGGTGGTGTTAGAGCAGCCACTCTGGGAATCACAGAATCCATAAAATGCCTTGGGTTGGAAGGGACATTACAGACATTACAGATCTTCTTGTTCCAACAACAAAATGCTCTTCCAGACCTACACACAGCTCAACATTGTGATCAGCATCCCTTGGAGATGGATCACAATGTTGAGCTGTGTGTAGGTTTGGAAGAGGATTGTGTTGGCAGCTACAGAGCAGAGGGAAGGCAAACAAGCAATGATTGCACAGGAATGGTCTCCAGAGCCCAAAAAAAATACTCACCCAGCATGAAACAGTAAGAGGAGGAAACCCTGTGGCACTATCCAAATCTGTTGTATGAATTCCAAGGGAAAGGACATCACTCTCTTCTAAAATGACAGGTTTTCTATAAAATTTGAAATGTTGATGAAATTTCAAAATTCTTCGTGACTTCCTAATTCAGTTCTGCTTCCCACTCTCATTTTCCAGATAGCTACAACCTATAGCAGGGCAGGAGAGATCATAAAGTCAAGGAGGGTCAGGATAATGAAGGGGAGAGGCCATGGCACAGTGCCTGTCACTTAGGGAGAGCATTTCAGCATTTCAAGATGTTTTGAATCAATGTTTGTGGTTTTAAAGTTGTTTCTGCAGGTTGGTTTATGTCATCAATCCCAGTCTCCTCAGCAATGTAATTGCCTGAGATGATCTGCTCTGGCTCAAGCTGGCCAGCCAGGAAGGATCTTGTCCTGGGAACTTTGGAGTTAGGACTGTATTTTAAGTTAGAAAAAAGTTTCTCTGTCTGTTTAGAAAGAGCATCTGGGAAGCAGATAAAGAAATCCATCAATTTTGTTTTTTAAACAGAACATAAAAATAAATAAATGCAGAAATAAATAAAGGAAACCTGCAAGCAGAGAATTGAAAAAGTTCAACTTCAGTGCTGTGCTGTGTGAATATTATTCCAAAGAATCAGAGCACCTTTGCCAAATGAAAAATATTGTCTGTGCCTGCTGGCATTGCTCATTCCCAATAAGGTGCAGTTGTTCAGTAAGTGGTTACAGTTTTGGGGATGAAATATCTAGAAGTGATTAAAAAAGCAATATAAAATATCTGTGCTTTCCCATTAAGCTGTTGCCAGGGGCATTGAACAGTCTGTATCCTACCCTGCACTTAGGACCAGCCTTTTGTCACACTGGAGGCATTTTTATAATAAAAATACATAAAATTACATCATGTATTGACCAAAGCTCAGTTAACTTAAGCACATGTAGGGCCTCTATTAGGAAACAAAAACCAGAGGCTGGGGACATTGATTTTTGTAGGAATTAGTAAATTTGGCATATCACTGTATTTTTAAATAGCCCCATACCCTCCCAGTGCCAGTTAGGGAAAGATGGTATTTCCATTTTTTCTCTGACCCTTAAATTGGACAAGAAAAACCCTGTGTTTTTTCTCTTTCTCTCTTCAATTCCCCATCCATTTCCCTGTCATTTCCCTTCCTTTTTCTGTTTTTTTCTTTTCCTTTCCTTCATTGTCTACAGATCTGTCTTTTTTTTTTCCCTTTTCCTTTCTTCCTGCCCTTCCATTTTCCTTTTTTTCCCCTTCCTTCCTTTTCCTTGCCCTACTGTGTCTACAATGAAAGCTGGCTAAACAAAGAAGCCCAATGCTGGAAATCTTTACAAGACACAAATCATGGAATTGTCTAGGTTAGAAGAAGATGTTAAAGGTCACCAAATCCAATGATCAGGGACATCCTCAACCAGATCCCCTTGCTCGGAGCCCCATCCAGCCTGACCTGGAATGTTTCCAGGGATAGCTATCCACCATCTTTTCCAGTGTTTACCACCAATACTGTAAAAAATGTTGTCCTAATATCTAATCTTAATCAACCTTCTTTTAGCTTAAAGCCATTCCCCCTTGTCCTATTGCAACAAGTCTTGCTGAAAAGTTTTTCCCACATTTCTTTTCAAGAAAGTGGGGGATTTTTAGAAGAAATGGGTTCTTAGATTGTTCAAGAGCTCTTAGCAACTTGGCCTAGTGGAAGGTGTTCCTGGAAGGTGTTCCCCATAGTAGGGAAGGTGTTCCTGGAAGGTGTTCCCCCTAGGAGGGGGTTGGAACTGAATGATCTTGAAGGTCCCTTCCAGCCCAAACCATTCCATGGTTCAAAGTGCTGTTCCTCGGCTGAGGTGAAGTTTTCCCAGACCTGCCCTGCAGAGGCTGTTAGCCTTGACTGGACTAAGTGGTTTTTTCTCTCACAAATGACATTTCTGATAAACAGCTCAAATGGCCTTTTAAGAACTAAAATTCTGTATTTATAATACATTACGTAGTCTCTGCTGCTGCTATAGGGTAGCCATAATTCAAAGGAAAACTTTACTGTCTAATTTAGCAGATACTTAAATATGGTGAGAGATGGATATGGGTGGGGGGAGGACATTCTACAGACTGATGGGATATTTGCAATGTACTCTAAAAATTTGGGTTTATAATGATTTATTAGGAAACAAGGGAAGGAAAAACATTGAGTAGTAGAGAAGTTAACTCATGATATTGAAGTGATAAACAATTTTCTCCTTAAAAAACCCAAAAGACTGTGTTTTGCAATAGCTTTTGAAAGTTAATATTTACAGGACTGGAAGTTGACAGACCTTCTATTATGTCTTAACTGATTTTGATGGGAAAGAGATTTCTGACTCTGTCACTCCCAGTTAGATCAGCTTTGGCAATGCTCTGACAGGGTTTGCAAGGATCTGATGTTATCCAAGGAGAAGTGCACTGGCACAGACATGAGCTGTGAACCCACCCATAATTTTTCCATGGTTTCTGCTGTAGCATTTCCCTCTAATGAGGGCAAAACAAACAAAATCCCAACTTTTGAAAAGTCCTGACCTGGATAAAACTAACCTTGGCTTTTCTGTCTTTTATGATTAAGTTCTCCTGTCGCTTTTTTTTTTGTCCTGTTCCTGCGTGCAGATGTTCTGAAGAAATCCTGAGCTTTGGTATAAAATACAACTCTGTGTTTTAAAAGCTCTACCCCTTTTTATATAAAGTAATTGCACCTTTGTTTTAAGACAATAAATATCTATATGTCCTGCAGACCTTCAGATAACATAATAGTTTTACTGGTGGGAATTAATCTCATTTCTGAGCTGAGGTATAGCTACAGGGCTGCTTTGTTTGTACATGAACTTTGTTGTATGAGCTTTTCAATCCTGCTGCTCAAATGGAAAATTGGGAGGGTTTGTCCTCCATGGAAGGAAGACAAGGAGCATGTGAGTCAAAAAAAAAATAAAAATTGTGAGATTTAGTGAGTACCCACTTCTATTTTTTAGTTGGCAAGAGTTTGGCACTGTTTGGAATTGCTGTTAGGGAATTTTTTAAGTTGTTGGCAAAGTCTCAATTTCCCGCGTGTCCTCAGTCAGCACCTTGGATATCCTGTAGTGGGGTTATGATGAAGACAGAGCTATTTCAGGTTATGCTGTTGGGGCTGCATCTCCAGGTCCACATCTTCATATCTTTCTTTTTGCTTTAGCCCAGCTCATGGGAAATAACTGGGCTCTTAATCACAGAATGGTTTGGATTGGGAGGGGCCTTAAGGAATGATCTCGTTCTGCCTGGTTGTCTGTGGCAAAATGTTATTTTATATCTCCTTTGCCTTTGGGTTGTGGCATTGAAGTTTGCTTAGCCTCTGCCATATGTTGGCTCCATGTCAGGAGTTTTTCATCTCCTCCACCTGAGGAAGAATGGGCTGAGTGAAGTGGTTGGAGGTGCTGAGGGAGATGCTCCAAGCTGGACATGCAGTTGGACACCCAGGAATATTCCCAGTGCCTGCTGGAGCCAGGAAGGACTGCCCAGCCCTAATTCTTTCCTTCAGACACAGGCACAGTGCACAGTGGTGTCTTACTGGCTCAATTTCCTCCTGCATATCACAATTTGGCCACTTCTGCCTTGCAGCTAGACACAACATAAATTTGTACGGAGAAGGAAAGAACTCAACTCCTGTGGGAGGTCTGAGGCTGTGGATTTTTCTCATTCTGAACAAATTCCTGGTTTGCAATCCTCTAACCAGTGTCCAGTCTTCCCTGTGGGCTCAGCAGAGATGTCTGGACCACAGCCTTGTTTTTCTTGGCTCTTCCCTCAGAGTAATTGAGGAAGTAATATGAGTCTCTAGGGTGTCTGGGAAAGAGAAGATGGAAGCTGCTACCCTAACTTTCAGTGCTGGCTTTTTAGGACTGGTGTGTGTGTTCAAGAATGCTTCAATACATCTGTAGGCACACAGTGGGACTCTTGGAGTGTCCTGTGCAGGGCAAGGAGATGGATTTTGATGATCCTTGTGGGTCCCTTCCAGCTCAGGATATTCTGTGATTCTGTGGTTCTACTGCTGTGGCTGTTGCTTGTGTGGCCCAGCCTCTTCAGCTGGGCATGGTGGTGGGGCTGCCCATCCTTAATTTCCATATGTATCCCATTGGTTTAATGTGGAATTTGCTCTTCCTCTTGAGTTGGGATGTGGGGGTTTGCTGACCCATTACACGTGGGAGTGACTGTAGCAGAATTGTTCCAGGATATCAGGTGATTGTTCATGGTTGGGTGTTTCTCTGGCTATTAATAGAATAACTTTGGTGTTTAATCCTGCTTGAGCCCTATTTGAGACCTTTCTGAAGGACTTTGGTCCTTTGGTCAAGCCAAGGGTGTAGCTTTGCTGCTCTGGTTGTGCCACACAGCGCTACTGTCAGTTGTTGATGTAGCACCTTTTGAAATATTCACATTTAACGGCAATACAAGGCATGGCTGAGCTCTGAAATGCCATGGAGAACCAAAGGAGTGGAAATAGAGTGGCAGCAGAGCTTAACACTTTTTGGCTTTTGTTTGTGTTGAGCTATCTGGGTTTTGTGCAGTGACTGATCTGCTTACTTGGGCTGCTGACATTCATCTCTCTTGACTGTCAAATTCAGTGTAGTGGAAATGTTAATCTGACCACAGCCACAATGCAAAGAAGCATCTTCAGGTGAAAACACACATAGAAGCCTTCTTAGGAATCTGTTTAGGTCTGAAGAACAAATCTGTACATGATGCTGGTCATGTTTGCTCATGTTGTGCAGTGAAGTCCCATCCCAGCAGCCTGTGGAAGCTGCTTGGTGATGTCTCCTCCTGCACAAGACAAATTCAGGGATCCTCCTCTTTCTTAGCTCATGGAACAGGGCTCCCACTGGGATCAAAGGGGTTTTAATGGTGCATATCCTACCAAATCTCCAGTCTGGGCTAACCAACATCCCAATATTTAACTGTGCCAAAGGCCATAAACCTCTTTGAGATTCCACTCAAAACTTTGGAACATGGAAATGTCGTTTATTTCCAGGCCATACCTGTGTAGGATCTAAGCCATAATCACAATCCTTTGAAGTTTTAAGCCTGTGTCTTCCTCTGTCTGATCTCCTCTCTGTGCTGTCACATCTGTCTGTCAGGCTGTCTCCTGCTGAATTGGGGTTCCATGTTGATACAAGATTTTCTGGTCCTCTTTCAAAACACCTCATCTCCTTCTCCCTTTGCCATTTGCATGAAATTAAAGCTGTTTCTTATTTTGGTGGCTTTCCTGGGAGCTTGGACTCTCCTTTGTTGTTCTCTCAAGTACAATTCACACTGGGTAAGGCAGATCTGGAGGCAAAGTTGCTGTTGCTTTCTGAATTTTTTGTCCTTTTTATCCAGGACATGTGTGTAAATGGTGGCATTCTGCTGGCTCCATGCTATATGGAGAGCACCAGAGCTGTCCTGCCTGTGGGATTGTCCATGAAAATTTAGCTAGATAAATGATGCTGGAATAATTTATCTGTTCAAAGCAGTTTGGGAATCACTGTGTGGTCCACAGGGCAAGATTTTGCTGGAGGAGAAAAGTCTCAGTGCAGCAGAGATTCCTATGCCAGAGGTGAGCGTGGAGTGTCCAGGAAGGACAAAACCCCAACCAGCATCTTGCAGGATGGTTTTTCTCTTGGTGCATCTGGTGGAGGTGCAGGGAATGTTTCTGGTTAAGTGAGGGACCATTCTGGTGAGTTCTGCCATAGGGAGAGGAACAGGGGCTTCACCTGCAATATCCGGGGTGGAACTTTATTTTTTGCCCTTGCATTTTTATTACTGCTTTTTGGATGGATGGGCTGGAGGACAATGAGTCAATGGATACTGTGTGCTTGGAACACTATGCTAAATTTGGATATCTAATTGTGAAATTAAAGTCTTCCAGTCCCAGGACCCATTTGTGCTGCTCTAGTTGGGTGATGATCTGACTCCCAGGTGATGCTCCAGCTCTGGTTCTATCCCAGAGAGGTCACAGCACATAAAACTATCTCAGTTGCTCTGGATGGAGCCTGAGCACGTTGGAATAAACCTTTCCCCCCCAGGGAAAGCATGCCAGGCTCATGGTGGCACATTTGATGTGTGTGTGGGACATTGAGTGTCTGGCCTCTGCTGCTCTTCTGCAGAAATATTTTGTCAGGATTTCTCCCCCTCCCTTTATTTGTTGAACAGTGTGTGAAATTCAGCACATTTGGTGGAATGATAAGATTTACCTCTGAAATGGAGCTTTTGTGTATGAACAAACCTGTGTGGGGATAGATGGAAGGAAAGCTCATAATACCACCAAAGTCTTTAAAAACTACGAGCCTACGCCTGCTGTCCTCTCTTCACCTCAATTTCTCAGGTGTGACAAGCTTGAAAGCCAGAAACCTGTCTCTGACTGCACACTAGGCATGACACAGTGAGTATATTTTTGGAAAATGAAGAACAATTGGTGTTACTGAAGGAAAAAATACAACTGATGCTACTTTACTGAAAGAAAATCCCACTGCTGCCTCTTTTTTTCATTTCCCCCTCCCCCTGGAAGCTACAGAATTTACTACACTGTTTTTGTGCTGAAAGAAAAAGGTGATAAATTAGTCCCTGTAGCCAATCCTACTTGTACCACAGAAATAGTTGTATTTATGGAGGTGCTCAAACATGCAGTAGTGTCCAGAGATGTATGGCAATGTTTACCCCAGACCACAGCACTGTTTGATTTATCCCAGGGCACAGAGCAGGCTGTAATGTGTGTCCTAATTAGTGTAATGTACCTTGTAATAGCTGTGAAATAAATTCTGCACCAAAGCTTTCGGCCCAAAACCACAAGATCTGATGCAGATTCCATGAAGATAAAAGGGGAAAAAAATGACCTAATGCTGTAAAGGCCTTTGGGTGAAGTCTGAAGTACATCTGTATATAACATAGAATCACAGTATGGTTTGGGTTTTGGAAGGGATTTTAAAGATCATCCAGTTCCAACCCCCTGCCAGGTGCAGGATCACCTTCCACTGGACCAGGTTGCTTCAAGCCTCATCCAACCTAGCCTTGAACATTCCCAGGTTGGATGGGGCTTGGAGCAATATGTAGGTGTCAAGTTTGTGGACAAAATGTGTGTTAACCTTGCATTGCTCACCCTTTTCCTTCCATGAGACAGAGCTTTCCTCTGTCCCATGGGCTCATTCTCCCTCTGTCAGCCCAAGCAGGACTAGGAATTGTTTATTGATTCATGAATTAATCAGCCCCACATATTTGCTTGCACCCTCTTGCTGTGGCTCTTTTTAGCACTTGGTAGTTTTAGAGAGAGAGGATGACTGATGATCGTGTTTTGAAGCTCTGTGAGTGTCTTCCAGTTCCTTATCTCTCTTGCAGATGGTATTTAAGTGTGCTGCAAAACATAATTCTCATGTGGGAGTGGATCTCCACATGGACTTGTAGGATTTCTTCTGGTGTATTGCTGAATGATGCAACCAAAATCAGCTTTTTTTTTTCCTTTTTTTTTTTCTCATGGATCTCCTGGAGGACTGTCAAGTACTGATGTTACCAATTCATGGAGAAGGAAACTGGGTCCCCAAGGGCTTTAGCTGTGAAGTGCTGTCAGAAGGACTGAGCTGAGACCTCTGAGCTTTGCTTCCCAGCTGAGATGCCCTCCAAGGGCTTGGGAAAACAGAGTTCCTTAGTTGGTGTAGGATGAAATTTCCTTCATTACTTGCTATCTCTCCATCTAGTGTAAAGGCTTTTTTTCTTATTTTTATTTTTATAAAGAACTTTCATTATTCAGGTCTTTATTAGGACAGATTTTTATTTTGGGGGCTGGTGCTGTGGCAGACTTTTTTTTTTTTTTCTGTTCTCTTTCTGTTCTCCCCTTATCTGTTTTTTCTCTGTAGATCATGAGTATTTGATTGAGGGTGGAATAGTCAAACCAACACAAATTTATTTGCTCTGTCAAACTTCCTCTTTGTAATATTCTTCTCTGTGTAAAAGATGACACAAAATCAATCTCCTGGTTGGCGTCGTCATTCCTCTTCTGGCAGCTTTTGCTCAGTGATCATTATTTTTTGTTTGGCTGCATTTTATTCTTTAATGTGTTTTCAAATACATCATCAGATAACAATTGTTGAGATCCTCCCTCCCTTTGAAGGTCTGAGTGCAAATGTGAATTTGTGTGGCCTTTTCCTACCCTTCTGTGATCATGCCATGCTGTTCTGTATAGAAGGGATACCAGGGGAAGGAATTGCGTGCCCGTCAAGAATGAAGAATGATGATATTATATTGTGGAATGGGATGTGGCTTCCATGATCTTTTTCAAACAATGCATTTGTGAAAATTTCTTCCAAATATTTTTTTTTGTGCTCCGATTCTCTCAACTTTTCTCCCCCATCATGCTGCCCTTCACTTTTTCAGGTTCTCCATCATCTTTGTGGGTGACTGTGAAAGCAGCTGCCTGATTTTAAGTGAAGTGAACCAAAATATGGATTTTTAAAACTACTGTTCCAGTGGTGAAATTATTTTTCTTCCTGAATACTTTAATTCAGTACAAGTTCTTTCATAGTCTTTTTTTTTTTGTTTGTTTGTTTCAATAGACTTTTTTTTAGAACCCTTATATGTGTAGAATTCTGGATTCAGAGGGAAAAAAAAAAGAATTTAAAAACATATGGACATAGTTGAGCTTCTAATCTGCATTGAATGAACTTTTAATATTTTTTTGTAGTCAAAACTTTGCAAGGTTTTCTCTTTCCTCCCTCTCACACAATAAAAATGATTTATGAGTTTCATGATGTGAGGAACTGGTCTGTAAAGTCTAGGGAAAGTTATTGTTGTTGAGAGAGTATTGAGGGTGGCAAAGAGTGATGACAGGAGGACTCAGAGCCAACGTGAGCTCCAACAGTGAGAGGACAGAGGCTGGTGATTTAACCTCCAGCTGATTTACTGGAAGATCATTCTTTGCCCAAAACTCCACACTGGTGAAATTTTAAATCCAAATTTAGTGACGGATGTAAATAGAAATCTGAATGTGATTCTCTTTGAGTTTGTCTTATCCTAGGGGAGAATGTCAGGGAGTTCCTTCCTACTCCATGAAGTGGATCTGCACAGATTTACCCCGTGTTCAGTAGGAAATTGCAGGTCTCCAGAACACCTCTGATGGCAACTGTGAAATTACCCTTGCAGTTCTGCCATTAAGCTGCTGAAGAGATTTATTTCTTGAACAGCTGTTCTCAGATGGGAATTTTCATTTCTCTAAGTAGGATTGGAAGCTGGGAAGAAAATTTGGCTGTTAGGCTGATGAGGCAACAGTCAGAAAATTATGAACAAAAAAGGAGATGTTTTCTTCCAAGAGTTTTGCAGTAAAATTATCTTTAATGCTGTCTTCAGTTGTGTTCCATTGATCTTTTTGGTGAAAGCTGTTTGACACATTTGAATTTATCTGTCTAAACAGTTTCTTATAATGGTTTGTTGGGTTTTTGTTTTGTTTTTCCCTAACACAAAAGAGTGTCAGCAGTTTCTCTAAAAAGACAAGCTAAAGTCTTGTAAGTTACCATTTTTTCAAGACGTCGCAGTTCCTGAGGAGACAAACTGCTCTCCTAAAGGTGTTACAACTCACTTCTGAAACCTCAAGATTTTCTTAAGATGCCTCCCTTCTCCAGCAGTGATTAATTGCTGCTCCTGTAACCCAGTGGATGGATTGGCCTGGTATAAATCCAGACACATGGAGACCTTTGCTCATCTTTAATCATCTGCTGTCCAGTGCCACAGTGGAATAAATTATTATTGTTGTTATAAAAGCTGCAATTTATATTTGATCAGGCCTCGTGGCTAAATTTTTAATTTTTATTTTGTCTTCCTTGAGGCTTGGTAGATTTCATTTTTTTTAATGTCTACCAATAGAAATTAAATTAAGCATTTTAATGTCTATCAATATAAATGAAATTAAGAGTATTTGCAGAGGTACTGTGGCCACACAGTTACTGCTCATCACAATCTGATTGCAGTGATTTCTCTTCAAACTGACCCAGAATAACTCTGTGTGTGTTTCTTTCTGCTCTTGAATATTTGATTCCCAGGCACACAGTCCTCCTTTCCCTTCCTCATATCACTTCACTTGATGCATTGGCAAGGGCTGGGTAGAACAAACAGGTATTTTGTCCTCATGAGATATTTGGCAGCTCTTTATTGGCTTTCTCAGTGCCGTTCTCCTGATGTGAGCCGAGGATCAGAATCTGGGTTTATTTTAGGCGACTTATAAGACAAAATATAAGCTGCTTCAGCTCCCTTTCTTCCTCTGTGTAGGCACAGGCTACACTGTGGGAGCCACTGGAATTATATCTCTGAACAATGCAGCCTTTCATCTTTCTCAGACTGCAGTGTATATATATATAATCCGACTGGTTGGTTTATTACATTTTTATTGCTGTCAAATTTTTCTGAAGATTAGACTGGGAAGAAAAAACGCCTTCAGAGCGAGATCTATGAAGGTGTGAAATGGCCTCTGAGGAGGGGCACTGGGAGCACCCCAGCTTGAGTTCTTGCAAGGCAGGCAGTCCAGAGGATGGGAAAATCCCCCCTGGAGGTGATGATGCCTGGGTGACCTGGCTGGGATGGATTAGCCCGTGCTGGGGGTCACCTTTCCACAGGGTGGGTGGGTCCTGCTGGGAGCAGAATTGGCTGTTCCCTGAGTCTGTGTGATTTAAAACATCTCTGAGATGCATTTCCAATGAAACAGCCAAAGTTTCTCTGTGTTACTGGACTGCAGACTGTGTTTCTTCATACTGATGGCTTCTGAATGGTTAATTCCAGATATTTTCTCACTTGTTTAAAAGCTTTAATTCCCCTCCCCTTTGTTGGGGCCTTTCAGTACCTAAAGAGAGCTTATAAAAAGGGATGTGGGGTGCATATTGTTAGGAGAAGGGGTAATGGATTTAAATTAAAGGAAGGTAGATTTAGACTAGAGATTAAGAATTTCTAGTTTTTAGTCTCTTTTATGCTGAGGCTGTTGAGGTCCTGGCACAGGTTGCCCAGAGAAGCTGTGGCCTCCCTATCCCTGGAAACTCTCAAGGTGAGATTGGACAGGGCTCTGAGCAAACTGGTCTGGTTGAGGATGTCATTGCTCAATGCAGGGGACTGAAACTAGGTGACCTTTAAAGGATCTTTCCAGCCCAACCTTTTCTATGATTCTGTGATTTCATTTTTAGGTCTGAATAGGACTTCTGAAGAAATACAAAGGGTTGAACAGGTGGTGATCTTATGGCTGAAATGAAAAAAAGGACCAAATGCTGATTGGTGCAATAGAGCTCTTGAAATCAAGAGCTGATGGTTATTTTTCACATTCTGAAAGCTTTCTTGATGGACCTGCTATCTTTATCTCAATTTTTTCCTAAATTTTTTTTTTTTTTTGGTAATCTGTGCAGACACATTCCCATTCTGCTTACCAAAGCCCCCGTCCTGCAAAGATTGACTTTCTTTTCCCATTTTGGAGGAAAAAATGTCTTTTCATAGGCAGTGGGAATATGGGGAGGAACTGCTGCAGCAGAAGATTTGAAAACTTGTCTCTATAAATGGTAAGGGCGAATTCAGCATTTTGAAAAGAAATAATAATTTTAATGTACATCTTGGTGGAGGCTTGAGCTTCATTTGCATGGCTGTACGAATGCAAGCAACAAACCAAGTTCTTTCTAAAAAACTGAACAGCCCAACTTTGATTTTTCCCCTAGAAAAGCTAGATATATTGTGCAGTGTGCAAGACCTCTTCTTCTCTCCACTAGGGAAATTGCTGTTCTTTTTACAATTCTCCATTTTACCACAGAGGGCTTCCTTTGAATCACCCAAGACCTGATTAATTCCTTATCCCATATAGATGTGAATCCTGGCTGGATCAGCTCATCCTTGTATTTTAAGCTAATCATTTGAGCTCCATGCAGGTTATCTCTTGGGGTTCTTCCAGAGAAGAACCTTGCCACGTAAAGAAGTTCCTTTTGCTTTTTGTGATTATTAAAAGATGTGAGGCACCATTTGCAAGAGCATGTCCTGAATACTTTTTAGAAACCTATTTTCAAAAAAAGAAAAATATTTTCCAGCTCTCTGTATTATTTGATCCCTTATCTGTTACCTTCACTGTAGAAAGTGCCTTGCTGCATTTCAGTGATAACCTTATTGCTGTGTATCTGAGGCAGTGTTTAGGTTTCTGTAGTGCCTTTCTTTGTGGCATCTCCAGCAGCTTTGCAAGTGTGCTGGAAAGTAGGTCAGTGTTATTCTCGTTTATAAAATAGAGGCTGAGTCTTTAGGTTTCTCTGTAACCAATTTTTGTTGCTCACAAGTGGTTCTGGCTGTGGAGAAGTTGCTGACTTTTCCTCTTCACTTTGCAGTTCTGAACCTCCCCCTCCTTTCCCTGTACAGCTACAAAACCACTTCTGGGATGTTGAGAAAGATCTGCCAGCATTGCTCATCCCAAACTTCCATGCTGAGCTTTCCTTCCACCCATAGAATGGTTTGCGTTGGAAAAGACCTTAAAGCTCATCCAGTTCCAACCCCCTGCCATGGGTAGGGACACCTTCTACTAGACCAGGTTGCTCCAAGCCCCATTCAACCTGGCCTTGAACAAATCCAGGCACAGAGCAGCCAGAAATTCTCTGGTCAACGCTTCCAGTGCCTCACCACTCTCATTTTTGTCCTTTCCAAAATCCCTTTGTCTGTGTGTCCAGGAAAGCTCAGAACTGCACACAGTGGGAAGATGAACATGAAAATTTATCTCTGGTGCAATAATTCAACTTGACCTTTTCTTGTGTTTTAGTTTAGCATTTTACAATTATTTTTTATTTTACAATACCATTATTATTAGTTTAGCATTTTACAATTTTTTTTTTGAGTTCTTAGAGTTTCCCAGGAGAGGCTGATCCAAGAGTAGGAGGCAAAAAAACATCAGTCCCTGTTATGCTCTTATTGAATTCATTGCCTTTAACAAAGTGTTCCAAAAATAATTTTAGAGGGTTTACCTAGAAGCTTTCTGCTTCCCTCACATTCACACCTTGAAGTGCTCTTGTCACAGAATCATGGAATTGTTTGGGTTGGAAGAGACCTTCAAGGTCTTGTCATTCCAACCTCCCTGCCATGGTGAGGGACACCTCCCATCAGACCTGGTCATCTTTTGAGTTGTCTGCTGCTAAATTCAGGTGTTCCCCTATGTCTCCATACATGAAGTAAACCAGTAACTGCCTTTCCTTGGAGATCACAAGTGAAATATTGGAAAATAACATTCTTGTGGCAGATACCATTCCTGAAGGATCAGTGTTCTTGAATTTCTCTTGGATCCCTGCAGCTTCTGTGATCCCTGAATCTTTTTTAATCCTAATGGATATGTGTAAGGGGGCTTTGGTTTATTGAAAGATGAGGTTTGTGGTGCACTCTGCAGTGGTCTCTGGGATGAGCAACTGGAAAACAGCATTTTTGGTGTATTTGGCATTTGATTAAGCAAAATATATGGTGTTTTGAGGAGTAGTTTTGAGTGGTCCTTGACTCTGCAGACAGAAAGGCTTCCAAGCAATTTGTAGCAGCTTAAGTTGATTTTTGTAGCAGATTTGGATAATTATATCCCATTTTAAGCTCCTTTTATGACATTTTGTAGACGTTTGATGGCTTTCTATAAGAGCCATCCACAATATAATCTACTTCTGTGGCTCTACTCTCATTCTGTTCTTTTTTCACCCACTAAATGCTACAAACCACCCAGTTACCCTGGAAAAGGAATGCCAAGAGCATTTCTAAGGGTCCCATGATTTTGTGATAACAGAGATTTTGTTAGATGAAGGGGTTCAGGTGAATTTAGAATACGGGTTGTGCAATCAGCCCACCCATCTCACGCTGTCTGCGAAGTGTCTGACTCCAAATCTGGCAGCCAGAGAGGATTTATACCTTTGGATACCACCAGTCTTCTCTGATTGAACTTGGGATGTGATCTAGAGGAGCTGTGTGTAAGTCCCTTGGAGTCCATGATGCCTTTAAAATGTCACGTTTGGCAAAAAACCTCAGGGTCATGATGTCCTCAGTAAAAGTCAAAGTCCTCCATAGGGTACAGGCAGGAAAATGCTGAGCAGAAGGAATTGGAAATGAAGGGGAAAGCATCAAGTGCTCTCAGTAAATTTTGGTGTAGGCCCCTGGTGCCTGTAAATAACTCTGTGCCACTGCTTGCAGCAAGGTTGGGAAGTTGGGCTCCTGAGAAGCAATCTGCTGTATTTTCCAGCCAAAAGATATCAACATCTAATCCATTTCTGGTCCATTTCTGCTGCTTGTAGAAGCAGTGATGATGTGCTGATTCCTACAGCTTGTATTTACTGTGGATTCCAAAGGTGTGACATCTACCGATGCATCAAAATGACCCTGTTAAGCATTAAAATGTGCTTTGTTTGGATGTGTGCATTAAAGTTGGTCTTCTCCCCTTTTCCCTCAATATCAAAAAGCTTCAGAGAGTTACAGAGTTGTTAACAGCTACAACTCTGTTCATTAATAAATGACAAATAATTAAATCTAGAGAAGTTTGCTTTTCTCTGCCACAGAGTTGTACTTGCTTTTGGAGTGGGAGCTTCCAGCAGTTTAAATTAAGGAGTTTCCAGTTATTCCTAACCTGTTTTGAAAATTAATGCATGAAAATAAAAAATAGAAGCATCTGACTCTTTTGACGCGGGAACTACCCACAGTCCTCTTCTTCCATGGTGTGGAGATACAGTTTTGGTTGGGAAAAGTTGTCCAGGGTGGCAGATCTCAGCAACAAGGCTAGAAGAGATGTTTAATGAATGTAATATTATATGTGTGAAGGTCAGCAGTGCTGCACCGAAAAGAATTCAGATCATGCTGTTTTGAGAGGCTGAAAGAGATGTTGCAAACTACAAGATAGGATTTATTCCTCTGAAAATAATTATGATCCTTGCAGGCAAGAGAAGGTGCCTGCAGAGAGCTTTGTCCATGGCAAATGTGCTGTTTAAAAGACTCTGCACTCATCTCAAATAACATCATTCCATGCCAAAAAGCTACTGCTCTTAGGTAGTTCAAAAGTTGATTTTATTTTTACCTCTTTTTTTAATCAATTAGCAGAATAAAATGTCACTGCTATATATGGGCTGTAGAAAGTTAGCATTACTTTTTGACAGGATGCTCTTGTAGAAGAGCACAGCTAAGGAACACAGCTATGGATACTGAGCTGCCTGTTGGAAATAGCACAATTCAGCCTTTGATTATTATTTTTCACCATATTACATAATTTCTCCACAAAATTAAATTTCTCTCTCTTTTGTGTGCTTCAGATTGTCACTGGATTTAAATAGCATCCACTTTGTGCTTGGGGAAAGGGGGAGGTTGAGAGAGACCCTTTGAGCTGTTTCTCTTTTTTAGAGCAGGGATGTCTGTCAGAAGGGAGGTGGGTGTGGTGGCTGACTATAATATATCTCAATTATAATATATTTATTTTTAAATTGGTAATACAAAAGGCTTGTTCCTCCAGTTAAACACGTGGGGGTTTGGCAGTTTTGGTGTGACAGAATGCAAATAAACCTCGAGGGTAGGTAGTGAGGCTTTACTGCAAACAGATGCTGCTCTCAACTCCCCGGAATGTTATCATCCTGCAAAAAATCGTGGAATCACAGAACAGTTTAGATTGAATGGGATCTTAAACACCATCCAGTTCCAAACCCCTGCCATGGGCAGGGGCACCTTCCAGTGGACCAGGCTGTTCAAAGCTCCATCCAACCTGGCCTTGGACACTTCTAGGGACGGAGCAGCCACAGCTCCTCTGGGCAACCTGTGCCAGGGTCTCACCACCCTCTCATCAAGAAATACAGAATTTCTTTCTAATATCCGATCTAAATCTCCCCTCTGTCAGTTTGAAGCCATTCCCCCTTGTCCTGTCATTCCACCCCTTGTCCAAAGTCCCTCTCCAGCTCTCTTGGAGCTGCTTTAGGCACTGGAAGGATATCTAAGATCTCTCCAGAGCCTTCCCTTCTCCAGGCTGAACAGCCCCAGCCCTCCCAGCCTGGCTCCAGAGCAGGAGGGCTCCAGCCCTTGGAGCATCTCTGTGGCTTCCTGTGGACTGAAATTTCACTTGTACTCAAAATGTGGTCCTGGGTCTGTGGGTGTTCATGTACTTATGGGAAAGATTTTGTTTCCCACTTGGAAATTAGATATCAAATAGATAATGGATGGGCTTTGGGAGAAGCAGTTCTTGAGCCCTTCACCTGCTATTCCACCACCCCATTGCCTTGTCCCTTTTTTTATTTATTTTTTAATATCTACGGGTAGATAAATATAAAAATGGGAACTAAGTAAAATAGCTTACTGGAGAATAGCCAGCTGTTATCCACAGCAGAAAGGATTAAAGTGCATCTAGCTCTTACCCTCTCTATGGTCTGTAAAATTATTCTTTTTATTCCAAAGCAGATACCCTAAATAAGGTGCTTGACTCCATCAAAGGTTGCAACCAGTGGAATTACGCAAGGATAGCGTGATTCAAACTATCTGATGCTATTCACCTTCTACTCTAATGTTTTTATATTTTTTGTGCTGGGTGGTGCACATGAGGGGTTATTTTGTGAAATAGTTCCTTGATAGAAGGAGAAAAAATGTCTACAAAAGGAATGTGCTAGCGCTGTTTCCATGTTTTATGTTTATCCCACCCCTACCAGCACACACACACATGCAGAGCCCCAGTGAACAACCAAAACAAATGGTTTTCAGCTTAAAAGTCAATGTGGCATTTATCAACTCTTTAGGGAATAAGGAATCTGATGTTCTGGTTTTGGGTGTTCCTATTGCATCAGTATCCTTGTTACCCCAGAGATAAAATCCAAGTGGGATTCAGCTTGAGGAAGAAAAATAGAAAACGAGTTTTCAGTTTGTGTTTTTTAGGTGGTGTAACTGCTGCCTTGGTGGGAAAAGGATCTCAACTCCAGGGCATCCATTCCAAGTCAAAATATTTCTGATGGAAATAGGATTGAGGCCAAGCGTGTGTCCTCTGATTGCCATGACTTGCCAGCTGGGTGGTGCTTGTGGACATCAGCTTTTCTCTCAGGGAGATTCCAGCTTGGTTTCTGCTGCCTGTGGGCAGTTTGGTAACCATCAACTGTGATGGTACCACTGCTGTTCTCACCTAGTGGAGCTGTTGAATGGCCCTTGGGGTAAATTGTGTCCAGGGAGAAGAGTCTTGAGATGGAATTGTAAAATCATGGAATTATTAAGGCTGGAAAGGACCTTTAAGATTGTCAAAGTCCAGCCTTTGAACAAACACCACCACACCCCCTAAACCATATGGTAAAGTGGCACATCTGCTCATTTTTTGAACACTTCCTGGTATGATGACTCCGCTGCTTCTCTGTTCCAATGCTTTACCACTCTTCAGTGAGGAAATTTTCCTTTTATCCAGCCTGAACCTCCTCTGGCATGACTTAAGGCAAGTACCCCTTGTCCTGTCACTGGAAGCCTGGGAAAAGAGGCTGACCCTCACTTCACCACAGCCTCCTTTCAGGTAGTTGTACAGAGCAATAAAGTCTCCTCTGAGCCTTCTTTCCAATTTAGACACCAGCAAGATGATGGTGGCTGCTGGAGGACAACATCATGAGCTCTCAGGACTTTATTGTTCAAGTCAAAATAGGGACAAGTGGTGTGTATGATTGACTGGGTGTACTTTATTAATTTATGGTTTGTTTGTTGTTTTCCCAAGTGTGAATTGGCAGGATTTTTCTTTAAGCCCTTTTTGAACTTGGTTATCCTCAAGTGCTTCTTCTAAAAATTTCTCTAAGCTCATATCATGATCCATTATTTGGGATCGCTTCACTGCTGGTAGCAGATATCTGAAAAAGGAAACATTTTCCCTGGAAATGAGAGTGATGCTGCACACTTGTGTTGCCTGGCTGGACAGACAGGAATTGCAGTTTTAGGTTGCTCTTGACCTTGTGGCAGGATGTGCTTTGCTGTTTACTGAACCTGGATGCTGCCGTGCATGATCCCGCTACTAAATGAATTTGGGAGAGTGTTGCAGGAGGCAGGGTGGCAGGAAGGTTTCCAGAGTAAGGCAGCAGCCCTTGGGGATATTTGCACAGAAATTTTGTCCTTGCCTTGCTTTTGTTGTTGACTTGTTTGGTGTGTGTTTTTATTTCACTCAGAGTTCATTGAAGGCTTTGCTGGAAGAGCCCCTTCAGCCATAACCTTTAGAGCTGCCACGTGAAGTACAGTGGCAGTCAGAAAAGCCTCTGTCTGGAAGTGACACAGTGGAACACAGTCAAGGATTTCACCCCTCTCCGTTCTTCTATTGTGCAATAAAAATATGAATTTAATTTGTAATTTCCCCACTCCTTTCTAAAATGTCAGTGCTCCACATCCACCCTGAGATCTTGGGTGTTCTTCCCATGAAGTTCCAGGCAAAGCATCTGGAACTTCCCATCTC
>JAYDZK010000113.1:149358803-149375652 GCA_034509185.1 Euphonia xanthogaster | reverse complement strand
CCATCCATCCATCCATCCATCCATCCATCCATCCATCCATCCATCCATCCATCCATCCATCCATCCATCCATCCCTCTCTGCAGCACTGGCCAGCAGCTCCCCATCCCCTGTTGGTGCTCTCCTTTGCTCTGTCTAAATTCAGTCCCCTGCAGTGGACCTAGATTATGCAGAGCCTCATTTTCTTTGTTGAACATTACTCCTGGTTTGTTAAGATTGTTCTGGAGCCTGGAGCTGTCATCTAACTCCCCTGTTGGGTGCTGTTTGTGCGTTGGATGAGGATAATTCCTGTTCCATCATCCAGCTCACTGCTCAAAATACACACGGAGAGAGCAGAGCTTGGTGGACACCACGCAGATTGTTCTTTGGGTATAGCAACAATCCACTGGGAGTGTTTAACAATGGAAGAGAGTAGGTTTAGATTAGGTATTAGAAAGAAATTCTTTACAGTGAGGGAGCTGAGGCTCTGGCACAGGTTGCCCAGAGAAGCTGTGGCTGCCCCATGGCTGGAATTGTTCAAGGCCAGGTTGGATGGAGCTTGGAGCAACCTGGTCCAGTGGAAGGCGTCCCTGCCCATGGGAAGGGATTGGAAGTAGAGGGTTTTTAGATCCCTTCCAACAGTTCTGTGATTCTGTGATTTTTCTAATTAAAAAAAAAAAAATTGCTGCAGCTTTTATCAATTTCTTTGGCCATGCAAACCTGAGACCATAACAGGTACCCACTGCCTGCTAACTTCTATAAAGAGTTGAAGCTTGGTTTGATATGACTTCTTGCCAGCTGCATAGTGGCTGTCATTTCTTGTTTTCACCATACTTTCAGTGGCTTTATTCCACTGTTTTTAAAGGAAATTAGAAAAAAAACCTGGTGGGTTTGCAATTTTCTCTTTTCTCCACGTGTTTAGTAAATAGGCACAGTAGGGGCCCTCCAGTCTGCCAAGAGGGCCATCAATGGCTCTGATGCTGTTTCAGGTATCACAGGAGGAAAATTGCAGAATCCCACAGGTAGGAAAAAACATCTGAAGGTCATCTTGTCCAACTCCCTCCTGAGAGCAAGGTCACCTGGAGCAGGTTTCTCAGGCACATGGTCAGTCAGGGCTTGAATATCCCCAAGGATAGGGACCCAATAGCCTCTCTGTGCAGCCTGTGCTGATGTTTGACGACTCTCACCATAAAAAAAAAAGCCCACAAAATAAGCAAAAAGACACTCCAACCCCAAAACAGGAAGGTTTTGGGTTTTTTTTTTCTTTTTTGAAGTGGAATTTCCTGTATTCCAATCCCTCTTGCCTCTTGTCCTCCCACTGAGCACCACCAGGAAGAGTCTGGCTCCATCATGTTTACTTTCCATCAGATACTGAGACACCTTAGTACCAGCACGTCCTTCTCTTCTCCAGGGTGAAGAGCCCCAGCTCCCTCAGCCTTTCCTCATCCCATCCTTTGACCATCTTTATGGTCCCTCAGCGGATTCTCTCCAATATGTCCACGTCTGTCCTTCTTTCCCGCTTTTTTCCAGAATTGTCTGGAAAGAAACGTTCCAGCTCATGTCTTTCTCAGCCAATATCAACTTGAAATATAAGTAAATTGTCTAAAGTGCTGCTGTGGTTGAATTCCAGCTGGCAAGTAAGTTCCACACAGCCACTCCCTCACAGTCCCCAGCAGTTTGATGGAAATGAAGTGAATGAGTAAAAGCGAGAAGGCTTGTGGGTTTAAATAAGAACAGTTTAATGATTGAGATGTAATAGTACAGCAACAACAACAACAACAACAACAACAACAATAATAATAATAATAATAATAATAATAGTAATAAACCTATTTCTTCCATGCTGAAATCTCACCTTTCATTCCTACCACTAATGCTGCCCACCCAGGTGTCTCTGAATGGAGAGTGATGGGTGTAGAGCTCTTAAATTTAATTTTGCCTGCATGGTTTTACTTGCCAATCTTTCCCAGTCCAAGAGCTAGGGTCCAACTCTTCCCTTGAGATTCTACATCCTGCTATTCTAGTCAGGCATGATTGGCTTGTACAGGATATACAAAGCAAGTACTTGATTTCATTAAAATACAAATCCATGCCCCCTTTAGTCTGGCTTGGATGTGGTCATTTTTTTATTTGTATTTCAGGTGATGAGGATAAAGCTGTGATAAAATGTTTTTTTCTTCTTTCTTATTCTTTTTTTTTCCTGTGTCTAGTAGGTTAGGAAATGCTTGTTCCAATTTGTACAAACTGCCTTCACAGTAAATTGGACAAGTTTCCCTGAGGAGCAGTAGACAAAAGACTTGGGAAGTGCCATGGGGATGGGGAGGGAAATGCTTTTATTGCCAATCAAATTAAAGGCATTTAGATCTGCTCTTAAATTTTCCTGTAAATGTATTACTGTGGGGTAAGAATTTGGCTCCAGAGCGGTATGAATAAGGGATATTTCAATAGCTTGGTAGGATGGGGTGGGAGGTGGCTGCTGCTAAAAAGGTTTGGTTAAGCTACAACAAAATATTTCATTTTGAATTCTTTCTCTTTTTCCTCCCTTACAAGGAGAAAAAGCTTTAAAATGGAAACACGTCCTGAAAATGATAAATCAACATTAAACACTTGGAGTGCTCCAAAAGCCCCCCTTCTCTCCGCCTTTCACACCACTCTGTTGGAGAAAAAAATAGATGCATTCACTGTTTGCCAAAACAACATTTGCCCAGTTGTAATCAAGGCATTTTACAACAGGGTGGAGACTTTCAATCCATGTTTCTTGTCTGTGGCCTTGGGGAAGTCATGGCAAGAAATGTTTCCACTTGCTTATCTCTAAAGAGAGAGGGTGGGTCAGGAAAAATCGCTGTACAGAGCCTGTTTTCAAGCTCTTTGGCTGTCCCAAATCCTTGCAGCGGTCTTAAACTGTGGGAGATAAAGAAAATGATTCCTTTTCTCTGCCCAAAGACTTTCTGGTAACTGTCTTCCATGTGCCCATATTTTCCCAGGTAAATTTTGGATCTTGGGTTGCATTTTGTGATGAAGGTTGTGCTGGTAGTTCTGAGCTCATCTGAGACCTGGGAGAGCTGATCTTTGTTCCCAAGTCCATCACAGACTTCCCAACTGAATCTTCAGCTGAATCTTGTAGGTTTTAGTGGTTGTGATCAAGAATTTCCACCAAGACACCACAGAATCACAGAATGGTTTGGATAGGAAGGGACATTAAAGATCCTCTTGTTCCAGCCCCCTGCCATGGGCAGGGACACCTTCCACTCTCCCAGGGTGCTCCAACCTTGCCTTGGACACTTGCAGGGATGGGAGAGCCACAACTCCTCTGGAAAACCTGTTCCAGGGCCTCACCACCCTCTGAATATAGAGTTTCTTCCAAATATCCAATCTACACCTACTCTCTTTCAGTTCAAAGCCATTACTCTTTGTCCTGTCACTCCATGCTCTACTGAAACGTCCCTCTCCACCTCTCTTGCAGGCCCTCCTGAGCTACTGGAAGTTGCTCTAAGGTTTCCTGGGATAAAGTACAATTGTAGGTGTTAAGTACAATTGTATTTCCACAGAGTTCATGGTTTTGCAGTTCTGCACAGCTGACATGATGGATTGTTTTGCTGTTGAGTTTCTTGGTTTACAAATTTGCCCCTTGCTTCCTCTTGTTTGCTCCATTTTCTGTCTCCTTGAAGCCACTCCAACAAACACCCTCACCTTTTCTCTGGCTGCTCAAGCTCTCACAGCTCAACTTCCATAAGTTTGGGCTGAAGGCTGTTTCCCTAAAATGAAGGATTTCTGCCCTGGGGGCACCTGCAGCCCGGGATGCCAATTATGTGTGTACGTGGTACACTGAGGCTGGCAGGGGAAGCTGAACTCTGGATTTTCTCCACTTTTAATGGATTTAGCTCCCAACCATTGCTCTGTCAAGGCAGTTGCACTTTCATCCTCTTTTTATGTCTGGCCCAATTAAGGGAGGATGATGAGTGATTTCTTTTGGTCCTGGAGTTCCGCTGTCTGGTGAATCTCAGCACTGATTTTTTTTTTTTTTTTTTTTTTTTTGGCTTAGTTTTGAAAGTCCGAAAGAAAAAAAAAGGAGAATGAAGTACAAGGGGTGCCTGAGGCCATCAGGCTGTTCCCAGTACAGTGCAGAACTGGGATTTTCTGGTGCTTTGCTTTGCATGGAGGACGAACCAAAAGAATAGCTGCAAGTGTCAGTATCACTGCACCCCAAAAGAGACTTTTCCTGAAATATCTGTCAATTAGGACATCTTGTGACACTTGGTCATGTGCCACAGAAAGTGGAGGTCATTGCCAGCTCTCTGTCAGAAGGATAATGTCTGGTCCAGAACATGAGAAATTTGAATATCCAAGCCCAGAATGAAGCATCACAGCTCATGTCATCCAGCCTAACACCCCAACATCTTTCTCAGTACAAGAAAGACATGGAACAGCTGGAGAAGGACCGGAGGAGGCCACAAAATGATCAGAGAGGTGAACCAGCTCTTCTGTGAAGAAAGGCTGTACAGCTGGGGTTGTTCAGCCTGGAGAGGAGAAGGCTCTGGGGATTCCTTAATGAGGCCTTTCAATACTTAGTGTAAGAAAGATAAGGACAGACTTTTTAGCAGCACCTGTAGTGATAGGAAAATGGTTTTAAACTGAGAAAAAGAGTATATACAGAGTAGTTACAATGAAGAATTTTAGTTTATGGTAAGGTGAGTAAAACACTAGGCCAGGATGCCCCTTCACTAGAAATATTTCAGGCCAAGGAGGTTGGACTAGATGACCTTTAAGGGTCCCTGCCAACCCAAACCATTCTGATTTTGCAATCACAACAAAAGTGTTGCTATTCTTGCAGGATTGTAACTTTTTTTTTTGTGGTAGGAACACTAGTCTGGGGTGTTTTTTTTCACAGCCTTGGTGTAAGAAAGCAGCAGCTGGGTTTGGTCCTCTATAATCTCCCAGCTCATGCAGCACCTTTATCTCCTCTCTTCCTTTGCTGCCATCATCTCCATGCCTTTGAGCTGAACTATTTTGATACTAAATCCCTGGATGCTGTTGCAATGCTGGAGGATGTCTGGGTGAGGCAATTCTGTGGATAAGGAGGAAGAAGTTGTCTTCCTATGACTGCTGCATTTATTTCATTCTGCTGCTGCTACCTCAGGCCTTGCAGATTTTTAATTTTTTTTTTTATTATTATTTTTTTTTAACCAGCAAGGCAAAATAAATCTGGCTCCAATATTTCTGCTGGAGGCCCAGGAGCTTATAACAGCAAACTGTCTCTTTTGAGAGCTCATCAGGACTGCAGTGTGATGGATAAACTCCAGCCAGCTGTGTACTGGTATAGTTCCAGAAGACAGCATCACCTTTTTTTTTTGATCGAGTGCTTAAGTCTTTACCTTCCAGCTCAGGATCTCAAAGCACTTTGTGAACAGTGAGGAATTAAAAGTTGCCCTTTATCAGGGGAGAAAATGAGACACAGGGAGGTCAAATGACTTGCTTGCCCTCAAAACCATTTGTAGTCCAGAACACCTGGATTTTACTGCTTTCAATTTTTTTGCAGGTGGGCATCCTGATGTTTGGAGATTGCCCTGTGTCTTTTATTTTCCTTCTCAGTCCTCTTTTTTTCTTCAGCTACTGGGGTTTAACTGACTTTTAACAGGGCTGTGCCTGTCTTTTTTTTTTCTGTTTTTTAGGTTTGAAGTGTAATCCAGCATCCATCACAATCCAGAAAATGTCTTATGGATCCATTGATGGGAGTGGATTTGGGAGCAGGAACCCATTTGGAGGCCCTTCCAGACAAGGCTATCAACCTCTAGGTGAAGTATTGATCCCCTGCTGTAATTTATTCCACCTCGTTCCCTGAGGGCTGAAGTTTGACTTGCTCAGGTTCACTGTGGCTGCTGTGTAAATATCACACCCTCGCCAGGGGTCATTCCTGACACTGATTTTCAAAGGTGAAACCCAAACTTTTGCAGTTTGATTTGTGTGATTGAGGCCCAACATCTTACCAATCCTATCATGGTCAGCACTAATGAGGGTTTTGGAGGAGTTTTGAGGAACCAGAAGGAGAAATGCAGAATATTCCCTTAAGTGGCTTGTGTCTTTTGTCATCTCCCCACCACCTTTACAAGAAGTTTGTCTCAATGGTTGTTCTAAGGCTGGCAGATGGAGGGAGTAGATGAGAGAATATACAAAATGCAGTGGGCTGTGCTTTCCCAGAAAATAACTTTGCTGTGGAAGCTGCTTGAATTTGGGAAACATGCTTGTATGTGGCAAACAGGATCAAAAACTCACTCAGGAAATGCTGAAACCTGAAACAGTGGCTTGAAAATGGCTGTGGATTCTCTCTTTGTGTCATTTTTTTTAAGCAGAGGCCAGACCAGCCCTAGGGATGATCTGGGCTTATCTAGTCTGGCTTTGAGCAAGTCTTTTCATCTGGAACACATCCTTCATTCTGTTCCTGGACCTGGCTTGCTCTGGTAACATGGCAAAGAGATCTCTTTTCCTTTTTTCACCAGGGAAGAACGTCACCACTCCCTCCACCTGCCTTTGGTTTCAATGTTCACTAACACAGCCTGATTTGGTGTTCATGTTTTGAGGATTGCAAATGTTCTTTGGGAAACATTTTTTTGTTTCACAAATAGTGGTTCTCCCTGGATGGAAAAAAATATATATTAAAAAAAAAAAAAAAAAAGATAAAAAGCAGAGGTTTCTCTCTTCTTAGTAATTTGGGTTTAATTTTGATTTTTTTTTTTCTTTGAATAGGAAGAAGGTATTGAAGTAAGTACAAGTTGTCTGTTCAGTTGTAAATACTGATTTTAGGCTATTCTGCAAGGCAAAATTAAAATCATAAAGGAAGAAAAAATGGGATACTTCGGCACAATCAAAGAACTGTAAGAAAAGAGAATTGAAATGTGGATTATACAAAAAATGGATGTCAATGCATTGTAGCTTAGATTTAAAAAATAAAAAAAAGAATATTTATTGTGCTGTATGAAAGAACCCCTGTTTTTAATGCAAATTCACAGAATAACTCAAGAAACTTGAAATCTCTAAATATTTGAAAAGATCCCTTATTGTGCCCAGCTTGCCCATGGCTTGGCCTTTGGAGCTGTGAAGTTGAAGCCACCCTTAGTGGATGGCAAAGAGGAGCTGGTGTGGAAAATTCAGTTATTTTGAAACTGCCATGCTGTGTTGGCTGCCCAGCAGAGCCTGTTGATGCTCTGGGTTATGGCTTAGACTTGAGTGTTGGTTTCCCCTCCAGGCTTGCACACATCCTGCCTGGTGGCATTGCCATGGATACATCTCCATGGTCCTCCAGCATGGATTTTCCCAGCCAGCCAAAATTGGTTGATCCCTTAGCTAAGCATCCCTGTGGAAAAGATTGCAAGGGGAGGGACCTGTTTGCATTGGCCGAGGCAGCTTGGAGAAGTTTCCTTTCTGTGTGTCTCAGTCAGAGGTGGGATCGTTCAACCTTGAGAAAAGAAGGTTTAGGGGAGACCTTTTCATTGTGCTCCAGCATTTAAAGGGTGGCCACAAATGACATGAAGACTCTCTTTTCACATGGCAAAGATGTGAGGTATTGGGTGCAAGTTACTCCTGGGGAGATTATCAGAGACTCAGACAAGAGGAAAAAGTTTTGCAATGGGAACAATCAGCCTTTAGAATAACCTCCCCAGAGAAGTGGTGGATTCCAGAATGTTGGACAATTTTAAAGTTCATCTGGATGGAGTGCTGGGCCATCTTGTCCAGGCTGTGCTTTTGCCAAGAGAGGTTGGATCAGATGATCCTTGAGGTTCCTTTCCAACTTGGCATTCTGTGATTCTGTTCTATGCTCATCTGAACCCGTGTCCCTTTGCCATGGAAGATGGACACTTTGGATGCCTTTTGTCACAGTATCCCCAAATATTCCATTAATTAAGTGCCAGGAGAGGGTAATGCAGCACTAATTATCTGTCTCCTGCTTCTGGACAATGGATGACTGGCTTGCTAAGAAAAATTGCTTTTTGTATTAGATCATGGGGTGGCTAGAACAAAGGAGCGTGGCCTTCCCACCAGCATTTGTGTCTCTGCTCTCAGCAGGGGCAGACCTTAATGGGAATGTTCTGTGTGTGCTTTAAACCTCTCCCTCTCTTTGTAGATAATAAATAAATAAAACCAGGTATCCCTGCAGGTAAATGTCCAGAAGTGGTCCAGTGGTAATATTCAATATCCAACGGAAAACCCTGAGATACAGAAGCAATAAAGGTGTTTGGGGTGGAACTGCTTCGTCTGTAATACAGAGAGAAAAAGAAAAAAGAGGGCTCAGGTTTAGTTTGGTTTTGTTTAATGAGGGGTGATACTGCCATGGGGGTTTATCTCTGTGCTTATGCATCTGTTTTCCTTGGCTCTGTTTCTTCCATGCTCGATCCAAATGTGCAGGCAGGATGGGAAAGTTTAATTACTTGAAGGTGATCCCCTTGGCTCTGGACTGATGTGATGATGGATGGACTCAGAGCCCGTCCTCAGGCCATGTGGAGGTTAATGTTGCTGACCAACCTAATTAGGGAGATCCACAAACTCCATCTGCAGAGTTTGGGGAGGATCCTGAGGCGGTGTTTTCAGAAATTTGGTTTGCCCTGGACACCTTGGTGTTGGAAAACTCTAGTTCAGACTCTGTTTTTGATGGTGGATATCCAGGATTTCTTGGGGAAAAACAAAAAGAAATATTTTTTTCATTATTATTATTATTTTAATATTGGCAGGTTTTAGGAGGAGGAAAAGAGAAACTCAGCAGAACTCAGATGTTATGTGGCCTTAACCAAGGAGCACCCTGAGGTGTGCCACAAGCAGGATCACCAGGATTACCTGGAGTAGAGCACTTTGGGAGTTTGGTTGTCCCATAGCCACTGAGGGACAGCCAGGAGTGGCAGGTGGAGGCATAAGCCATGTCTCTGCTTTGCAGCTGGGACTTACAACCTCCTCCAGCAACATCTGCTTCTCATATCCTCATTCTGATCCCCAAAATCATTGTAAACCCAAGTGTTCCCCTGTTTCCTGGTAGGAGCTTCTCTGGGCTTCATCTGGGCATTGGTGCTGCATGGACAAATTAGAAAGCAGGTAGTACAAAGTTATTGTTTTTTGGGTTTTTTTTTTTTTGTTTTAAGTTTAGACCTGAGAAATGGAAAAGATTGATTTCAAAAATATTATTTTTAAGTAATGTGACATGTCTAAGATAAACAGAGAGCAAACACTTCACAGCAGTAGGGAACTCTGGATCCTACTGCGTGCAGCCTGCACTCTCTACCATGCTCAACCTACCTTCCCAAAACCATCTTTTTGTGGGGAAGATGAACAAAACCTGCCTTACACAGGGAGGCATATAGGTCAGGGAATTTAAATAGCTTGGATTAAAATGCCACAAGACAGGAAATTTTTAACACTGCTTTTATTAACCTTACTGTAACCTGGACATTAAATGCCAGCTCTGAAAAGGTAAGGTTAATTTCATATTCCAGCAGTGCATTGCTTCCAGGTGAGCTCAAGGGACTGCTGGGTCAGTGCTTGATTTGGCTGTGACTTCATTTAGACCATTTCCTCCTCAGTTTCTCCTGAAGATTTTGTGTGGGACTCTGGCACGGGGTTGTACTCAAGATATATCACATGTGAGTCTTTCTCCTGGTTGGACAAGGTTGGTTATCTTGTCACTGAACAGAATGAGATTGGTCCCTGCAAGTTGTCCTTGGCAGTGTGCTTTGGGTGTAAATCACCTAAGTATCATTTCAATACTTAGCAATTGCTAAATGATTTTTTCTACAATTTTTTTTTCCTGGAATCTGATGTATAATTTTCTTTGCCCTTCCATCTCTACCACTCACCTGCCTCTGTGTTGCACCAGTCAGCCCTTGGGTGGAAAGTCATGTGCCAGAGCTGGCAGTGCTGTCACTGACCTGTCATGGAATTGTTTATGTGGGAAAAGCCCTCTGAGATCCTCAAGTCCAGCCATTAACCCAACACTGCCAGGTCTACCACTAAACCAAGTCCCCAAGTGCCACATCTACATGTCTTGTAAATCCCTACAGGAATAGGGACTCAGCCACTTCCCTGGGCAGCCTGTTCCAGGGCTTGACAGCCCTTTCAGTGAAGAGTTTTTCCCAAATATCCAATATTCCTTACAGATGAACCACCCTTCTGTCCATCCCGATCCTATTTTCCTCTTTTTCTAGCGGTTCAGGAAAGTGATTTGTCTTTAAAAACACACCATGGAGTTCATGGGTGCCTCCAAGTTTGGCAGAGTCACAGAGCTCCTGTGCTCCATGGGAGGGAGATGTTCAGATGATGGTGACCCCTTTGGTGGGGTGGGGCTGGCAGAAACTCTGTTTTCTGGGCAAAACTCACTCAAAAGCTTGGGTACAAACCAGCACCATGGCCTAACTGTGGGAAATAGTAAAGGTAAGAAGATTTCTAGAAAGGTAGTCAATAAGCAACAAAGTTAAGAGAGTTTCTTTGTGGTTGTACCAAGAGGAGGAAATGTGGAAAATAGTAAAAGTAAGAAGATGTCCAGAAAGCTGTAAAAGCAGGCCTTAGAAACAAGGAACAGAAACTTAGAGCTAGCTGCAGCTGCAAAGTCTGAAAGTAGAAAAAGTTACAATAGTACAGCAAGCAAGGCCATGAAACATTAACTTGAGTTTTAGGCTTGGCTAAGATAGACCTTAAGACTGCAGAAAAATACATTTAGCAAGATAGCAGAAGGTTTTAAGCTTAATAATGAAGTACTGTGTATTGTTAATAGAAAGCAGACAAGCAAGCCTTGTGGGAGGCAGGTGTATGTGAACTTTTATTGATTGGCTAGAACAATTGTCTGTAAGCTTTAGCAATATGCTATTGGCTGGAAAGTTTTTAAAATGCTCTGTAGCAAAGAAATCTTTGGCTGCTGCTGGCAGTGAACTGCTGTCATCTTTCAATAGTCCCAGCCACGTTATGAGGCTGATGCTGCAATAAAGCTCAAGGAAGGTGTCCCAACAGTCCCATCCCATTGTGAAAAACCCCAGCACACCTGACCACCACGTGGCCTCACTGGAGCCCCAAGTCTGGTGCCAAACCATAGGAAGGAATCCACTGCCAGCCCCACATCTCGATGCTGCACAAAGAGCTGAAGCACAGAACAAACTTCTGAGTACACAAGGAGGAGTCCCCCTGGGGTTGATTAACACTGAGCAGGTGGTTGATTCTGCTGCTTTCTTGGGGTCTGAGCACTGCTTTGGTTTTGCTGGCTTAAATTAATTCCAGTACTTGGAATGCTTTGCTGAAGGGAATTTGAAACCTGTGGTGGTTGCAGTGAAGGGCATTGTCCAGAGGGGCTGGTGGGAGGTCCAGGTCTGGTTGTGGCAACTGTTCCTCACTGGGACAGTGAGGAACACTGTCCACAATCATGCATTTAAATGTCCTCAGGAAAGAGTGCTAGAAAGACCTAAAAACAGTGAAGGAAGGCAAGAACAAAATTGTTGATTTTTTGGGGGATGTTCAAAGCTACTATGCAATATTAAGAGTGGTTTTTTCAAAGGCTGAAATCTCAAACTGAAGGGCTGGACCAGATCACATTCAGTAATTTAAACAAACTGCTTTTGGGATGGAGTCCTGTCAAGTGTGGAACTAAAGAATCATTAAAGTTCAAAAAGACCTCCAAGATCATCAAGTCCAAGCTTCAGAGAAGGAAGGACTGAAGATGTGACCTCCTGTAGCAGCTTTTCTCTGTCATGCTTAGGTGGGTTCACAAATATTGCTCCAAGGTTTTCTCCTGGACTTGTCTCTATTTAGAAAGCTCTAAACAATAATGTGGCTTGTCAAATGCTGTGTAAAACATTTCTGAGAGTCTTAATGATTGACTTTGGCTTCTAAGCCTTGGGTCTCATTGTATTTTCTTAAATTTATGGTCCGAAAGAAGTTGAGGAGTTGGGTGTCATATTTAATAAGTCATTAGTAAAGTGCAAGTTAAAGTCTAAGTGCAAACAAGACAAAAAATCATAATAAGATTATCTCAGTAGACAACTCCAAAAACATTCTTGTGGCATCTACAGAATTATTTCATATTGTTTCTCTGCTATTGTGCAAAACTTCCAAAAGTTATATATTTATTTTCCTGGTCCATTTTCACTAGATTTAGAAGATCTTCTCTGCCTTACATCCAGTTCTTGGAGATCTTAGTAATGATTTAATGAATTAATAAGACTAAACTTAAGAAAGTATATTAAAGAATAATGAACAACATGTTTTATAGCAAAAGGAATTTCCAAGAGAATTAACTTACAAACACAAACTGACTTTGAAACTGTTTGTTTTGAAAACCTCTGCCCTATCCCTTTTGGCACTTTTAACATTATAATGAATGTTTTGCTATAATTTCAGTATTTCAGGAATGGGAAGTGGTTATGCATTTATTTCTATAACTAGCAAAACCAGAAGACACCATTGGAATAAATAAGTATTTTAATGAAATATGTGAGGGTGAGCTGACAACGTCTTAGCAGGAAAAAAACCCAAACAACAAAACCAACAAACCAATACAAAAACCTCTTGAGTAAAAATAAGCTTTTTTTTTTTTTCTTTACCAATTTTATTTTCTAGTCTTGATTATCCAAAGCAATTTTAATGCAAACATATCAAACTCATGCTGGCGGTCCCAGTCTTTGACAGAAAATCAGAAATCAAAGACACTCACCTTTCCTTAGGCATTTCAGCTGGAAATGCATTTAAATATCAGAACAGCTCAGAACAGCTTGCTTCATTTTCCACTCAATTACAGTGGAATTAGAAGTAGTTTAAGAAGATCCTCTGCCCAGAGATGGCTTGTTGTGTGGTAGAGGTGCCTTGGTAGGGAAAGCAAAACAGAATTAATGTTGCTGGTGGAAACTGTCCAGTGGAAAGTGTCCCTGGCCATTGCAGATGTTTGGAACCAGATGTTTTTTAAGGTCCTTTCCAGCCCAGGCCATTCTGTGATTCTGTAATTCCATGAATGTGCTTGTGGTTCCTTTACTTTCCCAATGTGTGTGCAGACCTGGGGCTGCCCTTCTGGGATGTCTTTCCACAGGGCTGCATTTTCCTAAAGGAGAAGAGACTGCCCTGTGCTTTAGTTTCAGCTCCTGAAATGAATTTAGCCCAATGTCTTTTCCCTTCTGGCTGCTCTTTCAAAAGCTTTTCTTGATCTTGCAGGCAGAGGAAAGAAAAATTTTATTAACAAAATAAAACTCAGCTACCGGCTCATTCAAACTTTGTACCAGCTCTTGTTTGAGCTGTTCAGACCTGGACAAGACATCAGCAATTTTAAAATGAAAGAGAGAAGGTTTAGATGAGATGTTAGGAAGGAATTCTTCCCTGTGAGGGTGGTGAGAGCCTGGCACAGGGTGCCCAGAGAAGCTGTGGATGCCCCATCCCTGGAAGTATTTAAGGCCAGGTTGGGTGGGGCTTGGAGCAACCTGGCATGGTGGAAGGTGTCCCTGCCCATGGCAGGGAGGTGGAACTGGATGAACTTTCAGGTCCTTTCAAACCCAAACCATTCTTTATTTCTATGATTCTCTGATCAACACTTCCAAGACTTTTTAATTCTGTAGATTGAATCCAGTTGTGTGGTTTTGAAACTTCCTCAGTTTCTCAAGAGCACTTCTCTGGTCAGGAGAGCAGAGTGCCCCTCCAACAAGCCATAAGGGAGTGCTTGGCTCTGTTATGAAATTGCTGCAAGTGCTGCAAGTCTTCCTCAACATTTTCTACACCACTGGGCTTTCACCCTGTGCTTTGCATCCTGTTCTTTCCATCCTGGCACTACCCAATGATTGGATAGGATCTGCAGCCTGTTTTTCTTGATCTGTGCCTGCAAAAAAGTCCACCTGAAACAAGATACAGCTGAAATTGAGCAGTGGGATTGCTGCATGACCTTGTATGAACATCTGTCCATGTTTGCTGAATGGGGATCCATGGGAAATAGGATGAGGCTGGAGCAAACCTTTCTGCAGCTGTTTGATTTTCCATCAGAGCTGTCTCTTCCTGCACATCCCAGTGCTCCCCAGTGTCCTGATGTGCCAGGCAGATGTGCTGCCAGGATGGTTTCATTCTGAAATCAGGAGTAGAGCAGATCAGAGCTTATTCCAGGTTTGCTGGAATATTTCCAGCATCTGGAGTGGTGGCTGCATCCCAGTTGGGTTCATCGAGCTGTCTCCTCAGGGAGGAAGCAGAATCAGCATCCAGACAGGCTAAATACTCCAGCCAGCATTATTTCCCTGAGGTTCTGCAACTCCTTTCCTGTAATATGACTGGAAGAAATCCCAAACTTCACTGGAAAAGGTGATGTCCAGAAACACACTGCCATTTCTAACACAGTTTTATCCACTCCATGTTGTATTTCCTTATTGGGAAGATGCTGACACTTTTTATTGCCCTTATGGCTGCTAAAAGGTCTTTTTTTTCCTTTTGCTTATTTGGCTTTTTTATTAATGTGCTCATCAGGAAACCAGATGAGGTTGAAATTGAATTCAGCCTGGTCTGTCCTAGTTTGGATATCCATGTACAGTGATGCTCTGTCTCCACCACTGTTGCTGTAATAACCCCTGGAAATTTGGGAGTGGACATTCCTGGGTATTGGAAACAGAGCTGGAATAGTTTCTGGCAGGAATTTCCTTTGTCCCAGGCATTCCCCAGGTGTGAATCAGACACTGGCACAGCTCAGATTCTTAGCCCAGGTGAGACTGTGCTACCTCACCCTGATCTTTGGCTGAAAACCAAACTTGATATTAACTGAAATGTTCCAGAATTGTTTCTTTTGTTTTTTTTTTTTTTTTTTTTTTTTTTCTGCTGCAGAATTTTCACCCAGGGTTTTGGCTGTGAAAGGGAACCAACCCAAAAGTCTAAAACCTGGGATAAAGTTTAGGAGGGAAAAACATCTCTGTTGCCTGTGCTGTTGTGGTATGGACAATGGGTGCTGCAGGACATGCTGGGTGAGATGGAACTCTGCATGTTTGAGATGTTAATATATTATTTGTATTAAAATATTAATATTTAAAGTAATAATAGATAAGCTTACAAAATCTCTGTGCATGAATGCAGCTTGTAGCCTACCAAGTGTCTGATCTTTTGGAGAGCACATCCATGTCTTGGTCCCTCTGTCACTACTCCATAGTGTGGCCACGTGCAAATCTCTTAAATTCCCTGTTTTCTTGTTTCCTTCCCCTCCTATACTTAGTATTATCCAATTAATTAAAGTTTTGAGGACATCGAATTTCTTAATTGAAATAGTTTTCTAATTAGAAATAAAAGAATTTAGCATCCTCTGTGTGTGAGTGAATATTCCTTTTTCTCTTTGAAAATGCAAGTGGAGTTTTATGGCATTACCTTCTGCCAAGAAAACGGGGATGGAGTTATATAGAGATACTGAAAAAAACCACATATTTTGGACAAATTTGGAAGAGAACTTTTAAAGGGATGATTTTTTTAAAAGGCAAAATTTAGTGGCCTTTTCTTTCACTTGTTTGAGAGAAAAAGATTTCTTTTGAAAGAAGTGTAAAAAAACTGTTTATTTAATAAGCATTCATAAGCATTAAAAATGAATTATATTAAACAATAAAACCTTTTGTTGTTTTGAAGAGATGGTAAATTCAGAAAGTCTTTTTGTGGATTGGAGAGAGAGTTCTTTTTGTGTGTGTCAAGCAAAGGAGAGCTCCTTTTCTTTCCCCCTTGCTTTTGGAAACAGTCTTAAAGGTGCAGGACTTAATATCCAGCATAAACAGAACAGATGAGTGTGGATACAAGCATCCTAAAGTCATCCTGGGACAACACAATTGTGGATTTCTGTTCTGCAGCCCCACTCTAAGGATTTATTTATTTGCAGAACACACACAAATCTCACTTCTGTACATAATGGAGGGGTAGACACAGCTGACCCAAATATCTATGACACAAACAGAATTTGAGTGGAGAGGAGAAAAAAAGAAAAAAAAAAAAAAAGGAATAAAGCTTTTATCCATGCTGTCAGTCCAGAAATATTATTTGTGAATATCTCTTCTTCCAGGTGATGTTGGCTTGGAGACTGACACTGGCAGCTAAAAGTGGGCAGGGATTAAAGATCAGCAGGGGAGGGACTCGACAGATGTAAGCAGGTAGATTGGGGATTAGGGTGAATTAGTGTGGATGGAAAGCATTTAGGAGCAAGGAGGGATTTTAAATTGCATGTTAGGATGCACTGCAGATCTTCCCCAAATTTCTCTGTTATGCTTGGCTGGGATTTATGAGCACGTTCAGTTGGTGTGGCTGAAGGGAGTGGTGGTGCTGCAGTGGTTGGGTGGAAGAAGCAGCTTCAAGAGGTTCTGAGATGTACAAGTGTTTGTGTAGGTGTTTGTAAAACCAGTTTCCCATTATTTCTTAATCCCAAGATGGAAAAATGTTTTGGGAATCTCTCCGTGTTTCTCACCTTTTTTCTGGCTGCTGAGGGCTGCAATGGGATGATGATACTATTATTTTTTCTATATGAACACATCCTAAGTACATTAAAAATTCTTTAATTCCTTTTTCTAAAGCCAATATTTTAGTGGAAATCAAGCTTGAATTGGTAGGCAGGTGATTCTTGGGACACGGTACCAGGATTAAAATATTCCCAATGGACTTTTTTACTGTTTATGTCCTATTTTCAGAATCTCTTTAAGGTCAGACCTCAGAGATCTCCAGATATCTGATGATGCAGCTGTGGGTGTGGGAGTGGATCATCCAAGGTTCCCCTTTCTGCTCTGGAAGGTTTTTAAGGATTTCTTGAAATTTCAAACAATGTGGTTTTGTTTTTTTGGTTGGTTGGGTTGTTTTTTTTTGTTTTGGTTTTTTTTGTTTTTTTTTTTTTTTTTTTTTTTGTTTTTTTTTTTTTTTTTTTTTTTTTTTTTTTGG
>JAYDZK010000113.1:149345706-149356907 GCA_034509185.1 Euphonia xanthogaster | reverse complement strand
TTTATTTTATTTTATTTTATTTTATTTTATTTTATTTTATTTTTATTTTATTTTATTTTATTTTATTTTATTTTAATGAGGTCTAGTTGGTGGGTGGAGGGCTGCTTGTCTTGCTGCTTCACTCCAACTCTTTTGTTTCTGGTGGAACATCCTTTCTTTTTTTGGTCTGAATTGACCATTCCCCCTGCCGTTTTTTTTAATTTTATTTTTTTTATTGCTGTGTTTTAATTTTCCAGGAATGTCTGAGATGTCCTCAGAACTGAGAGAAAGGGGTTGAGGACAAGGCCAGCAGTCCAGCATCACCCTAGACAGTGGCAGTGCCTGCCTGCAGTAGAAAACCTTAGAAGATCTCCTAGTAGCATCTCTTCTCTTTGACATTTGCATCGGGGGGCTGTGAGTCAGGCAGGAGGGGTTTCACTGCTGGAACACCCTGTTAATTCCTCCTTTGACTGAAAACAAAAGCCAGCCTTGCTTTTGGGAAGGAATGTTGGGTATTCCACTTGATTCCTCTATTTCCTATTTCTAAAAATCCCACCCCCTCCATACCCAATGGTTTAGAAACAATAGGAATTCAGCTTTATTCCCCCTGCCATCTTTTTCTTTCTCTGTTTTCCCCAGTTGTTTTCATCCTTCATCTCAGTCCCTCTCTTGCTCCTGCTGCTTTCCTTGACCAGGTTTCCCAAAGCAAAGGCAATGCCATTGTTTATTACGTTGTTTTTTGTGCTGTATAAATACTTTCCCTAGTTTGGCACAAGCATATTTAAATCCACATCCTGGTCAGTGCAGACTGAGGAATGGCTTTGTACTCAAACCCAGCCCTTACCCTGAAATTCCCTGGAGCTTCAGCTCTGATCTGCATCTGCATGGGAACCATGGGCACAGCTCTCAACCACTTTCCTGGACATTCTGTTTCAATGCTTGACAACTATTTTGGCGAAGAAATTTTTCCTAAAATCAAATCTAACCTTCCCCTGGGGTAACATGAGGCTGTCTCCTCTTGGCTTGTTCCTTGTTCCCTGGGAGCAGAGCCCAGACCCCGCCTGGTTCCACCCTCCTGCCAGGGAGTTGTAGAGAGTGAGAGGGTTTTCCCCTGAGCATCCTTTTCTCCAGGCTGAACTTTCCCCTCTCATCCAGATCATCAATAAAGGTATTAAATAGGACTGTCCCCAATACTGAGCCACTTGTGACCAGCCACCACCTGGATTTAACCCCATTCACCACCACCTGGATTTAACCCCATTCACCATCACCTGGATTTAACTCCATGCACCACCAGCCAATTTTTTACCCAGAAAACCTGTCCAATCCATGAACATCCCGTTCCTCCAGGAGAATATTGTGGGAAACAATGCCAAAGCCTTTACTGAAGGATCCTTGTGTGTGTCTTGCTTCCTTGACATGGAAGAGGGGAGGGAGGAGAGTATTATCACCACTTCCTTGGAAGGTTTCATTTTTTGCCCAGCTTGCAGACATCACGGCACTCAGGAGACCAACTCAGGCGTCAGGAGAATTTGTCTTCTGTTAAATTTCTTCTGTTGTTTTCTAAGTCATATTTATTCACTCAGGATGAGTTTTGGGAGTTGATTTGCATTTCAGCAATGACTGTGTCAGATCTAAGTGAGGCAGGAAAGGAGGGGAAACCTCTACAGTGTGTCAGAAAATGAAGATGATTTAGTGGCTGCCAGTCCTAAAGGATTTTAATGCAGAGGTCCTGAGAAATCCTTAAAGGAGAGATGCCAGATTCCAGCTTGAGAAGTAGCTCGGTTCCCGGGAGGAGGCTCTAACAGGCCTTTTAATGACCCCCAGTGGCCGAGATCAGTTTTATCTGCAGCTTGGCAGAAGCACATGCCCACGGAGGAAAGGCTCTGCAGCAAAAGTCGTGCAGAGACCTCGGCCAAGCGCTGGGAAATGAAGTCGTGATTAACCCAAGCCTGGGACCCAACTGGAGTTTCCTTGTGGCAGGGCTGGTTCCTGGGCTGCAGCGTGTAAATGCTTCCCCCTGGGCTCCGGCTTGGCTTCCTCTGGCTGTGCCTGCATTTAGAAGATCAAAAAATAGATCAGAATATTGGCTTTGCCTTCTGGGAGGAGCACCACCAGGTTTGAAGATGAATCATTTAAAAATAAACAAATTTGTGTTGGTGTGCTCTAATGCAGGAGCTGCTCTGCATATTTTTTTTTCTTTCTTTCTTTTTCCTTTTCATTTTCCTTTTTTTAATATACTTGATAACTGACCTTCAAACTTCAGTACTTCACAGGAAGTCTAAAGCTAATTCTCCATTTGGATGTTTTGGTGGGCTAAATGCTATGCTTTTTTAAGAGAGGATGTTTCTATTTACAGATTTAAAGTTAGAAAAGGTAAAATGCTTATTGATACCTGCATTGACGTCAAACTTGTGACTGCTCTACTCACAGATAACTTGTAAAACTTGCTGTTTCAGGACTGAAAACTACATTTGAGTTGAAGCGTGGAGGCTTGAGAAACAGATCAAGTGCTTGAGTGTGTTTGTAGACACCTTGATTTTTCTTCATGGTTTGCACTCATGGGGGGTGCTTAGAACACAAGGCTCTGTAACCATGTATTTTGATACTAAGCTGTGTGGATAGCTTAGATTTTATGCTTTGGCATATAGAATTAGGGAGTTTTTTTGGTTGGTTGGTCCAAAGTTGGTCCAGCTACCCATCAGCGAGTGGAAGTTGCTGTGGGAAGGCATCACCATGGCCAAAAACTCATCTGAGCAAAAGAGGGACCAATTATTTCTGTGACCCCAAAGCACATACACAGCTCTAATGGTTGTGGTAAAGGGTAAGGAGATTAAACCCTTCTCCTTTTAATTATAAAAACCTCCTAAAAAATGAAGACTTTGACAGACCATTCCCTTGTGGGTTATCTTTCCATTTTGTAACTTCTCCATAGGTCCTGAAAGCTGGAGTTGAAGCATCGATTTCTGTCCTGATCCATTGGCTCAGATCTTGTCTAATACCTGTACTTTCCTTGGGAAAAAAATATTTGGAGAAAAGTCTCCTAAATTTTCTGCTGGAAGAAGTTTTGGAAGGGAGGGAGTATAAAGAGGATAAAGAATCAGTGGATGTCTCTAGAACAGCACTGTATAAATTTAGAGAGATGAAGGACAAGGCAAAAAAAACATCTCTTACAGATGTGGTTAGAGTATCTGGTTGGGACTTTATGATTGAATGAACAGATTCATAGAATCTATAGAATGGTTTGGGCTAAAAGGGACCTCAAAGATCATCCAGTTCCACCACCCAGCCATGGGCAGGGACACCTTCCACTATCCCAGATTACTCCAAGCCCTGTCCAACCTGGCTTTGAGCACTTCCAAGGATGGGCAGCCATAGCTTCTCTGGGCAACCTGGCCAAGATGAGACTCATTGGTGTCCTCAGAAGGAGGTTTTGGAAGGATTTCACATCACTGCTGTGCGTGGGAGAGGAAACAAGCGGGGAAGGAGGAGAGAGATGGAGAGAATGGGTGTGGCAATCCCACATGGCAGAGCAGTCCTAAATTCTTTACTCAGGGTGGTGAGGCCCTGGCACAGGATACCCAGAGAAACTGTGGAATTCCCGTTCCTGGAAGTGTCCAAGGCCAGGTTGGACAGGGCTTGGGGCAGCCTGGAATAGTGAAAGGTGTCCCTGCCCATGGCAGGGGGGTGGAAGGAGTTGATCTTGAAGGTTCCTTCCAGTCCAAACCATTCTGTGATTCAATGATAAGACTCAGGAAATGGGACTACCATCGTCAGGGCAGAAGAAATGGAGAACAGCAAGTTGCCCCATCTGCATATTTCGATTTCTTCCTAGTAATTAGGGACAGACCAAGGTAAAGTTGCAACCCCACTGGGGTAAAAGTAACTTTCCTGGTGGAACTCTTCAAACATTGCCCAGTGCTAGTGTGAGATCAGAAAAGAAATGTTTTGTGCACAGTGAGTTTCCCACTCCTGAGACTGGAGCAAGAATGTATCACTGACTTTGTAAATAGGAAAACAAGACCACGGTGGAGCAGAGCAGAGTGCTCATTTGGACACGATCTCCTGACGTTCCTGGTGATTGCATTTTATGCAGGATCAAATACTGACTGCCTTTTGAAGCTTTCATGGTAATTCTTCAAGGTCAACTTCTTGTGTTCCAGAAAGGACCCAGCTGAATGGTCAATTCTGCCTGATTGAAATCTTCAAGGCAGAACCCGTGTCCTTGCCTCTGCACTGACATAATTTTGCTCTGGGATTTTGGAGCAGGCACACACAAATGGATTGTAATATAGCAGGCATGTTTGATGTCCTGTCTTAAATCCCAAACTATTAACTTAATTAATGTTGTAGGCTCTTAACACCTCTCCCTACTTGCAAGCTACCTTGCATGAGACTGGAAAATGATGCTGCTTCACCTTTCCTGGCCTTGTTGAGGCAGAAATTTGTGCTTTTTGGTCTGTATTAATTATTTCCCTCTCAAGGTCCTGATCAGCCTTTGATGGAGAGCTCCATGTGGGCTTTTAGCTCTGGGGTTAAGCAGCTCTCTCACCTCATGCCAGGGGCAGCTGCACTTAGCCAGTGTGTGTAGAGGTACATTTGTAGGTACACAAACCAAATTCCATTTTCTCAGTGTTTCAAGGGTATTTTAAGGGGCAAATGAGTTGTTTTTTCTCTCCTGTAAAGGTGGATAATATAAATATGCACTCTTTTTATCCACAGTAGTACTGTCCACTGACACAGCCAGCCTAATAAGGTGCAAGTGTTTGTTCTTTTAGGGGTATACTGGTGCAGAAAAAGGTGCAGAATTGTTCCATTTGATTTGCTGTTTGTGTGGACAAAGGGGAGGATGAGATGGTTTATCTGCCATCCAATGTAGATAGTAAATTCTGTTTGAGCAGTGCAGTGATGTGTCACTGAAAATAAACTATTTGGAATGGGTGATTCCTTAATCAGGTGCTTTTAGATTTTTCCAAAGTGTTCAGATTAGATCTGAAGCTTTTCTGAAAATATATGGGGCCCAGAAGTCCCCCAATTTTTCAATAAGAAGGTCTCCACCTTTCCTCCATAAGAAGAAGTGGTGTGGGAATTGTAGAAACTTGTTTTTTCCTAGTGTTCGGGACAAGACTGAAGATTTGGATACCCCAAGGGCTTACCTCAGACCTGACACTGATTCTGTCAGCATTTCTGGGCAAAATGTGACACACCAATTCTTTCTGTAATGATGTTGGTAATTTGTGTTACACGTTGCTCTTTCCTTTTTAATTTTGAAGCACTTTGAGGATCTTGCTGTAATTACAGAAATTGCAAAGGAATAATTTTTTGTTTCCAAGCTGTCAGACTGGGCAACAAGGAAGGAGGAAAAATCTTACCATCTTCCTCTTAGGGATCAAAATGCTGGTAAAGGATGGGGGAAGAGCTTGGGTGTCCAATGTCCTTCCAGACATTTTGCCTCATGTTAATTCCCTCACTCCGGAGTGCATTTCATCATCGTAAAAGTCTCATTGCAGATTTTGCTTTGAGTGCTAAAAGCTTTGCTCCCCTCTGCCTTCCTCTGTGATTTAAAAGCCCCAGATGCTGATACATCTCTGAGGCAGAATCTATTACACTTCTCCTGCCAAGCAGAGCTCTGGCTCTTGCTTTATTTCCCTCCTCCTAACACTCAATTTGTTCTCTGTCGGTGCTCAGCTGGCCCCATTGCTGAGCACCAGCAGGGCTCCCTCCATGCACTGCTTCCCATTGGCTGTCTCCTTCTTAATTTAATTATCCATTTCTAATGGATATTTAATGTCTGAGCTGAATTTACAGAACCAAGGTCTTCCTGCACCTTCTGTTTCTCCAGAAGTGTTTTGGAGAGGACATGACTGACCATCCACCACCTGTGCCAGAGAGAAGAGCTGTTCTCCAGGGTGGGAAAGGCCTTTGTCAGAGTTTTCTTTCTTTTTCTGAAATGTGAATGCTGGTGAATTCACTTGTGTGTACTGAGCTTCCTGCCAGTTTGTAGGAATTTCCAATTTTCCTTCTTTGTTCACAAATTATGTGTTGAGAATGTCTTTGTCCACTTGGATTTATTCAGATCCCAGAGAAGATTTCCAGGTTGCCCAGAGAAGTTGTGGACTCCCCATCCCTGAAGGTGTTCAAGACCAGGCTAGATGGGGCTTGGAGCAACCTGGTCTAGTGAATGACATCCCTATCCATGGCAGGGGTTGGAATGAGATCTTTAAGGTTCCTTCCAATCCAAACCATTCTGTGATTCCATGATGGTTGTATGGCATGGTGCAGAGATAACTGGGTCTGGGTTTCGTAATGGAAGATAGAGAAACCTTCAGATCTCTGAAAAAGAGATAAAGACAGCAAGACCTCTTGCTGCTGGCCTTCTAACAGGTACCAATTGCAGTGCATCATTTCTTCCCTCTCTCATCTTTTGTCCCACATGAAGTGAAATGAATGGCAAAGATGTAATTTCTCAGCCATGAAACCTTGTGTGGCTATGTTCTATAGGGTAAAAACAAACAAAAACACAAATGAAGTGTGAGCTGTTTGCTTTCTGGGAAATTTCTTGCTTTTGCATCACAGCTGCAGCTGGGAAATTCAGGTGCAGTTCAAAAGTGGAAAAATAATTTCCTCAGAGGGGTATCTGCCATAAGGTGGGAAACTAGTAAATGAAAACTGTTAATATTTATGTGAATATCAGTTCCAAAAGCTAATGGAGAGGGATCAGTATTCTTTCCCTGGAAAATAGGGATTAAATCTGTCTCTGTCATGCAGGTTCAACTGTGGTTCTGGTGCATTTATTCATTGCTTTATATTCTCAGAAAAACCTACACTTACAAGTTGTGTTTTCCCACCACAGAGGGACAGGCAGTGGAGACAGAGTAGGACAGGTGGTGCTGTCTTTTGGGAAGGCAAGGACAGAAAAGATCTTGCTGATGCTTAAGGTGTGCTGCTGTGACACTGGGGTTTGGTAAAGCAAAGCCTGGGAATGCAATATGTGTGATCTGTTCCACCAGGTATTTCTTGGACCATAGAGTGGATTTAGCTGAATTCCTCTGGAGGGAATTACTGTTTCTCTCTCCCAGTATAACTGATACTCATGTACTGAAAATAAGTCTTCTTCCTTTTCAAGGACAGCTGCAGTAAAGAGAGCTTAGGGATGAATTTACTCTTCTATCACCTCCAGTGCTGCTCCACAGCAAGAGGAGGTAGAAGGGTATTTTTTTTTTTTTTTTTTTACTTTTCAAACACTATTTATGTGGGCTGTAAATATGCTCAGCAGCATTTTTTAACTCTTAAGAAAACCAGGGGTTTTAAGCACTCAACCAAAGCAAGGCACTGTGTTGCAAATGCATCTCTCCCTCTGGAGAGAAGGGAACAGGGGAGTAAGAGGGTTTATGGGAAGCAATCTCAAGTCACTTTGTGCACTTTGCTGGAGGGCTGCTCTAAGAAATGGCAGAGCCTACAGCCCTCACTCTTTTTTCATGTCTTTAGCCACTGGAGAGGATAATTCAACACATTCTCCTGAAGGGGCACGAGGCTCTGTGAGCCAGCAGCTCAGCTGCCAGTTTAGGATGGCTGGATTTAGTTTAGTGCTGCTCCTAAGCTGATACTGGCAGGGCTATTTAGCTCAGACACCTTGTCCTGGTGTGGCTGCCAGCCTTCAATCTGTGCCTGGCAGGCTTTGGTCTCCTGGGCTCTCTGGTCTAGTGGAAGGTGTCTCATAGTGGAATGAGACGATCTTGAAGATCCTTTCCAAGTCAAACCATTCTGTGACTCTGTGATTTTTTGTGTAATGTAAAGAAAGAAGGGAGGAGGTAAGAAAAGTGACCAGACAGCTTCCTCACAGTCTGTACCAGTGCTGACAATTCAGTTCTTGCCCATGACGCCTCCAGAGGATTCCTTAGAGCTGGGCAGGGTTCTTTCCCATGCTTCAGCAATGCAAAAAAATGGTTAGACACAAATCACAGGAATCTGAAAAAAAAATAAAAACACAAGAGTCCAGAAGAACAGCTAATTTTTTTTTTCATTTATTTTCAGCACTGCAGGAGGAAAATTTGCTGCTACTTGCAATTTGCCCACTGCTAACAAATGCAAATAAATATATGTAGTTGTAAAATCATAGAGTGGTTTTTGGGTTGGAAGGGACCTTAAAAATCATCCAGTTCCAACCCCCTGCCATGGGCAGGGACACCTTCCATCAGACCACGTTTCTTAGAGCTCCATCCAACCTGGTCTTGGACATTTCCAGGAATGGGGCAGCCACAGCTTCCTTGGGCAACCTGTGCCAGGGTCTCACCACTCTCACAGGGAAGAATTCCTTCCTAATATCTAACCTGAATCTCTCCTCTTTTAGTTTGAAACATTAATTCATTGCCCTATCACTGTCTGCATGTGTAAAAAGTTCCTCTCCCTCTTTTCTGTAAGCCTTCTTTGATGCTGAATGCACATATTTGGGTCTATCAAATGTAAGTATTATGTTTACCAAGCTTTGTTCTTTGCTCAGAAGGACTGGTAGGACTTAAATCTGCTAAGAGAAGAGAAGGTCTCTGCCTTCTTCCAAACTGTGTTTTCCAGGTTGTATGTGTCTCCTGCCCAAGGACACCAGTGTGGTGTGAGCATAATTTCCATTTTAAGACAGCAGGATTCATGGGCTAGATGGAAAAGACAGGCCTGGCTGCCTGAAAGGAATGAGCACCACAGTGCTGAATGCCTGCCTTTCATCCCATCCACTTGTTTTGGGGCTCCAGCCCTGCTTCACACTCCAGCAAGCTGGTTGTTCTTGGAGGGGCTGTTAATAGACACATGTCTGTGGGATCAGGCCCACCCCTAATGAGCAGATTTAATTAATTTATATGCCTGGCAAATTCACGTCCTGGGCTTGAACAAAGAAACATCCAGACTAGGCTCTTGTGGGGAGGAAGGGTTTAATTGTGCGTGTTGTGCACGTGATGGAATGTCAGGGAGCAGTTCACCCCCAGCAGAGGTGCAGAAATGGTGATTAAAAAAATTATAACCATTTATCCTACTAATTCTGGGGTTTAACCAGGCTGGTGGTGCCTTTCCCTGATTCTGATGGTGCAATTATTTTCATTTATGCAAAACTCGGATAATGTGATATCTCAAGTGCATACTCCAATATAATTATATGAAATGTCAAGTTAGTTTAAGAAATACTTGGGGAAACCCCTGCCTCTGTCAACCAGGAATATGCCAAGTGTTTCAGAAGACAACTTGTTCCTTGCTATTAAAAAAAAATCAGGCCAGAAAGCAACACTGTGTGCTGTGTAATGTATCTTGAATATTATAGTAAATCTTGAGTATTATAGTAAAGTTGAAACAGCAGATGTGACTTTCCTTTAAAATTTGGAAAGGTGAATAAAACAGCTTTGTGTTGCTCTTGGTATGACTCACAGATGCCTTTTTATTCTGCTGAGTCTGAAATATGGTGAATAAAGGGAGAATCAAGGTTGGGGGAAAAGGTGTAGTTAACTCTTACAATGTGGATCCTCTGCCTCAAGGAAATGGACTTCTGATTTAGAAGAAAGGCCTGGGTGGATATAAGGAATGGATGTGCTCTTAGCTGAGATCAAAGAGTGTGGGATTTTATCCCCTTGAAGGCTTTGAGGCACAGAGAAGCCACATCAGTGTAACAAGTTGCCGTGGTTTGTCCAGTGAACCCGACACAAATGTGAGATAAATCCCACACACTTAAATCTTTCACGTGGGTGTAAGCAGGGCAGATTTATCTTGGTGTGTTGTTGGCTGAGAGCACATTGGTTTCATGGGCTCAGTGCTGTAATTTGGTTGTGCATCGCAGTCATCGAAGCAGTGACACCAATCACTCTCACTTCTCACTGAGAATTCAGTCTAAAAGTGCAAAATGCAAACATCCCATCTGAATCTGATTGTCCAGGAGTGATTATTAAATTTCAGACATGCATTTATGGTGGGATTATTAAATTTCAGATGTGTTTTATGCTTGGATATAGCCTTGTTTAAAGTGTGGATGGCGCATCCTTCTGCAAGAGCCAGGAGATTCCAGCAGCCTTCAGAAGTTTACTTTTGATGCAAACCACTTTTGAGATGCAAAATATTTGGAAATCTCTTTTGAACATAAGGCTGGATTTAGCAACATCCTTGTGGCATTATTGGATCAACAAGCACTTTGCTCGCCAATGTCATAAGAGTGTTTGAAGAAATAATTGGCTGCTATTTTGGGGTACAGCTTAAGTAGAAAAATATGAATGCAAAGCGAGGAACTTTGTCAGTATTTAAGAAATACTCTGCTAGACTTGGGAAGATAAGTGTCATGTTAAGAAGAACAGACAATAGCTCCTTTTACTAATTATGGACAAAGACTGCCTGAATTTTAAGGAAGCTATCTAGAAAAAGGAAAAAAAAAACTTTCACATAGGCATTGAGAGTATTTTTGGTAGTCTTTGAATAACAGTTTTGCTTCCTTGGTAGTTTTCTGCAAGATCAGTAATGTCTGTATGGAGACTAAATATAAGGAATGGCTGCAACTTGATTAATGGTGGAATTCTGCATATGTCCTGATACAACATCCAGCCAAGGTTAGATGGGGCCCTGAGCAACCTGATCCAGTCAATGACATCCCTGCCCATGGCAGGGGGCTGGAACCTAATGGTCTCTAAGCTCCCTTCCAACCCAAACCATTCCATGATTCAGCTCCTCTATCAGGCAGAGGTGGTTACAAGGCTTGTCAGAGTGCAGGGATGTTCTCTGCATGGTATTGTAGACCCTAAGACCAGTTCTAGGTGGATCTTGGAGGTCTTTTCCAACCTTAATGATTCTATGATATTCCAGTCCTGTCAAACCTCTGGAAAAGATGTCACAAATTCTCCTGGTAAGGGAAGAGGTGTGTTTTTCATAATAAATCCACTGGTACTATTGCTGCTCCTCTGAAGCCTCAGATTTATTTTGGGGAGCTGAGAAGCCCAAGTTTCTTTTTCTAAGACTTTTGGTAGACATCCAGATTCAATCTTCCAACTCCTAAATGGGGCCTACAAGACAGCTGAAGAGGGACTTTTTACAAGCATGTGTGGTGATAGGACAAGGGAGGTGGCTTGAAACTGAGAGAAGCCAGGTTTAGATTGGTTATTAGGAAGAAATTCTTCCCTGTGAGGGTGGTGAGGCCCTGGCACAGGTTGCCCAGAGAAGCTGTGGCTGCCCCATCCCTGGAAGTGTTCAAGGCCAGGTTGGAC